>JANVCQ010000232.1:40446848-40459223 GCA_025531925.1 Erythroxylum plowmanianum
ATGTACACTTTGATGTGTTTGTATCCAATTTTATAATAATTGGCATTATTTAAACTCTGTACTTCTTATATAATTTTGTTATTACAAAAATATCTTCAAATATAGAAATAAAATTCGTATGCATATATAATCCTTTAACACCGACGGATTACACAATTCTGTCGGTAAAATCACCGGAATTAAAAAATGCCGATGTACAATTTACCGTCGGTAATGAATAAACAGTTCCGACGGATTATATTTCCGTAGTTAAAGTTATTACTAACTTCCGTTTTCGCGCTCAACGTAGCGACGACGGTACCGTCCCTAAATTATACCGACGGTAATATTCCGTCGGTGATTTCTGTTCATTACCGACGGACTTCTTAATCAGTGTCCGTCGCCACATAACAACAACGGACAATGTTCCGTCAGTTTTCCGTTGACAATATACCGACGAAAATTGTCCCGTCGGTATGTAATAACGACAGTCATGTTGTCGACGGTTTCCTTTTCGTCGCGTTCCGTCGGTAATTATATTTGCCAACGAAAATTTCCGTCGGAGAACGTTAGTTTTCTTGTAGTGAGCTCTCGCCGATCGGTGAAGAGATTCATCATCAAAAGTAACTTTCTTATTCTTCGATCCCGGAGGACGACCCCGTTTCGGTAGAGTAGTTTCTCCCTCAAACTGTACCATCCTGGAAATCTCCACATTTTGTTGACCGGAAATTGTACCAAGCTAGAAATCATCCTGAACCGTAATTGGCATAGTAAAAGGTGGATGAAAAATATATAAAAAAATATTTCATCGAACACGTGGTGTGCACAAAATTATCAACCCTAACTAAACACAAATTGATAACATTTTTCCATTATTTACATGGAAAACTCTAAAATAATAACAGCCAAACCGAATTAATTCAGCAACAAATCAACAACTTAGTCCAAAACAAGAAAATTAAAAAAAAAAGTCAACGGCTTACCTTCGAAAAAACACCGGAGAAGACGCCCTTACCCCACCGCCGGAGAAGATGACAGGCAACGCCGACCAGAGATGTTGCAAGTGATCGAAGGAAGGAGGGCAGTCGACGTCGGAGGAGGAAGATGGAGGAGTTGCGTTCGAAGGAAGGAGGAAGAAGTTGCGCGCGAGGAAAAGGCGGGGAAGGAAGAAGGGTTGACTAAAACGACGTCGTTTTGATTTAATTAAAACGTAAGCCTTGTTCTGGACAAAACAACGTTGTTTTGGTGTTAACCAAGACGACGTCATTTTGTTTATATTTAAGACGCACCGTTGACGTTTACCAAAACGGTTTCGTTTTGGTTTAAGCTAGAATGACATCATTTTGGTTTAAATTCAAACGCAGCTCTTGCAGCCAAAACAACGTCGTTTTGGTTCTATGAGGGACATTCTTCAACCTAACAAAAACGATGTCATTTTGGCCATAACCAAAACGACATCGTTTCTATTTTATCACGGACGCTCTGAAGCTAGCGAAAACGGCGTTATTTTGGCTAGCACCAAAACAACATCATTTTTGTTATATCACGGACGCAATGAAGCTAACCAAAATGACGTCGTTTTAGTTAACGTCACCAACTTCAATTTCGCGTATCCAAAATGACATCGTTTCGATTACACCAAAACGATGTCGTTTTGGAATAAACCTCAAACCATCCGTATTATCCGAGACGACATCGTTTACGTATCAACCCAACGACGATTTTACCGACGACTATTCTGACGCCAGATTGTTCTACCGCAAAAAATTTGTCTTCCCAACACAACTTTACCAACGGATATAACAACCCTAAATTTTTCGTCGCTAAATAACCCAAAATTAGTCCATCCGTCGATAATTCCCTATCAAATTTTGCCTTCACTTCATGTTTACCTACGAGAAAAATTGCCGTCGCTAAATTACCTAACATTATCGATGGAATTGTACTTTTCGTCGCTAATTTTAGACAGTTTCTATTCCGATGTTAATTTTCCGTCGTCATCCGCAATTTTCTTGTAGTGATTATGAGTAACTGAAATTTAAAAATAACATTTTAAAGAATAAATAATTCAATAATAAACTAACGACGTTGGTTGCATGGCTAACGTTGAGACACTGGCATTATGGCCAACATTGGGATTTCTCAGTGTCTAACTCTAGCCACTTCGCTAGCTCTGGAAAATTTTTCCAAACAATTTTCATTCTCTTTTTATTCCATAAATAAGCATTAATTCAAGGTTTTTTTTCTTCATATACAATCATTAGACCATGAGAAATTAAAATTACAGTTTTCTTAAAATTTTCATATTAAGATTCATAAGGTTCTCTAAATCATGATAAATCTATACTAAAGAAGAACCAAATTTCTTATAATACGTCAGTTAAGCATAATTTTCATAAAGATCATAAGATTTATAAATCATAGAACTCACAAATGTTCATTAATATTCAAAATTCTTTTACAAAGATAAAGCTTTTAGATATTAGCGTTTCTCTCAGTAATGTGAAAATGAATCACAATACTCAATATGTCTCTTTCTTGAATTTTCTACCATGCTTTTAGTAAGTTATAGTATTTTGTGATAAAATTTATTGGGCAGAGACAAAACCAAATACACTTAAAAAAATTGATAATCATTAGTTAGGTTTAAACTTTCCATCAAAATAGGCTAAAAGGCCTTTAATAAATTATTAAATTCTCTTACTGTCTTTTTGAGTCACTTTAATTTAAAGATTAATTTCTAAAAGCAAAAACATCTTAAGGGCCACTAATGTTCAATAAATAAACAAGTTTACCTGCAAGAAATGGAACTACAGGGAAGCACCTTGAATGTTGCATTTTTTTAAACAATCCACCATTACAATACCAATCACTTATAGGGTGTGTTCACCTAAACAACCAAATTTCTCTGTTTCCAATATATTAATTGCCTGATTACATCATGTATAGACACTTAGTAAATTACTTCTCTCAAATAGGTAGTAAATTAATTAAATTTTTATTCATATTTGGCAATTAGATTAATCAGTGGCTGAAATACGAAGCAACCTACAACATTAAATAATATCATCCACCAGACTAGATATTATCGTCAGTGTAAGTTTTGACTTTTGACTGCTTAGCTCACACGCCAAATTATCTAAACATATCAGCCCATGCAATGGATTGACCATTCGGAATCATATATTAAAAGATAACCGAAACTTAATTAGTAGGCATATTCACCTTATTTTACATTTCTTAGTTTTAGGGGTTGAAGAGGTAGAGACTTGAGAAAGTTTCCTTTCCAATTTCTTAGAACAAAAGGTTACACGACGCATAGGAAAAAGCCAAGCAATATCCTTAATCGATCATCTTACACACGGAAAAGCAAAAAGTAAAAGAATTGATATATCCAATTAAGTATCGTTAAATTAGGGCGAGGTTGAATAATAAGGTATGAAATTATCAAAAGGGCCTTTAAGGGTTGAGATTGAACTAACACCATAAATAAGACATTTTTTTGTCCACACGATATAAAAAGTTGGCAAGTAAAAAATGGATGATAGTTGTGGACCACATCAGCAATCACTAAACAAATGGAGTTGGGAGTGTGGTCAATGGCTAGGACATCCCACGCCAAGGTTGCATCAATTATTTTCTTCATAGGACCACTCCTTAGAAAATTCTCCAATGCTAGGCAGAATCAAAAATGCTAACTAGGGTTCGCCCCTTCTCTAATATCCAAATGCTTAAAAGCATAGTTTAACTCAACCTAATTAGAAATGAAGTGTGCCATATGCTATAAGAAAAGTAGTACCTAAAAGTTAGATCCATGTACGTATACATGAAATCATGATTAATTCAATTGTTTCTTATACCAAAGACTTCACCTTTATATGTATAATTGTTTTCAAACCCTTTCTTACTATGCCCTAAAATCCAATAGTTACAATCATGTCATCTTCATTTAAATTCATAATACAACATTTCCTTTAACCAATAGAGGCATTGAATCTTTTGAGTGAAAATAAATATGAGCTAATAAATGAAAGGGGTAAATTAATGGCCAATAGGAACTTCGTAATTAATGACAAAAGGTACGGTGTCATGGTCAGTATAACCATGCGATAAGAATAGGTGTTCCTTCCGGCTTGAAATCTTCTGTATCACAAACATTGTGCCCTTTGTGTTACAATCAATCCCAGCCATCCAATTAATCCCAACCATCCAACGAAATGACCGAGATTGATTATGACACAAAAGGTACAGCATTAGTGGAACAGAAGATCTATTCCCGTTCCTTCCATAGTTATCGACAAAGAAGGGCCTTCTTGACAAAAATGTTATTAAGATTGGAGACTAGTGAAGGAGGAACACGAATCCAGCGATAAATCGTACTGGTTTGGATTCTTGATGTGACAATTAGTTGATTTAATCTACCAACTGCTGCCAACTAACAATTCCTCTGACGTTATCATCCACTGAAATCAACTAAAGGCTAAAGCCCTCAATAAAATATCTAAAGCTTTTTAACTACCTAAGAAGAACACACGTTCTGTTTGATTGGCAGAGTTTCGTACAGTACGTGGATAATAAAATGCATATTTAAGCTAAGAAAAGACTTTTAAAATAAAGGAAATTTATTTGTTGTCACTTTAAATTAATATATATTATTTAATTAAAAAATTTATAGTTATTTTTGAATTTTACAAAAAATTAATTCAATAATTATTTAATAAACATACTTTAAGTATAAAATATCTTAAGATGCATACATTTCAATCTAAATTTGTTTTAGCAATTAAAATATACATTAACAAATAAAATTAATTATAAATAACCTTGACTTTTTAAATTATTTATTTTAATAAAATATAGTAAACCTTTTACTAACAGTTATTAACAAAAATTATATGAAAGGTTAAAATAAATTTTTTATATTTAAGTTTTATCTAACATTGAATTATTTTCAGTAATAAAATAACTATATTAACATTAATAATCATAAAAATAAAAATCACGATAACAAGCCTTTTTTTACATGTTTTTTGATTCTTCCCTTAAAAGTTGAAATCGGACTTGGACTTGGAGTCCAATGCTTATCCGATTCTTCAACTTCAATAACAAGAAATATGAGATGAGTTGAAGCGGGCACATGAACCGAGGGTGGTCTTGCAAGGAAACAACCCATGGGATATATGTCGAGAACTTGGAATTCCGCACTTGAACACATAGAACCATGCACCCTACAATGGAACAGTAAACAAATATACATGAGCAAAAATATGAGCTGGAAACACGTGCGAGAGAGAGGGGGCACGAGAGTCGGTGAGGGTGGAGGGAGATGGTGTTGAGCTGTACCGGCAATAATTGCCGGGTTGACCGGAGACAACTGGGTCTCCAGAGGACGGCACTGCTCGTGCCTCGCGCTCTCTCTCTCTCCCTCTCCCTCTCCCTCTCCCTCTCCCTCTCTATGCAACCCACGCGTGCGTATTTACATAGTCTAAACGACACAGTCTCAGCTTCTCTCTTTGTACTTTGTTTGTTTTGTGGTCTAAAGTCTTAACACGGTCCCTGCAACTGGCACTGCCACTGCCTCTGCCTCTGCCACTGCACTTGGTCTTGCAGTTTTGTTTTGACTGCTCTACTACAACATCCCTTATTCCTGGTTTCTTTGTACTTCCTCTTTCTTTTTTTAAAAATAAAAAACTCCGTTTCAGTATTTTTTTTAAATGTGAAATCAGCATTACTCTTAGGTGTTGGATAAATTTATATTGTAGTAATTTATCAATTATAAAATCAGAGTTAGTAATTTAAAATTATTTTCAGAATTGGAAAAGAAATAAAATATAAATAAGGCGTGTGATATCGATAGATTCTAGCATTCTTACAATTGGGTGGAGAACAACTGTGGATTTTGGTGGCCGATTACCAATCACAAACTAGGGAAACACGTATAAAGAGGGTTGGTCCCACTTAATCAACATCGTCCACTTACAATGTTCGGGTGGGACCCACTTACATCAAGATACCACCATATTCGCATGTACATCTTTGACCTTTGACTGCCACGCTCCTCCTCCAACTCCAAACGAACCGAACTAAAAGGACGATTGAAGAGTTAGAGAAAAAGGAAGGCTACTTTGTTCTTTGACAATTTTTGGTTATTTGCAATTAGTGACCCCTCATTTTTTTGTTTATTGCTGACGAGTGCTGGGTTACGAGTTTGTCTTGTCGGACCCACCCTCGCCTTGTTGCTTCAGATCACTCCATCACAGTTGCATTACCTTGTCCCATCAGGTGCACTCGTGTCTTTGACCATAATAATTGAATTGAAAAATGCCCATAATTGCCATTAATAATTTCGCTAACCACTAATGTACGTCTAGGTTTGATTGATTGATAGCCTAGGTGAGCCATTTTGGAAAATTGTGAAAAAAGAAAAAAGGATGCGGGGTATCCGATCCCTCTTGCCCCGTTCCGTTCTCGATCCAATGTGAATGCTGTTGCCCTCAAATATACTAACGTAACACGGCACGGGACAGAAAGTCCTGTTCACCGGTAAATTAAATACATTAAACCCTTAGTTCTGTAAATGAGACAAGCCCACTTTCCTCCTGTAATAATCTGAAATAAATGAATAATCTCTTTTAATTTGGAAATATAAATATGTAGTAATACTAAGAATCACAAAAGACAGTAAAAACTGAAAGCATGTACCAAAGATTACGTTGAGAGGCAGGAATGAGACGAGGGATGTGGGACCCAAAGTATTCGCGCAAATTTCCCTTGACCTTACCAAACTATATTCTTACTACGTAATTTCTATCCCAATTTATAAATTGTAAGGTTTGGTTTCTAAGTAAATGCCACCGCACGTGTGACCAAAAAGAGTCAGATAAGCCCAGACTCCTTCAGACCCTTATGTCCCTCTGTTCCATTTCTCCTCGTATAAGAGAAAAGCCAAACCTTACAATGTCTTTTACATACCTTCAAGAGAATTTTCAGAACCTGTCATCTGTTTCCCTTCACTATTACACCCCATATTCATTGTTTCTTCCTTTTTAACTAGCTAGCTTGCTCCTTCTTTTCGGCTAGAGGAATGCCAGGAAGTCTAGAGCCTTTGGACTTGAGCGTTCAGATTCCGTACCACTTCAGGTGTCCCATCTCGCTCGAGCTCATGCGCGACCCAGTCACCGTCTGCACAGGTCAGACCTACGACCGCTCCAGCATCGAGTCCTGGGTCGCCACCGGTAATACAACCTGCCCCGTCACGCGAGCTCCGCTCACCGACTTCACTCTCATTCCCAACCACACCCTCCGCCGTCTGATTCAAGAATGGTGCGTAGCGAACCGCTCTTCCGGCGTTGAACGAATCCCAACCCCAAAGCAACCGGCCGAGCCGGGTTTGGTTCGTTCTTTACTTAGCCAAGCTTCCTCAGCAACCAACCTGAATTCTTCCCGCTTATCGGCTCTTCGCCGGCTCAGAGGACTCGCACGTGACTCCGACAAGAACCGGACTGTCATTGCCTCGCAAAATGCACGTGAAATCCTCATCGACCTTGTCTTTAACAACTCCGGTTCAAGCTCATCGGAATTAAACCACGAAGCACTTGGGCTCTTAGTCATGTTTCCACTAACCGAACCAGAGTGCGTCTCAATATCTTCTGAATTAGACAGGATCGATTACTTAGCGAATCTTTTATATCACTCATCAGTTGAAGTCCGAGTCAACTCGGCGGCACTCGTCGAAATCGTTGTCGCTGGAACGAGATTGTCAGATCTCCGAGTGCAAATAAGCGGAGTGGACGAAATCTTTGAAGGAGTGATCGACATGCTGAGGAATCCAATTTCTTACCCCAGGGCTTTAAAGATTGGGATTAAAGCCTTGTTCGCTTTGTGTCTCGAGAAACAGACGCGGCACAAGGCGATTACCGCCGGGGCCGCGGGGGCGCTGATAGACAGATTGACAGATTTCGACAAATGCGACGCGGAGCGAGCACTAGCGACTGTGGAACTGTTGTGTAGAATTCCGGCGGGATGCGCGGCGTTTGCGGCGCACGCGCTGACGGTACCGCTGCTGGTGAAAGCGATCCTGAAGATCTCGGATAGGGCGACGGAGTACGCGGCGGGAGCGCTGCTGGCGCTTTGCACGGCATCGGTGGAGAGCCGGGGAGAGGCGATGGTGGCTGGGGTGTGGACGCAGCTTTTGCTGTTGGTTCAGAGCGATTGTACGGACAGAGCTAAGAGAAAGGCGCAGATGCTGCTTAAGCTGCTTCGGGACTCGTGGCCCGACGAGTTGATTGGGAATTCCAACGATGTTGTTTGCAGCGAGGTCGTACCGTTTTGAGTTACCTCTCTCTCGTCGTTTTGCTGGGAATTAAGATAAAAAGTAAAAACCTCCAGTCATTTTTTTTAATTCCCTAGAAAAGAAAAAGAACAAGGGAAATTGGATGAGGCTGTTAGATTGGGTATATATAGATGATCATAATTCTGTATGTAATTTTTGTATGTAAGGGTATCTGTTACAAGAAAGTTTTATTTCTAAGGAAGGTTGATGGCTACTACTGCTACAGGAAAGTTTATTTCTAAGGAAGGTTGATGGCTACTACTGAGCCAAGCCCTTGGTCTCTCTTCTCACAGGAACAAAATGATATTTCTTTTTGTATTTCACCTGATCTGTTTCAATTCCCACGAGTTTCTTTTACATAAAACAAAGTTCAAACCTCGAAGCTATATAGTTGTTTTGAACATTGACTGGAATTTCTTGTTTTTTGACATTGATGTATCAGCTAACAGATAACGGATGCTTTCTGCTTGCATTATTACTTGCAAGTTACCTGCAATTCAGGATTCTATGATCTCTCTCTCTCTCATGGTCTATGGAGAACAGTGGCATGTGCAATTAAACACTAATTCACTGGTTTTCCTTTCGTTTTCAGATTCTTCCTTCTTCTTCCCACCCTATTTAGATAGAACACATTATTCTGGCGTGAAAAGAAGGGAATTCCCAAAGCTCACTAGGGACCTCGCCAAAAACTGGAACCGGTGACATGACACTTCTCTTCTAATTATTAACTACATTTTCTTCCAATTTTCAACACTATCGTAGCTTTGGTTTCAATTCTATCCATTTAGGCACGTTTGGCAATCAACATACAGCTAGATAAAAACATTTGGCAGCAGAAAAAAGTAACTTCAACTTGGAAAGAAGCAAGTCAAGGAGCGGCCAAGGTGTTCATTGATCTGTAAGAATAAAAGTAAAACAAAATGATGAAACAACAAATGCTTTTGTTCGTTTTAGGCCAGATACTTAAAAATCACAACTTTTTTCTTATTCTGAGCTTGGAGTAGCTGTCATCATGCACATTTTCGAAGGAGCGCCAGATTAGACAACATAATAGTTAACCAAGAACCACGCCTTCCCGAGAAGCTGGCTGAGATTAAACCGTGATTTATCTCCCTCACATAATGTCGGGCCGGAGTGTGGGGGCGCCTAGGGTGGGCGTTCCACCTTTTGAGTCCAAGAACCATCTACTTTCATGATTGATGTGAATGTTTAGTCAAGCATTGACATTTGAGACCCCTGTCATCCCGGATTAAATATAACTAAGATTTTTTCTGCCTAAATATCTTCAGTTAAGCGGCCAGAGAATGATGGCCTAGTACTTGCATTTTGTCAAGGATCTAACAACTGACTAACCCCATTTGCTTGTCGATCAGCTATGGAGTTTAAAGGAAACATAACTGAAATGTCTAAGAGTAGAGTGGATGAATTGAAGTCTGCACATATTACATTACTATAACTTTATCTTTCTCTTTTTATAATTGCAACTGTAAATATAAAACTGTAGCTCACTTCGAAATTTGCCTAAATCAAATATATTCTGTTTCGAAGTATAAACAATATGCGCTCACATATGATATATGAACACCTTTTGGATTAAGAGGGCATTTTCGGGGTTAATTTCAACTTTGGAAGATCTCAGGATGCACATTATCTCCGTCGCAGCTTGTTTGTTTGTAAGTTTCACCTCCTGGAATTGCCTCTGTGAAATAATCGTAAGTTCCTGTTGCATGTTCAGTGTTCTTAATGTTAGAATTGGTCTCATGTATATGTAAGGATATGATGGAAAACGAGGACAATGTCTATGAAATATCCGGTTCTGCCTATATTTTCTCGTTGGAAATTTATAGATAGGACTGCCCTACTTCGGAATGGGGCATAAAAAAATAGGTAATATAGAGAGATGACCATTAGCAAATAATTCATTTAAACTTAAGTCTAATTTCTTTCAAGTTCCCTCAAATGCTCATAAAGTTTGAAGTTACTTTTGCTGGTTGATTGAATATGTATTTAATATGTAATAGATTATAGGCAAACAATGTTAATTATTTCTTACATGATAAATTGCAGGATCTTAAAATCTAATAAGTTTTCACAATAACATAAGCGATCTATCGTATTTTCGATACTTTCTGAACAGATAATCTTCAATAATCTTTGCAAGATATTCTTTGAACGTGTTTTCTCTCTTTTGACCTTTGTTTCGTTATTTTATGTATATTATCTAATGAAGAGAGGTACATGAAAAAATTTATAGGTAGAGAGAGAGAGGAAGTAGTTATCATTTAAAATTCAAACAACACCTCTTTTTATTATCCTTATCTTTACGTTCCATCAACGTAAATATATCATATTATTTATTTTAATTAAACCTAATATCTCTTATTCAAATAACTAATGAGATTTAATATACTTAAATGATTAAACCAAAATATATGGGTCACATAATGAAATTATCTAACAATCTTCCACTTGGCCCATGTAACTTAATCATGGTTTAACAATATAACATAATATGCATAAAATAAAACTTAAATCCCCTTTATTTTCTTTAGACGCAACATTAATCATAATTAAGTAATAAAACTAGAAAGGATCATAGCGATTGTACATCTTTTAATTTGACATATTTCCTTCTATGCATCACAAAACTAGTTCATAACTTAATATGATCTATTATGAGAGATATCTTAATGGTTCAACAATAATATCTTTATAAAAGACAAATACTGTTAACATTCACATAACCATTCATGTATATATACTAACAATAAATAACAGGAGCTAATATCAGAAACAATATATATAAATGAGCTTCGAGTATCAAATACATAAAATATATAAATAATAACATGTTGTTCAATCATGGTACCGAATGATGCTCATTGTTTTGACATGTTCATTAAATGTCTTCGGTGGCAATCCTTTTGTTAATGGATCTGCTATCATAAAATTAGTGCTAATATATTCGATTGACACTCTTTGTTTCTGAACTTCTTCTTTAATAACAAAGTATTTGATTTTCATATGTTTAGCACCCTTTAAATACTTGTCATTTTTTGAAAGAAGATTGCTGCAGAATTATCACAATAAATTTTCAGCGGCTTGGTAATACTGTCGACAATTCCAAATCCTAAAATAAAGTTTCATAGCCATAAACCATGAATCGTGGCTTCAAAGCATGCCACAAACTCAGCTTCCATAGTGGATGCAGCAATGACAGACTGCTTTGCACTCTTTCACGAGATTGCTCCTCCACTTAGAAGAAACAAATAGCCAAATGTTGATTTTCTCGTGTCAACACATCTAGCATAGTCTGAATCTGAATATCCAATTACTTCAAGATGACTGGATCTTTTATAAGTGAGTATATGATCTTTTGTTCCTTGCAAGTATCGTAAAACTTTCTTTGCAACTTTCCAATGTTCTAATCCAACATTACTCTGGTATCTGCCTAGCATTCCAATAGCAAAACTGATGTCTGGCCTACTACAGGTTTGAGCATATATTAAACTCCCAACATCAGATGCATAAGGAATTCTTTCCATTTCTGTGCATTCCAATTCATTATTTGGGCATTGCTTAAGACGAAATTTGTCTCCTTTTTGAATTGGAACAACATTTGCGGAGCATTTATCCATATTGAATCTCTCTAAAATCTTTCTGATATGTGCTTTTTGAGACAACCCTAAAATTCCTTGTAATCGATTATGAAATATTTCAATTCCTATCACATAAGTTGCCTCACCCATATCTTTCATTTCGAAATTTTTAGAGAGAAACGTCTTAGTATCATGTAACAATCCAAGATCATTAGCAGCTAGTAAGATGTCATCAACATATAGGACTAGAAATATAAATTTGCTCCCACTGATCTTCAAATATATAAACCGATCAACAGTGTTTTCTTTAAAACCAAAAGAAGTAAGGGTATCATTAAATTTGAGATACCATTGTCGGGAGGCTTGCTTAAGTCCATATATTGATTTTTTAAGTTTACACACAACGTTTTGTTTTCCTTCAACTAAGAAACCCTCAGGTTGATCCATATAGATTTCTTCCTCTAA
>JANVCQ010000232.1:40463010-40477228 GCA_025531925.1 Erythroxylum plowmanianum
CTTTCACAAATACAAAACACTTTAGACATAATGTCTTTCCATTACAACATAATTCAAATACACATTGTACAAAACTTAGTACATATTGTACAACAATCGCAAAATATACAAGTCAATACAAAAATAAAGAAATACAATGCAGACGCAAATTGATCCTGACCTCTATCCCTTACTTGCATGCTGAAGGTCTACTCCTGTTTGCCCAACGGGATATTCTTCTGATCCTGAAAAATAATTGCAAATTTTGGGTGAGTTTTGCGAACTTAATGAGTGACCATTATCGATGGTTCACCTAGTCACATAACACATAATTCACATTCACACTATTTCATATTTCACATTCAATACAATTTAATCATTCCTATTATGCATATGTAGTGCACATGAGACCCACTTTCTATTTGTTACTTTGTTATGACCGAGTGCCTAAACTGTCCCGTATCCATTGAATACCGGATTTATTACTAACTGTCCCTTATCCGCTTGGGAGATACAGGACTCATTTTACATAATGAGCCTTAGGCTCTTAATCACTTTTGAGCTCGAGGCACTCATTGGGCTTTAAGCTTTAATCGGTGGCTACTTTAGTCACAACTGCCATTATCTTTCTTGCATTCATGAAATGAAATGCATCAATCACATTTGCATGATCCCATTCAATCACATTCCCATATCATCGGACCTTAGTCCGACATTCAACATTAAGTTGAGAATCAAGTTTTCACTTACATGCAAATGCTCATTCAAAACACATTTATCATCAAATTATGTACACTTAGTTCATCTCTTTCACATACAAGTAATACTTCAATATCCCAATCAATTCATCACATCATCGGACCTTCTGTCCGGAAACCAACACAATCAATCAATGCAAAAATTTAAACAAAACAAACAATGAAATGAGACCATCTAGGTCTATTCACAGTACGCTCCAGATTAGTATTGGCTTCCAAATTCTGGAAACGCCTGAATGCGGACACTTAACCTGCACAACCCATTTATACAAGACACACATTGTACACTCATTAATAATAGCACAATTATAAGAATTTATTCATGAAGACCTTGAAAGAAAATTCTATCATCTAGAGGGTCAAAAATGGGACCAGATGATAGGATTAGATGAATAGTGCACCAGATGATATGACGTCATCACCAGACGATATAACGTCATCAGACGATACATCCTCACTAGACGAAGCGTCCTCACCAGACGATACATCCTCACTAGACGAAGCGTCCTCATCAGACGATACATCCTCATCAGATGAAGCGTCCTCACTAGACGACACGTCCTCACCAAACGAAGCATCTTCACAAGACGATCAGTCCTCACCGAACGAAGCGTCCTCACCATATAACATGTCCTCACCAGATGAAGCGTCCTTACTAGGCGAAGCGTCCTCATCATACGATACGTCCTCAACCAGACAACACATCATCACCAGATGATCCATCATCATCAGACGATCCGTCATCACTAGACGATTTGTCTTCACCGGATGATACATCCTCAAGACGATGCGTCCTCATCAGACGACACATCATTACCAGAAGATACTTCATCACCAGATAATACGTCCTATACTCCTGAGTACCTCCGCTTATAAGGACCATAACTTTTGACTTCGATATCCAAAAATTCCATACCATATACCGTTGGAAAGCTAGAAAGTTAAACTAAAACTTTCTAGAAGACAACTTTGTCAAAATCTGCCTAAATCAATACATTAAATTCATGGAAGTTCAGAACGAAGATTCAACTCTCAACTATTCATTTCCAGAAAATTTCCAGACTTTCAATTTCTAAAATCCAACACTTCAAATTTTATTTATAGTCCTTCTACTCCATTTCATTTAACTCATCCACTATAACCACAATTCTCAACATATCCCATTACTAATCAATATACCCGGAATATCAATGAGTGCATGTATAATTATTTTCATGTGTGCAAAATTCAAATTCACATGCATGTATACTGACATTTTGCTGAACATGAAATGCCAATTTTTTTCTAACTCTCACATTACTATTTTCTCCATTATTGAAATCTAAATTCTAGCCCTTAATATAGGGACGGGATGTTACATCAAAAGTATTGTTTATATACCTTGAGGATGTCAAAAAGTATACATGTGAAAGATCATATTGATAGTTTTAATTAGATCATATTAATTTAAGAGATGTTAGAGTTAAAATTAAGGATGAGGATTTAGTCATAATCTTTTGTGTTCTTTACCTAATTCATATGAGCATTTTGTCAATACCATGCTATATAGTAGAGATTATTTTAATTAGTGATATAAAGAACACTCAACTATACAAGGAATTGAGTAGAAACTTATCTAGCACATACGAATGTGATATTAGACTTAGGATTGGCTATCCGTAGAGGAAGAAATGAGAAAAGGAATTTTGAAAACATAAGTAACTCACAATCTAAATCGAGAGACTATCCACTATAATGGTAAAGTTAAAGAGAACCTTAAGAGAGACTATTTATGGTAGGAGAACAGAAACAAGAAAAAGAAAAAAAATGGAAAAGCAAGTGTTGTTGTAGTCCAAGAGAGTTTTGATGAAAAGAATGGAAAAGATAGTGATGTCTTGACTATGAGCAATCATAATTCTACAAATATTTTGGTTATAGACACTAATGCCACTTATCATATGAATTTCAATAACAACCAATTCTATTCTTTTAAAGAATGAAATATTACTGCTAGATTGGGTGATGGTAGAGAGTGTACTATATAAAGTTGGGATTTAGTGCAGATCAAAATATGTGATGGAATTGGTAGAATACTAGATGTCTAGTATTTTTTTCTAAACTTCAGAATAATATGATTTCTATGTGTACTTTTGATAGATAAGCGTATAAATTTTCTTTGAGCTCCTAAAAATTGAAATGAAGAAAAGCCCTTTCCAAATGATCAAAATTGAAAGGCTAAAATTATTATGAGTAGTAGTTCTTTTAACAAAGTGAATATTGCTTCAGTTGATGAATATATATTATGGCAATATTTAATAGAGCATATTAATAGTGATGCCTTAATCAAAATGAACCAAAAATGAAGAAGTTTGAAGGTCTTCCAAAACCAATTAAAAACATTATATTAAGTTTGTTAATTTAGCAAGTAAAGTCGATTGCCTTTTAGAGCATTGACATAGGGAGCTTAGAAAAATCAAGAATTAATACACTATAATGATTATGGATTAATGAGTGAACCATCACTTAATAGAAGCAAGTTTTTTATAATATTTATAGATGAATTTAGTAGATTCTTTTACATCTCATTTCTCAAGCAAAAGTTAGAAGTACTTGATGAATTCAAGAAATTGCAGGTAAGAGTTGAAAAAGAAACTAGTTTGCTTCTAAAGCAACTTAGATCAGATAACGACGCAAAGTATATCTCCCATAAGTTTGATGAATTTGATGTTAAATAAAGGAACAAACATTTAGTGATTACACTATATTCCCTTTAGTAAAATATGGTAGCTAAAAGAAAAGTCAAAAGTATAATGGATATGGAAAGAAGTTTGATGGCTAACAAGGAAGTTCATAAAAGGTTTTGAGAAGAAGTTTTCAACACCTCAGTTTTTATGTTAAATATGCTTCCAACAAAAGCATTTGAAGGTAGAACACCGCTTAAGAAATTGTTTAACAGATTGCCTTCTACTTTTAGATTGAAAGCCTTAGGAAGTTTATGTTATATGTAGATTCTTGATGTTAAACTTGACAGGAAGAGTGATTTGGGAATTTTCTTAGGTTATAATGACCTAAGCAAAACCTATAGAGTGTAAAAATTGTTATTGAAAGAGTTTAGGTTAGAAGAGATATGGTAGTAGATGAAATGGAAAAACCAAATTGTGAAAACAAGGAAACTTATGTAGTTTAAGGATCCAAGGTTGACTCAATACCTCAAATAAAATTTGAAGAAACCGTTAAAGAAGAGAGTGATGATGGTGACATTGAAGTACCTATAAGAGACACTAGATTCTTTGTAGATGTCTATAAGAGGTCAAATATAGTTGGTTTGGACTCAACTATATATAGTAAAGCTTTTAGTTAAACGCTAACAAAGATGAGGTAAAATGATTCCAAAGAACTAAACTTGGTCCTTAATGAGAGCACCAAGTCAAGGTATTTTGAGTAAAATGGTTCTATAAAACCAAGATAAATCTTGATGGCTCTATCACTACATATAAGGCTAAATTTTTTGTTTAAGGCTACTTACAACAATAGGGAGTGGATTGTTTTGGAGCCTTTGCACCTATAAAAAGAAATAAAACTATTAGATTACTAATTACACTTGTTTCTCAAATTGATTAAAAGCTATTTCAAATAGATGTTAAGTCAATATTCTTAAATGGATTCATCAATGAAACCATTTATATTGAACAACTTGATAGTTTTGCTATTATAGGCAAAGGAGAATATATGTACCTCCTTTATAAAGAACTTTAAGGACCAAAAAAGTCTCCAGAGCATAGTACAATGGAATTAGTGAATACTGGGTATAAGAGAGGCTGAGTAAAAGTGAAATGAAACCACCTTCTATTTATTAAAAGATGATAAAGATATGAGATTAACATTTTCACTCTATGCTGATAACTTTTTAATTGTAACAGAGATGAAACTCAAGTTGAAGGGATGAAACAAAGACTTGAATCAAAATTTGAAATATTTGAATTAGGAATAGTGTGTTATTTCTTGGGAATGGAGTTTAAAAACATAAAGACTACGTCTATATTGGTTAGTCTATCTATATTGAATCAACTATAAAACATTCAATATGAGTAAACATTCAATATGAGTAAGGCCAAATTAGTAGTATTTTCTCTTACTGTCAACATGAAGTTGTGTAAAGAAGAAGGGGAAGAGAAATGCAATGAAGGTGAATATAGAAGCTTAATAAATAGTTTGTTGTATCTAATAGCCACTAGACTTGACCTTGTGTATGTAACAAAGTCTATTCTTAAGGTACATATAAAAACAAAACAAAGGATAAAATGAAGTAGCCAAGAGAGAATTAAGATATATTAAATGAACAACTTATTAGAGTTTGTTTTACATAAGAACCGAAAACTTAAAATTGATAGGTTGTATAATTGGGCAAGCCCCTTAGATGATGTAAAGAGCACCAATGGTTACAACTTTTCTTTTAGAAGTGAAGTGTTTTCTTAGCACTTTAGGAAGCAAGAACTTGTTGCGGTGTTATTAGCTAAAGTAGAATGTGTAGATGCTAACAATGTTACCAATTAACGCATTTTGTTGAGAAAGTTATCGGAAGAACGTGAAATGAAGCAAATTTACAATACTGTTTGTAGATAACAAATCAACAATTGTAATCACACAACACATAAGTGCCAAGAAAATCAAAGTATAATACCAAGTTGTAAGAGAAGCTAAGCAAGAAAAGTAAAAGGGTGTTTAGTTAACTAGAATCACCATTCCATTTCTAATCTATTCTTAGTAATAAGTTATTCCTTTGTTTGGTTGAAGAAAACATGCAAAATATACAATCCAAGGGTTTACTTATTTCTTGAGTTTAAAAAGTTGTGCAAGTTACATATTAGAAAGAAATGTCATTTGCATTAACAAGTTATGTATTTTATTTTCTGAATTTTTTTATGTTTAAAAGAAAGCTCAGATCATCAACAATCTAATTTGAAATTGGCTGTACTTCTAGTTTTTATATACGTTATTTTGACAATGAAAATGAGACGAAGTTATTGGTTTCAATATCAAAACATTCCTTAAAAATTTAACATTAAACATTCCTTAATAACTTCTACAGTTTTTAATTTTTAGAAGATTTAATATCGAATTTATATGCAAAATTCATCATGGTCTAAATTAGACAACCTAATCAGTCAATATTGATTACATAACATGGAAGCAGCTGTTAACAATGTATGATTACAGTCCAATATCGTATATTATTCCACACATCTTGATTTGTGAAGGTATGGCTAAACCCTTTTATCAGTTGCACTGCAATTTGTAGCAAGCAGCTCCGGACCATTCATTAAACGGTGTAAAAATGGTTTTAAACCCAGAAAGAAAAGATATAATAAGAGGACCATCAACCGCAGCTCCGGACCATTCATTAAACGGTGTAAAAATGGTTTTAAACCCAGAAAGAAAAGATATAATAAGAGGACCATCAACCCAACTTGTTGGGTTAAATGATTCACTAAGAGCAATTAGATCTGCACAACCTGGTGACCCATTTTCTCCTTCAAGTAGGTAGAGCTGTCATCTTACATATGGGGCATAGATTCTTGTGCATTAACCATTGTTTGATACAGCCGGAATGGAAATCATGTCCACATTCTAGAATGCCAAGATCCTCCCCATTCACATATTCTTCCTGTCATAATGCAAATTGAGCAAAGTTCAGAAATGCAGAGCACAATTTAGATGTGCAAAAGATTAAAGCAGTTGTGTGCATCTGTCCACCAACTGATACCTGACAGATACAACATGGCTCCAAATCCGCTTGGGATTCCATTGAAAGAGCCAGATATTTCTTCTGTTTCATTAATTTAACAATGGTTTCCTCAGTTAGCCCTGTGCTCACATCTCCTATGCGCTCTTCCAATGCCAACAACTCCTGACAGTCTCACCGAATCAGAACTAAAGCATCCTGCATCAAGTTACTAGCAGAAAACTCATTTACCCAATCTTTACCTCGTAAGACATGTTATCAACATCAAGACGCATATCTCTGTGCCTGTCATGCACTTCAGCCATACCCTGATATATGAACGGATCAAAAAGCATATAATCCTGAAATAGCATTGCACCATAGTTCAAAAGCAACACAAAGTGATATAATACACTGGCTGAGCGAAGACAGCATTTTCAAGATCAATGATGCATATTGCAATAAAAAGACTCGTCTAAAAAACCTTGTGGTGTAACTGCTAACATAAGCAAGTAGCAACAATTTCGTTTCTAAGAACATAAACAGAGAATGCCTTAGCATCGTACGCATGTACATGCCCCATACAATGCATTATTTTTCTGCTGACATGGGTCAAGCATATGTCACATTCATTGCCTCCTTATGGCGAGGAATCAAAATTCTCACATTTTTCTCCACATGAACTCATGGATGACAAATAAAGCTAAATGTTATTCCATGCAGATTGTGCAAACATTACAGATAAACTGTACCTAATAAGAAAGTAAGATGAAGTCGCTCAATGCTCAACTAGTCCAGAAATCAGATCTGTAAAATATAACCAAAAGGAAAACACTACAATAAAATGGGAAATGTATCTTCCTACAAACAAATTCAGGGCCCTGGTGCTCGATCTTATAATAGATGACTCTCATTTGGCCTGTGATGCTATCATCAACATATATCAAGCCTAGTAGAGTTTACCAAAAACAACGCCAATGTAACATATGCTCTGGATAGTAACGCAGGCTTAGCTTTGTTTGGGTAAGCCAGATGCCATCAAACTGAAAAAGGAATCTAACAGTAATTTAAGTAGAATTTAGAGCATGTAGGACTAATCAGGTTTTACCAACACAAATGTATGAACTAATGTGAATAGAGGTACATGTGGCAACTGGCATTGCAACCAAAGCAAGGGACACAATAATCTCAATGATCACAAGAATGCACGATGAAGTTATAACATTATAGAGAATACACAGTTTCAGAAGTAACTGAACCTCAACTCGTAAGTTTTCACCCCTGCGCATGGCATTCAAGACTTGACGAATCTGGCAAGCAGAGATCAATTTAAACAGTTAGTGAAAAATTCACAACAACCTTGAGTCTCCACTTATAGCATAACATAATTCACTGCTATTCAAAATTAGTCACAGAATAACACGTTGCCATATTCCAAATGTAATAAGTGCGGAACCATATATTTATCAGCAAGAACTAGTTAGCACAAAATCATATGCCACTTCAATTCACCTGAAAGCAAAAACTCAACATGTCCCACAAATCTATTTAGTGTAAAAACTGAAGTTCAAGAAATAAAGAACCAAGCCAAAATATAGAATTATTTTAATTCTCCCAAAAGCATATCAGTACTTCATCAGCAGCTGCTCGCACACATTATCCATTCATCAGATAATTATAGTAAAAGGTATTTATCAATATAAAGTGCCTGAAATATATATATATAATGACCATTGTATATACGGTAATTTTTTCATTTTATCCTGTGAATTTTAGACAAGTTGACTGCTCAAACAACAGAGCAGGGTGAACAGTAAAGTTAATAAGTAAAAGAATATAAACACGTGCTCCCAGATACCCTGTGAGAGAGAGACCTAACCTCTGATATTAATCGGTGTCTCCCTTCAATATCAGCAGCTAAAGCTCTCAATGATCGGGGCATACCAAGAACACTATCACCTCTTCCATCCATCAGAAAAGCAGACCTTGGAAGTGATTGATTCTGTCCCTGGCTACCGGAAGCAGATGGTACTGTCTCCAGTGGTGAAGCAGAAGGTCCAGAAGACAAGGAAGGAAAATGACTATTGTGACCTCCAGATTCAGAGTCTATAGAGGGAAACAGAGACCAAGGAGCAAATTCTGTGGATCTTTGCTGATTATGTGCAATGGGATCACGAAGGGGGAACCACGTAGGAGGGGGCAGAGGATGGATGCTTGAGGGTGTAATTCTACTTGAATGAGCATTGCCTGAAGTGCTCAAGCGTCCAAAGGACAAACTCCACCCTGCTGGATCAGTAAGAGGCACAAACATGGGATGATCTATGTTATTTCTTGGGGTGCTTCTTATATTCACTTCCTCTCCCAGTGCAGCAATCCTCTCTCCAGAATCGATAGAAGTTGATGGAGTTCCCGATCTTAAAAAGGAAGATCCATTCCAAGGTGAAGCATATGCATTTCTTGATGATGCAGAAGCATTAATATTATAAGATTGACCCTGAGAAGTGCTGGAGTTTGAAGCTGCTGAAGTTGATCTTAAGTCCAGGGACCAATAATTAGAATGTGCGGTACCTCCTGTTGTAGATAAAGTAAATGGTACAGCTTCTTGTTGATGTCCCGCATTTACTCTCCTGCCTATATGTCTTTGAGGGTCAACATATCCTGAGTCACTTGAAGAATGATGTGCATCAGAAGCTACTCCTCTCATGCCAGAACCATTTCTGTAGTTCACCTGTTCAGGAATACTAACACTAGGAGAACTCCTTGAAGGTGTAGACAATAAGTTGCTAGAAGTGCTATGATGATTAGAAGCAGCACGCCATACATCATTTTCAGCTTGTGGAAAGTAAGTTGAACTTCCACGTGCATAAGAATGCGCAGAAGTACCTTCCAGAGCCTTTCTCTTGCAAGATAAACCCCAACCTCCAAGAGAAGAGCCCGAACCACCATCAATTTCCTCTACAATAAAACCAGAATTTCGAGAAGAGGTACCAATGTCCCCAGAAACACCAGATGAAGATGCTCGCTCAATTTCTTTTCCATCCAAGTTTATACTCTCAGAGCCTGCAACACCTCCCTGATAGTGGCAAGTATGTCCACCATCAGCCACAGACCCTGAATTTGGATTCAGATTCTGTGGAGCATGATTGGAACTCGAGCCTCGTAAAAGCAAATGACCACTTCTAACCTGATTGCCACTGTTGCCAATACCAACTCTCTCTGGGAAAAGCAGATTAGGAATATCAATTGGTTCCAGCTGCCTTTCTTCAGATCTTGAACCAACAACAGTATGAAGATTGACAGAAGAAGGCCATCTTTCTTCCCCTTTTATCTCGTCATCAGTGACCTGACTTTCTGAATAAAAACTAGAGCTAGATTCACCTGTATTCCAGCTAGTAAACCTCTGGACATTACGAGTAGTAGCATTTACACAAGATGCCTCATCAGAAGATACAGTACTACTTGCCAAACTGCTTTCTACTGGATTCAGGATATTATTCAAAGAAGTCTGCTGACTCATATCAGTGTTGTTTGAAAAAGTTCTTGGATCAATGTCAATATCTTCACAGAAGAAATCAATGGCACACCTTCGTCTTTGCATCAGAGTCGATTTACCCCACCTAATAAAATGTCAAAGATGCCAAATGTACTCCAATTATCCAGCAGGGACAGTGGTTCATGTTACATATCTTTTAGGAACTTACTAGAATACAACCTGCAAAAAATAAAAATCAACAATGCCTAGAAGCTAATAAAGAAAGACAAATATAGACAATTATCTGAAAACAGAAAAAAAAAAAGAAGAAGAAGAAGTATCAATAGCATAAAATTTAAGAAAATGCGTGGATGCAATAGTAGCATAGAAATGAAAATGCATATAACTTGTCTGTTAACCCTGGATGATATCTGCAAATCTGAAAATTTTGACACAAACAATCTTCAGCAAATGTTGATACTAACATCTGAAGAAGATATTAAGACCTTATCAATGTGCAAAATTCCTGATTGAATCAAGGGTAATAAGTTGGTGGACTGTATATGGAATATACTCATTGCACAAGCACGCTCTTGGCATTAAGCTCAGACCTTGCTCCATCATATTAACTCGCTCCATATAGCATTGAGCAAGTCCAAATTCTGAAAGTCATAGCAACAGATTATTTAGGTCAACAACATGCAGAGCTGCTACACTAGCCTATTCAACACCATCCTACTAGTACAACTCAAGATTGTTCATTGTATTGCCAGGTGGAAAAAATGGGCAATAGAGATATGCACACTCTTCTTCTCATACAATATTTACAAACCCTTGTTCCAGTTTCACTGAGGTCATCAGTTGGCAATGATCATGTACAGTTGCTTATAAGCAAAAACACTGATTACTGGTTCAGTTTGGATCATTATCCGCATGCTAATACGTTGCCTTT
Organism: Erythroxylum plowmanianum; assembly: GCA_025531925.1. Taxonomy (NCBI): domain Eukaryota; kingdom Viridiplantae; phylum Streptophyta; class Magnoliopsida; order Malpighiales; family Erythroxylaceae; genus Erythroxylum; species Erythroxylum plowmanianum. Next base: position 40,473,873 of record JANVCQ010000232.1, read on the forward strand.
GCAACTACTGGACTACACAGAAATCAACATCACATTGTAATCTTTACAACACGTTACCAAATGCTGTTAGTGTAGAACGATGTAAACTGATGCTCAGTTACAGAAAAATGAGAGCACACAAGCAGAAAACATGAAGAATGAATTTAGCTTAAGCTGTTATTAAGCATTAGTAACATAACCCAACCCAAAGCAAGGGTGGAAATATCTTATCGATCACAAATTTTTGAAAATGAATATTAATTAGTAGAAGAACTACATAAAACCTACCCCACCTTGTGTAGTTACAATATTCACCCAATTGAATGAAATTAAGTACATCCACCACATAAAACACAAGGTTCAGCATCAAAATATAAGACTTAAAATTCCCCACAAGCTTGTATTCCAGATAAAGAAATGATTCACAACTTGCAAAAAAGATCAACAAGTTTATGTTTAAAAAAAATAGAACAATAAAAAGTTATATTAGAACAATCCCAAACATGGGTCACCCAGATCTTTTTTGTTCCACCACAATTCCACAAAATTTAAGCAACCCAGAAGACAAATGCCAAAATCCCAAAAGTTGCTACCAAAAAGATTCAACCTTTACCGTTAAAACAACAAATAAATTAAGAGAAGTACCTGAGAGACTCGGCAGTGAGCGGGAGGACCAATATGGAAGTAAAGGATTAAATTGGTAATAAATTAGCTACCAAGAGTAGCGAAAAGAAAAGAGGATAATCAGAAACGTCTTTCTCTTCTTCTTTTTTTAACTCTTTTTTATTTGCAATTTCTCTTGTGATTTTTTAATTCTCTCTCTCTCTCTCTCTCGCTCCGTAAACTTATAAAATTTTCCCTTTCTCTGTAATCAGTTACTCTCTTTTGTGCAGAGAGAACGGAAAATGTCTGATCAGAAAAAAGGAAAAAACAGAGAGCTTCGGTTTAGGCCATAGAAAGGTAGAGAGACGAAAGGCTATTAGTTTTTTATAATTATTCTTACCATTCTTATTTTTACTATTTACTTCTACTACCATATATTATGCTTGCCTTTTATTATATATTGTGATTATGTTATTGGTGTGTTTGTTGACTCGATATCAATAAGCTAACGTACACAGTGTTCACATGATTTTGGGACTTTTAAGGAATTAAGTGTAGTGGTGGTGGCGGCAACGGCGGCGGAGACGTCGACGACGACGGTGGTGGGCCGTAGCCAGGTGGCGACTTGGTGGTGCTTATAGAGTTATCGGAGGGATGTTTTGTTCCTGTTTAGCGTACACGTAACTTTCATGCAATGACGGGGGACCCATAAAGAGTTATCTTACTGAAAATGGTTTTCTAGTAATCCAAATACGATAAAGTCTGAGCGTAAGGTTTATATTACATTTAATAATTAAAAAGAAATCATATCAAAATTAAACAGGCCAAGGCCCCATTTGATTTTCCTATTCAATACAGTGCGCAGCGCAACCACATAGAATGGGCTTAGGTCTGGTTATTCTACAAAAAGAAACCTATCTCACTTACTCTTTGGGTTCTAAGGGTACTGTAGTACCTTTTGTGAAGCTTACCCAATTTAACCCCACTAAGGAAACACAGAAACCATCGGGTTTTAATGTAGCCCAAATTTGATATTGAAGTTCAAGTATAACAAACACTCAAGCGTTAATTACAATGTTTTAAAAATTGGATCGTGAATTAAACTAGTAAAATAAGAGATTTAAGATTTAAAGTGTTCAGCTTATATTACACTATCATAAAACTAATTTATACTAAAAATTGAACAAAATAAAACTAATTTATACTAAAATTTGAACAAATTTGAATAATTTAAAATAGGGTTAAAGAACGAGAGTATCCTTTTTTTTAGAATTTAAAAAATTTATTAAAAATAGAGAAGTTTACAACATGAGAGGGACACTAACGTGAGATAGACCCCCTTGAAACATCGATATATCTTGGTTAAGACAAAACGACGACGTTCAGAACAATATTTAGTGAGCAAAATCATTTAATATTTAGGGTAAAATGAAATGCAACTTTCTTGAATCTTCAGATGTTTTTCGATTTGGGAGGGTAAAAGGTGATGTTTTGACAATAAGGCTAGCGATGTGGCTCCACGGTATTTTTCCTACTCTTTTCTCTGCACAAAGAAGATCTTAACTTAGGTAACATAACTTCAGAATCGCGATGACTTTTAGCAATTAGGGCATAACGATATTGTTTTTTGACTTTTCAGACATTACTTTCTTTTAGAGGTTTGGGGGTTCAGCTTTACGGTGACGAGTCGGAGGGGGTGATCTTAACTCAGGTAAACTTCTCAACTCAGTACGATTTCATTCTTTATATATATGAATCTCCACAAAATAATAAACTATATGTTGATAACAAGGATCTGGTAGGACAACGATGTTCCTTTAAGCATGACGCGACTAAGGAAGAAGCATATATGAGAAAGCCCTTTCCTTTCCAACAGGTGAGTCCAGATCCACCTATATTTCGGTAGTTTTTCATGAGAAGCTGAATGAATAATATGCTAGAATATAGGAATTTCTATGCATGAGAGATCACTACTTTTCTGAACTGTTCTGAATTGAACCCAGGTTGTATGAAACTTTTTTAAGTAACATGAATTAGGAATAGACAGCAAGGACTATATTTTCCATGTGAGTGCCATTCCTTTGCTACAGTGCAGGTTCAACTGATTTGTATCCAGTTGTTCCCTTATGCTAGCAATAGTGAGTTCTATAAGAGAGAATAAAGAACTAGATTTCTGTTGGGCCCCGTTTTTTAAACCCAACTCTTGCACTGAAAATCATAAGACTTGAGCGTGCGTATTATCTTGTAGGGTTGTTTCAACGAACCCTCATTAATCATCATCCCATATGGGTGGCGTGCCCACACCAGTCAATTATCAAAAACGAACTCATTTCTCCTATTTTCGAACAAATTTTGGGAAACCTCAAATCGGAATTTCAATTTAGCTTCTTCAGAACATTTGTTCTCCATTGTCTTAAGTTTCTAAGGACGCCAAAATCATGCAATTTGGTGCAAAAATCTAAAAGCTATAGCCCACTGAAATTATTCATTTGTCATAGAAAATTATTATTGAATTCAAGAAAAGCATAGTTCTCAACCAATTCACAATAATACAACTCATGTATGCATCAACTTGACAATTCACAAATGCAATGCACAACAAATGGCTCGAGAGTTCCATGGAACAAAATAGAGAAACCGAAGTTTACTTCGTGAATGAAATGAGCCCACTTTTCGAATCTTGTGGGCCACAAGCGAGCAGCCGGGAGAAGGCTTTACGTCGACGTGTACGTGACTACGAAACGGTTCCTCTCTCGCCCAAACACAATCAATTT
>JANVCQ010000232.1:40482987-40496657 GCA_025531925.1 Erythroxylum plowmanianum
TTTTGCCTCTTCCTTAAAAGCAAGCCAACACTTTTTATTTCAATTTTGTCATTAATGATTGAGAAATGTCCAATTTGTCCTTTCTTATAAGCTTAGGTTCTTTTAACCTTAAGTGGTCTTCCAAAAATGCCCTTAATGAAATCTTACTACCTTAATACTTTAATTCAATTAACCTTTGTCATAAATCCTACTAACTTTTACATAATAAAATAACTCCAAAACTTTAATCTATCAAAACCTCAAAATTCATTTAAATTATGCTTAATTAGAGAAAAGAAAAAAAATATGGGGGCCAACAATTTCTCTTTAAACCTTTTGATATTCCTCTCATTCCAAACTACTTGAGTACATGTAGCAACTAAGACCATTATAATAACCCTATCATATTTAGAAATATGCAGATGAGATAACTCCAGTAGGATGTCAGAGAGTCTGCAATATTTACACCCAGGGGCACATAGTCTAGAGATTTTAGCCCAAATCTCTTTAGAGAAAACACATTCAAAGAAGAGATGGTCTCTAGTTTCATCCTCTAGGTTGCAAAAAATACATATCTTAAAGGAGGATAGGAACTTCAACCTATCCAAAGTGCTAACTCTGTTCAACACAGATAGCCACAGAAGAAAACTAGCATTAGGTCTAAAAACCTTGTTCCAAATCAGGGGATACCGTCCTACTCTATTAGTTGTCCCATCCCTCAACTTTTTGGTTTCCCTTATAATTATTTCTAATACTGGAATCCCATTCTATAAATAATTATCTCTCTCTTCGAGGCTTCTAAATTGCAAAATGGGCAAGAGTCTAATCTCATCTGATGATAACATCCAAATCCTATTTCTAGTTATTTCATAGAGCTTAGTTTTCTTAGGGAACCTCTCCAATTGATTTCTTGCCAACTGATTATAAATTAAATCTCCTTGCCTTGTCTAGTTGTCATACCATAAGGAAATTCTTTCCCTTACCCCTATTTTACAAGTTATGTATTGCTGAACTCCCTCCCTCATTCTAAAAATTTGGTTAAAGAATCAAGAGTAACTATCTTTGATTCTTAAAGCCCAAAGACTCTCACCTTTTAATATATAGATGTGAATCCATTTGATCTACATTGATTGTTTTTCATTTAGGATTCTCCAAATCTTCTTGGTCATAAGTAATATGTTTTTCTTATTGATTGAGTCTAATTGGAATCCTCCTTCCTCTCTCGGTTGACAGATATTCTTCTAACTAACTTTTGCTATTCCTTTCTCACCGTTTCCTTTCCCCTATAGAAACTGCTTCATTAATAAAATTCTATTGATGAAGGAGACGCTAATATTTCAATCTTCCATAGATGTATTTAGAGTAGAAGGAATTCCAATAAAATTTTAGTAATATAGGATTCCTGTGGCTTACCTTGCTTTGACCAAAACAAATTGAAGGAAATATCTTCCATTCCTTTCAAAGCCTTATTAGGATTAGATTCTACCTCTACTAGTGCTATTATATACTCCCTACGTTCATCACTCTAAACCTTAACCTGTCCCAAATAACTAATCTAATTGAACTTGTCACCAACCTTGAAATACAATAAAAAAGCTCTCTTTATCTTCAGCCCTAATAAAACTCTAGGATTAGATAAAATGAATGCTTCTTTTCTAACGATGTTAGAATTTATTAGTCCTAAATCTATAACCTAGTCAAAGAGTTCTTTAACTTAAGCATCCTCCTTAAAGAATTAAAAAAATTCATTTATTTAGCGTCAAAAGTAGCCAAATCCTCCTTCTTCCAAGACTTTAAACCAATTTCTTATTGCAATATTCTATACAAGATAATCTCCAAAATATTAGCCTCCAGATTAAAACCTCTTATGAATGCACTAATCAATATTTCTTATTTTGGCTTCATTATAGGTAGGAGCATTAGAGACAATTTATTAATAGCTCAATGAATTTTCAAGGAATACCGCTCTAAAAAGTTCCCTAAAGACTACTCAATGAGAATTGATTTCTCTAAAGCTTTTGACAATCTTAATTGGAATTTTATAGTTTATTCCTTTCAGGTTTGTGGGTTACCATCAATGTTCATCAAATAGGTGTACCCATGCATATCAACTACTTCATTTAGTATCGTAATAAATGGGGAAGCAACTCAGGTGTTTAAAGGTGTAAAATGAGTTAAACAAAGGGATCCTTTATCTCCCTACTTGTTTGCTCTAACTATAAAGGTACTCACAAGAATGACTTCTTTTAGCATTTCTAAAGGAAATCTATTTAGACACCACTATAAATGCAGGAACACTAAGTTATTCAATCCTTCTTTTATTGATGATCTATTATTATCTTATGGAGCTAAAAAAATTCTATTAAGCTACTATTAGATTGCTTACAATAATTTAAGAAGATGCCAGGCGTCGTAATTAATAGGAGAAAAATTCAAATATTTATTTCAATAATCTTTTATTCATTGGAACAATCTTTACTACAAAGCTTATGTCTCTAATTATCCAAAACTCCATTCAAATATCTTAGATCCTTATTTCTTTTAAAAAGATTATGCTACAATGGTTGCAAACCACTCGTTGATGTTGTTAAGAATATGACTTTCAGTTGGTTATCCAAGTATTTATCTTATGCATGAAGGATCCAACTAATAAATTTAGTACTCAACAACATGCATTTGTATTGGATTTCTCATATAGCTCTTCCTATTAAGATAATCAAATATATAGAAAGAATATTTAGAAACTTCCTCTAAAGTGGTTTAAGAGACAATAAAGGCATTCCTAAAGTTAAACAGGAGGATGTTTGTCTTCCTAAAATTCAAAGAGAGTTAGGGATCAAATATAAAATGGCCTCAAACAAAGCCATAATGGAAAAAAGGATATACAACTTATTTAGAGACAAAGAATCCCTTTAGGTGAAGTGGATCAATGAGGAATATATAAAAGGATTCAAATTTTGGACTATGAAGCCTAATTTCATATCCTCTACATCTACTAAGTTTACCCTAAGTTTAAGAGAGGTGGTGGCCAAAGAAATGAAGCATCTGATATTCAATAGAGAGAAAACTAACATTTGGTTTGATAGTTGGATAGAATTGGAGCCTCTTTATCTATAACTTGAATTCCACTCTATACAACACACTCGGCCTTATAATGCAAGAGTCAAAGAAATGATAAAGTATAATGAATGGAAATGCCCCTCAAGAAGAGTGACAAATCTAGTACCCTTCTTTCAATAGTACATCCCTAATTAGTTTAAAGGAAATAGAATCATTTGGCCTAGAGATCCTTCCCACATATTCACAACAGCCTTATAGACAACTATCTTTTCCTATAATTCTTAAGAAGTTTAGTGGTATAAACTAGTGTTATTCGAAAATAATGTTCCTAAGTTCTCTATTGTACTATCACCAACTATAAAGAACCATCTACTAACACTAGATAGGATGTCTTGGAATGGCTCAACAATCTATGCTTTATGCCAGTCACATCATAAAATAAGAGATCATTTATTTGTTTATGGTTACTCTTCCAACATGTGAAAGGCATACTATCTATATTTAATTTGCAATATCAGACCACAATATAGAGGAAATGGTAAGGTGGCATTAAACCAAAAATTCAGTAATAATAGTGACTATATAATGATCAAATTGAGTATAAGCTGCATGATTTACGAACTAAAAAAGGAAAGGAACCTAAAAACATTTCATTAGAAAAACAAGAAAACTAGGAACTCAACAGGTATGTATCATAACATGAGAGAATTTATAAAGATCAAAAAGTTACACCAAGTTCTAATATTATAAGTAGATTGTAATATGCTCTTGATTAACCCATAAAGAAGATATCCAAATTCAACATAAAGCAACAAATTAAATATAAGATAATTACATATTAAAGGCTTAAGTAATGAAAAGGATCGATAGGGGCCTGGAGGTCAAAAAGTCGATGAGAAAAGATAGCAAAATCTAAAAGAAAAGTATTGCCCAAAGCCCTAAATTGAGGATATAAAGTTATTAGTAGCTATTGAGCAAAAGGAAACTAAGAAAATTTTGAAGGGACTACACTGAAAAAAAAAAGGAAACTCACCCAGATAGGCAAGATTTATGATGAAAAAAGGATGGTGAGAAGTTATGACATAACTAATGATAGTGTTTGTTCTAATCAATTTAAAATCTTCTAAGGACCAAAGCAAATGTTGGTAGAGAGGAAAATAAGCAAAAATTAACAATACTAGGAGATACAGAATAGGTTTGAGGCTTGAGTGGCTAAAAACTAGACAGCACACCATTTTCTCAGAAAGACTTGTGTAACTAAAGCAACATGTCCATTTTGTATTTAGCTTGTATATAGTAGCTCTTTTAGGACTTGAATATGTATATGAGTTGAGATATTATTAAGGTAGTTTTAATTTCCAAAAAAACAATTGATTACAATAATATAAGTTATTTCCTTTTGCTAGTCAATTCGCAATACAGAGTCTTGAAACTTAAGTAAACTCTAAGAACATAGTTGATGACAACTTCATCTTATAAAAAACAAACAATTATTACTATATTTACTAATATTTCTCTGTCCTCATTAGTAATGTTAACTTTCAATTTCTTTTTAATGATATATTTCTGATTATTATATACATGTTAAATGTTCATTAAAGTCTATACTCATATATGATATTGTTTTAAATAGATAAGCATATTCCTTCAGTGGAGGGTTTTAATCTAATATCAAATAATATACCAATGGAGAGGTCCAATCCAATTCTAAATGAAGAAATGATTCAAGTTGAAGGAACAGGTTCATTAAGAAATGATGCTTGGAGTCAATTCAATAAGACTAGATTAAGGGATGGAGTAAAACCTCTTATTTAAAGAGACATATAGAGTCACATATTAGAAAAAAGATCATATTTGAAGATCAAACATTTTTGGCTCCAAACCTTATGAAAGGGAAGAATGAAATGAATACCATAAGTTATGACAACAACAAATATTTGATAGCTACAATGATCATCGGTGATGAACATCAATACAAAAACTTTAGGATGTTGCTCACCTTACTCCAACTAACCTTCAAGATCCTAACTTAGAATACTATAAAGAAAGATAACAATGATTAAAATAAAGAAATATTGAAGACGTTAGCGACTATTCATGGAAAGGTAGCCATCACTTCATATAAGTGGATAACTAAAAATGAAAAGAAGGGCCATACAGTGGTGACACAGTACATTGTCAATGACTAGACTCCATGCAGTCGACTACTTAGGTAATTTATATTCTTTAATATAATTATAATTTATTTATTGATTATAATGTAATTAATGTTTGTTCATATTTTTAAATGATTGGTTTATTTATATGCCAACACCAAAAGCAAGTGAAAGGTTAACTGTAGCACCTTAACTCTTATAGGGCATATTCCTGAACAAACCATCAGTATTCGAGAACATACTCTACGAGGTGGCATGCTAGGGCAGTTAGTCGATCATACTCAATTCAAAAATATTAAATTTATCACATGCATATCCAGAAAATCAAAAATTGAATTTTAAGCCCATTTTACTCATAACAATCTCAGTTATAAATGTCACAAACCATGAACATATCATCATAAATTCTAGTGATCATCTAGGTCCAATACCGATACAAAATGTGTTTCATCAAACTATTATTACAAGAAAATTTCATTTACACAATAAATAATGCTTCGGAATACAATGTTTAATACTAAAAATAACAGAAAACATATGCATATGCCAACTAATCCCGACCTTTATTCACTTATTTCATATATCACATTCAAAATAATTCAAACAATGCAATTCAATCATTTAAACATACATATCAATGGTATATACAATGCTTATGAGACTCACTTTTGATTATTACATTATTGTGACTGAGTGCCTATAACTGTCCCATATCTACTGTGAATACCGAGCTCTTACTCACATTTTGAGAGTTAATCTCTTTTTTGGTGGCTACTTTGATCACAACTGCCATTATCTATTCATGCATTCATGTAATGAAATGAATTAAGATCAATTAGTCACTTTATTTCAGTTTACGCATTCACTTTCACATGTTATCGGACCTAAGTCTAGCATTCAATAGTTATGTTAAGAATCACTTACTCCTTGCTATTCAGTGAAGCACTTTCAATATGTTCACATTTATCAAACTCCTTAGACTATTAATGTTTAGAATTAACATATTCACATTCATATCAATAATAATTCAATACACTTGCTTAAACAAAACAATTAATTAAGAGGAGACTATGTAGGTCAACTCACACTATGCTCCAGATTAGCATTTGCTTCCAAGATTTAGAAATGTCTAGATGCTAAGTTCTATCCTGTGTATCTACATCATGCAATACACACATTGTAGACACATTACTAATTGCACAATCATATAAACATTCAATCATACACATATGTATATGAGTTATATATAATGCATGCTCAATTTGACTATTTTAGGTATGTTTCCTTTATTCACATCTCATGATCATTCATACTTCAAAACTCATATATGTCTAATTTGAACTTAGGTTTACACTTCAATGAAACAAATTTATTCTAAGTTCATCACTCAATTATACACTAAGGGCTATAGCTCAATACACTTAATTGTTATAATATCATCAATCAATCATTCACCAATGTTATTATAACATTATATGATCACACAATATTCAAACTCTCATTCATTCTTACTTGATACACATCACTCATCTCCTTACAATCATATTAGCATTTCTAAGAACATTTTTATATCATTAACAACTCATAACTTCCAAATTGAGATACATTCATATCAAGTCAATCAATTCTTCAATTCTAACGTCAATCGACATCCTAAACTCATCAATCACTTAACCACTTACTTTAGCAATCATCTAGGTTCATTTCAAACCTTAATTAAGTCCAAAACACCAAGGTAGGGTAGCAAGACAACGGTGCACGATCGTGCTTGTGCATGATCTTGCAACCATTTGACAATCCCTCTCTATCACGATCATGTTTGTGCACGATCATGCAACTCCCTGATGATTCCTCTCTGCCACGATTGTGCACTACCTGATGATCCCTTATTCAAGCATCATTCCAGCTTTTTTTTCAAAATAGATTAGGGTCAATTTTTCATGGCTATTTTGACAAAGAAAATGAGGTATTTAGGCAATACATTATTATAAAACAATGTTCTCTTATGTCTTAAGTTTCTTATGACATCAATTTCATGCAGTTTGGTTTAGTATTCTACAAGTTGTACCTAAAATACTATAGACTATTCTCACATTGCGACAGAACACAGTATTCAACTTCAAGCCAAATTTTGAAATCTTATAGACAGAATTCAAATTCAATTACTGCATGAAAAATATATCCATATGTCTCTAGTTTAATATAAAATTAAAATCATTTCATTTGGATGTCTACAGATCAAGGTATGGCTAAAATATAGATGCATATCCAGTGGAAACATTACAGCTAACATATTCCAGCCATTCTCTTTCAATTTTCCATATTTTTAACTCCTACATTTTACATCTAACACATCTCGTACATAGAGCATCTTTTTTTACTTCATTTCATCTTCATTCTCAGCTCCATTTCAACTCAATATCATTCATAAACAATTTATATAGAACAATATACTTACTTGATTAACTAAACTCTTCTTCAAAAATCACCATGAAATCCTAACCTTTAAGCTTATACGATCCTCAACTCCTCAAGGAGGAATAGGTTAGGCTTTCATCAAGAAGAAGAAGATGACAAGGATCTTAGATCGGTAAAGTGAAGGATGATAGTAAAGCTCAACGTTGAGGATTGGGTTGTGAGAGTGAGGGTGAGTATTGTGAATGGAGAAGAAGAAAATGAAGAAGAAAGCATGTAATGAAAATGGAAGATAATTAAAAGATGGTATTTCAATGTATATGTATTGGGTTTAATTCTTGGTGAGTGTCATGAAACTTTTCATATAAAGAATTATGCTACTTGTATTTTTACTTAAGCTAACACATGACTCTTAATAATCAGTCTATTTATCTCTCAATTTCTACTCCAACTGTCTCCCAATTTTCTGTGAAACTTGTCATTAAATCTTAATGTCACTTATCAATAATTTCTACTACCATTTGACATTTATTTCTACTGCCATTTATCAATTGTCTTGCCATTTGACATTTTTCCTAGTCCAAAAATACCCATAAATTTTATAATTTTCACCAAAAATTCTAATTCAATAATATAATTCACCAAATCAATTTTCAAGACAAAATATTCATTATTCACATCATAGTCATTTAAAAATTATTTATATCCTGGAATAAATCAAATGAGTGCATGAATAGTCATTGTAATGTGTACAGAAAAATCAAATTCACGTATATGTATGCTAATATTATGTATGAGCATAAAATGCATTTCCTAATTTCTTAATAATATCTCTCATGTGTTGTTATCTAAGGTTCTAACCTTTAATATGGAAAAACGAGATACTACATTAACAACTGTATTGGTGGATTGCTTAATGGATTGTAACATCGATACCAAGCTTTTAACCATAACTCTCAATAACAATAGTATAAATGATGCAATGACACAAAAGTTGAAGAAAAGTTATAGGTTGGGAACTTGTTGATTAGTTGGAAGTTATTTCATTTGCATTGTTTTGTATAAATGAATTTGATAATGAATAATAGGTTAGAGGTGATAAAGGAAGTGATAGAGTCGATCCGAAATAGTATAGTGTATTAAAGTAAAACACTAAAAAAAGTGGAAAATTTTGAAAAAATTGCATGATAACTATGAATTTCATGCATGAAGAAGTTGGTTTTGGATTGTCTTACCATATGGAATTCAACATTCAAGATGTTGGAGTTAGTAACCAAGTATGTTGAGGTGTTCAGGAGTTTGAGACAAAGAGATTCTCAGTATGCTTGTCTATCAACAAAAAAGTATAAGAGATGGCTAAAGAACATTGTGTGAAGTTGGAAATATTTTATAATGCTACTAAGTAGTTCTCAGGAATAAAATATCCAACTTCATACATTTTCTTTATTAGTAAGTACGACATCAAAAGATCTTTATTTTGTCGGACATTTGATTTCAATTAAGTGATTTAGGTTATTGTAGGGCATATAATGGAGAAAAACAATTCTTATTATTATATGGTCTGAAAAATTATGACATTGATTTTTTTGTTGGACTTAAGATATAAGATGGAGAGGGCTTATTGTTATTATCAAAAATTGTATGGTGGTTAGCCTTAACAACATGTTAATATCAATTAAAAATTTTGGTATAATTTTTTTAGTGGTTATCAACTAAGATTGAACAAAAATTAAGATTATAATAGTTCAAATTTAGCTTTAATTTGTAAGACATGCGTGAATAAAGAATTTACACAATTCATCAAAGAAAAAAAAAGCTAGGACTTCTTATAATAAGATGGACTTGGAAAACTATTTAGAAGCAGATGTTGTGACCAAAGTTGAAAATATGTTGTTCATTGTATTGTTGTGGTGAAAGATATATGGAAGCACTTTTCAAATCATGCAAGAAATTGTGTGAGACCTCTTAGCAATTCATCTACTATTGCTTTGGAATCTATTTACAGTACTAGCAGTTTGGTAGTTAGTCTTCATCATGCTTAACTTTATCTTAATACTGTGGAAGCACTTATATGTCCCAGAAGTTGGTTAGCTGGTGAAGATATTTAGAGTAAACTCTATTTTTAATTATATTTTAGTTTTCTTTACCTTAATAATTTTAATAATCATATATTGTATTCTTATATTGTTGTTTTTTATATTAATACGTGTAAGTATCATGTTTCGAATATCCATTTAATACAATTGTTGCATAATGAGTATGATTTACATAATAATACTTCTACATATAGATGAAGTGGTACAAACTATTGATGATCTTGATTATAACAATTAGCTAGTCCCTTTCCTTTATTGTGGGTTTATTTTCTTTAATCTTTACTTCTTAATTTACTTTTATTTTCATTTGATTGCTTTGGTTTTTTTTAACAGTTGAAGGTATAAATCTTTACTTGTGTGATTTTATACAAGTTAATAAAGAAAACTATATATTATTGTCTCTATTCTTTAGCTCAACTTCAATCTCAATTCTCCAATTCTAATTGATAATTCCTTTTTTATATTTTCATTTGGATAATATTAGCAATATAATACTCTTTTGTTTTGATAATAAAATAATTTTCATACTAGTATCGCGATACTGGTGGTATAGGTAGACTCATGAATTGATATTATTTTGTCATGTTTTGAATGGACTAAGCACCATTTTATTGTTAGACTTAAATAAGATAAATTAGTAAAAAAAAGATAATACTTTAGAGTGACATTAATTTTGAAAAATTAATTTAGATTTTAATTATTTTTGTTAAAAGCAAGACATTGGACTTAGCAATATTAATTTATTGGAAAATAAAATAAAAATGGATTCTTTATTAGAGATCACATAATTTGACAAAAATGAGCAATTTAGAATAAGATTATATTTAAAAATTGAACTTACGGCCTATAATATTACATTTTGTTAGAAAAATTAACGAGATACAAAACATTCTTTATATAAAATGACACATATTAATTTTTTATAAAAATAAATTTTTAGGATAACAAAGTATGTTATAAAATTTCTAAAAATTCCTTTTATTTTAACAAATTTATTTGCTAACAAATATGATACATTTTTATTGTATATTTGAAATTTATATGAAGAAGTTCATAATATATCTAAAATAATTACTTATGGTGTCTGTATTATTCATAAATTTTTTAAAAACAAATAAAATCTATTTCAATTATTTGAAAATTTGGTGAAATTTTTATTAAAAATTATTTAATTTTTAACTAAAAATGAGTCTGGTGTGAGCTCAATGAGGCTTCAGGTCTAGGCCACATATCACGGGCTCAAGCCTAACCCAACCTATTTTCAAACCTACTAGTGATCTTATAATAGTAGCAATTATTGATCAAAGAAAGGATAAAAGGTTACATACCACTTATATGTTAGTATAATTTTAAATGATGCCCATTTAAATTACATAACAACTAAAAAATAACAACTTTTTTATTTTCTTTTGCTCTTGAAGAGTTCAAGTTATATCTTATGGGTTAAAAGGTAATTATCTACACAAACTATGCAACTATCATGTTAGATACAAAGTTAGGCTTAATTTGTTGGATATTATTGTTACAATAATTAACTTTGAAATTAAAGATAAAAAGGGATCAAACAATGTGTTTATTGATCATTTATCTTGATTAGAGAGGTCACTGAGTACAAAAGTTGTTTCCATAAATGAAAGCTTTCTAGATTAGCAGTTGTAGTTGTTCCTTAGTATGCAAATTTTATGAACTACTTGATTCAAGGTTGTCTTCCATCTTATTTGAGTTATCATTATAGGAAAAAGTTTATGTGGTTTATAAAACATTATTTCTAAGAAGAACCACTATAGTTTAAACATTATATAAATGGAATTATTAGGTGATATATGACTTATCAAGAAATTAAAGACATCCTTGATCATTTCCATTCTATAGAGTATGGTGGTCACTTTAGTACATCTAAGACAAATACTAAGATATGATGATCTAGTTTCTATTAGCCTCTCATGTATCATGATCTAGATATTTTACTAGTATGTGTTAGATTTCATAGGGTTGGTAGTATCCCCCTATGACTACTATTATAAAAGTTGCATTATTTGCATTTAGAGCATTGATTTTACGGATATTATTTAGCATTTTAGATATTGATTTGATAGGTCCAATTCATACTTCATTCAATAATCAATATATTTTGGCTATTGTTAAAAACATTTTTAAATGGGTTGAAGTTATAATGCCTACGACTAATGAATTAAAGGTAGTAATCAAATTTGTGAATAAGAATATCTTCCCCATGTTTAACATAACTAGAGCTCTTTTAAGTGATGAAGGTTTCCATTTCTATAATCGTGCTTTTGATACATTATTAAAAAAGTATTGAGGGACTCATAAGGTGGCAACCGCCTATCATCCTCAATCAAATGGTCAAGTGGAAGTTGCAAACTATAAATTGAAGGAGATATTGTGGAAAATTGTACTAGCTTAAGAAAGGATTGGGCATTAAAACTAGTTGATGCACTTTAGGCTTAAGCCAAATTTCAATACACCATTAGGTATGACTCCTTAATAAACTTATGTTTACGAAGACTTATTACTCACATGTTTAGTTAGTCTACAAGATTTATTGGTCTATCAAAGTAGTCTAGATCTAAAACGTATTAGGGATGATTATTGAAATTGAGTGAATTGGAGGAACTTAGATTGGATGGTTATGAGAATGCTCTAATATATAAAAAGAAAGCTAAATAATGGCATGATAAGCACATCCTTAAGAGGAATTCTAAGATTGGTCAATAAGTACTCCTTTTCAAATTAAGACTCAAATTATTATTAAGTAAACTTAAATGTAGGTGGTCTAACCATTTCACTATAGTTAAGGTATAACCTTAGGATATTATGGATGTAAAGAGTAAAGCAACTAAAATATTCAAGGTTAATAGGTAATAATTGAAATCTTATATGGCTGGTGAGATGGTATCAAAGGGGGTCGTATACTCTTTAGGCACCTCTCCTTATGTATGATATGTGAAAATTTCTTTAATAATTAGTTTTATTTTATTTCTTGTGTTTTGTTTTTTATTTTTTCATTTCTTTTGGGTTATGTGTGCTTGTTGTTGTAGGTTTTCTCTTTTTGAAGAATCTAATGGATTTAAAGCAACCATCATCATATAAGGCTTATAGAAGTTTCCTTATTCTTTATTTTCTCCATTCGTCTCCATTTTTTCATGTTAATTATTTATTTTTGTGCTTATTAGTCAACTATTGAAGATAATATACAATTTAAGTGTAAGGGAGGAGATATTTTGAACCTTAGTTTATTAAAGTAAATTAGTTGTATTTTCCTTCAACTTATAAGTTAAATTTTCATAAAAATAAACAATGAAAAATGAAGTCAAGGAGGTGTTGATAGAAGTGATGTGAAACCTCTATAGATCATTCAGCCTGAAGGTCCAAGCTTTAAAGTAAATGGTTTTGGACGGTCACAACTTCACTTTCACTCCCAGGCGACAGCGGCAGAGGAAATCTTGATACCACCGGAGGAAAGGAGCAGCCGCCACTCGCCCCTTCTCTTCCCTCCCCAGATGATAGCACTGATGGCGTGGTCCGGTTGAATCAATGACGTGTCACGGAAGGAAGCGACACCAGGGATGAAACCAGTCACTACCGCTCAGTCACAGAAGCATAAAAAGGATGTCTTTCTCTAGCATTTGTGTTGTTCTCTATGCGTTTGTTTTTGTTTTAGAAGAAAGACAACGATGGAGAGAACACAGGAGAGTTGGCCACTGCAACAGAACACGACATCGTCTCTGGCTGTTTCACTTAATAAAACAAACACTCGATTTCTTTTATGATAATATGTTTTTGTCTCTACTCTGTCATGAGTTTTCAGGGCCATTGAAGATTTCTCCCACTAGTCATACTTGGTTTGAAATGGGTTTTTCGTTTTCTATGCTCGAGGTGATGCACGAAGAGTGTTCAGGAAAGCATTCGAGTTGGACCCAAGGCACCAAACCAGTTTGGATTA
>JANVCQ010000232.1:40502646-40548983 GCA_025531925.1 Erythroxylum plowmanianum
TTTACTATTTAGCCATGTTTTCATTACAAAACATCTTATTTTGATTAGTTTTATGTTATATTGTATGTAACTATGAAGAAGTTGCTTAAGGAATAAGGATGGCCAAAGAATGGAGGAATTTATAAGGTAAAAATATGAAGAAAAAAGCGACTTTGACTAAGCATAGCTTGATATAACCATATGCTAGGCTTGTATCTCCTTAGACAAAAATAGGTGATGAAAAGAATAAACATGGCTTAAAATATGAGCATGTTAGAGCTCGTGTCTTTCTCTAAAAAGACTAGTTAATAAATAGTGAAGTACACGGTTTGAGGCGTAATGACTGAAATTTATAGATAAAGAGACATAACCTAAAATAACAAGTAGAGTTTTAGTTTGGATTTACTTTCTTGTTATCTTGTAATTAGGTTCTAGCAGCCATTAGGGAGAGAATACACATCTTGCTATCGTTTTCAGTAAGAAAAAGGCTAAACGTCATTCTAAGGAAGGAAATCAAATCAAGAGATCAAGATCATCATTGGGGACACCTTACAATGAATTATTCTTTTCTTTTGATTGTTTTTGTTATATATTTTAAGGACAATTAGTGGATGATTGTTTTATATCTATGATAGATGAAACCTTAGTTGATATATGTATGACTTGATTTTAGTTTTCACAATAAAGAATTCTATATTTGTGATTTATATGTATTGATCTTAATGCTAATTAGATATAAGTAAAAAAAGCCCATACTTGATTTTAATTTGCAGATAAATGTTATTGAAATAACATATGTATAGATTGACCTAGGTGCATACAGTAAGAATTGAATAGAGTAATGTTAGACATGATAATAATCTATATACATGTCTATTATAGAAAAATGGAAATGCGGAATGTTATTACATACATCCTGCCATTGATGTTGAGACTTTTTGGACAAATATGAGAGGGCTCTTCTAAGCTTTTAGCAAATGCAAGAGATGGTGTATGCAGAATCATGCTAATCCTAGGGACCTAATCTCCTAATATTCCTTGTTGTCTTCCATCAAAACAACAGGAGGACATGACGGTTCGCAGTGGAAGGACATGAGGTTTCAAAATAAATAAACACGACTCATCATAAAAGAAACTAACGGATAACAATCTCCCACTTAGGTCATACATGTAATTTAAAAGTCATAAAAACTCAACTTAATTAAAGAAACCAAATGCACGAATATAAGTCCTCCAAATGTGAGTATTATCTTCCATGCATCACGATGCATCTTATTTCTTATGCCACTTTAACTAAATGAATAAACCGTTAAGTTTATTCTAGGTCCATAATAGTTGTAAGTCTCAAAATAAAAAATGTGTACACCATAATGAGAAAAAAAACTAATTAATAAGAGTTTCGTGAAAGTACATACATAATCACTTAATGGAACCAAGTCCCATTCTAGCAACATGATCCTTAAAACTCTTTGGTGGCATGCCTTTTGTTAAAGGATCAGCAATCATTAATTTTGTGCGAATGTGTTGAATCCCTAATGGCCAAATACTTAATGTTGATGTGTTTACTTTGATTACCACTCTTGTTGTTTTTTGGCCAAGAAAATTGCAATTGAATTGTCACAATACATTATTAATGGCTTAGAAATAGAATCCACAATTCTAAGCCCAGATATAAAACTCTTTAACTATACACCTTATGATGTAGCCTCAAAACAAGAAACAAACTCAGCCTCCATGGTAGAAATAGCAGTCAAAGTCTGCTTTGAACTCCTCTAGGATATGGCTCCATTGCCAAACATAAATACATATCCAGATGTTGACTTTCATGAATCAACACAACCAAAAAAGTCCGAATCTGAGTAGTCAACTACTTCGAGATTATCAGTTTGTCTATACATAAACATGTAATCTTTGGTCCCTTGAAGGTACCTCATCACCTTTTTGACGACTCTCCAATGATCTATACCTGGGTTACTCCAATATCTTCTCAATATTCTAATAACAAATGCAATGTCAGGTCTTGTATAAACCTGAGCATACATTAGGCTACCTACTGCAGAAGCATATGAAATATTTTTCATTTGTTCCCTTTCAACCTCATTTTTCAGCCACTAGTTAAAATTGAACCTATCACTCTTCACAATAGGTGCTATACTCGTTGAACAATCTTTCATCCGAAATCTTTCTAAGACCTTACTGATATAGTTTCTTGCGATAGACCTAAAATTGAGATCTGTCCCTATGGATCTTAATGCCAATGACATAAGATGCCTAACCTATATCTTTCATATCAAAATTCTTAGAAAGGAACTGTTTCACCTCATATAGCAAACCTTTATCATTTGTAGCAAGTAAAATATCATCCACATATAGAACAAGGAAACACATTTTACTCCCACTAACATTCAGATATATGCATTGATCCATGATATTTTCTACAAAACCATGCGAAGAGATGATATCATGGAATTTCAAATGCCATTGACAGGAGGCTTGTTTCAATTCATATATGGATTTGTTAAGCTTACACACCAAATGCTCACCATCACTAGAGGAGAATCCTTCTGGTTATTTCATATAAACTTCTTTCTCTAGGTCTCCATGTAGGAATGCCGTTTTCACATTCATTTGATGTAGCTCCAGATCAAAATGGGCAACCAATGCCATAATCACTCATAAGGAATCCTTTTTAGATACAGGAGAAAAGGTCTCTGTATAATCGATTCCTTCTTGTTGAGTAAATCCTTTGGCAACAAGTCTAGCTTTATATCTTTCAACATTGCTTAATGAGTCCTTTTTGGTCTTAAAGACCCATTTACATCCAATGGCCTTTGCACCATTGGGCAAATTAACAAGATCCCAGACTTTGTTACATGTCATAGAATTCATCTCATCTACCATAACATTGTAACACAATTGAGATTCATTACAACTTATGACTTGTGAAAACGTTTTAGGGTCATTTTCGACTCCAATGTTATAGTCAGCTTCTTGTAAATATAAAATGTAATCACTAGGTATTGTTGATTTCCTATCCCTAGTTGATCTTCTTAATATTGTATAGCGCCCTCCTGAGGAGGAGCTTGTACAACTTGTTGCTCAACAACCTGTGGTGATTATTGAACAATCGAATCTACTAGATTGTCATCAGCAGCTTGTGGAACTTCAATGATTGGTTGTTCACCTCCCATATGACTTTGAGGGATGCTATGAACAATAATCAATCTATTACTTGAAGTAGTAGATTGTATTTCACAATGATCCTTCTCAAAAACTAAGTCCCGAGATTGATCACTCCCACTAATCAAGTCATTCTCAAGAAACTTTGCATTTCTTGATTCCACAAACCTAGTACTATGAGATAGACAATGAAATTTGTACCCTTTAGACCTTTTAGCATATCCAATGAAATACCCACTTATAGTCCTAGGATCTAGTTTATTTTCTTGTGGATTATAAACTCTTACTTTAGAAGGGCATCCTCAAATGCATATATGAAGCAAACTCAGTTTCCAACTTTTCCATAACTCAAATGGTGTTTTAGAAATAGCCCTGGTTGGAACTCGATTTAACATCTACACTATCGTTTTAAGAACTTCAGTCCATAAGGATTTAGGAAGTTTAGAGCTGCTAAGCATACTTTACACCATGTCTAATAATGTTCGGTTTCTTCTTTCTGCTACACCATTTTGGTCCAAACACCTAGGCATGGTGTATTGAGCTATTATCCCATTCTCTTGAAGAAACTTCGCAAATGGACCAGGTGCTTGTCCACCCTCAGTGTATCTACCATAAAATTCTCCACCTCTATTTGATCTCGCAATCTTTATTTGCTTATCATATTGTTTCTTTACTTCTATTTTAAATACCTTAAAGGCATTTAATGCTTCATTCTTGTTATGAAGCAAATAGAGATACATATATTGCTAGTAATCATTTATTAATAAGATGAAGTATTTCTGACCATACAAGTCCATTTTCTGTATGTATGATCTCTAATGTGTCTAAACTCCTCTTAGCACCTTTCTTTTTCATGCTGGTTTGCTTTCCTTTTATATGGCCCACACAAACATCAAAATTAGTAAAATCTAGTGTATTAAGTACTATATCATTCACTAGTTTTTTTATTCTCTCAAGGGAAATATGTCTCAATCTTCGGTGCCACAACATAGAAGATTGTTCATTCATAAGACATCTTTTAATACTAGCATTACTATAGACATGCATTGTATTGTGAAATTTTTTTCTTGCAAATTAATTTGGAAAAGACCATCAATCATTGTACCGTTTCCAACAAGATTAGATTCATAATACAAACTAATTGATGTATTTGAAAAATTAAAGGAATATTCCACAGGTACAAGTCTTGAAATTGAAATCAAATTTTTGGAGAAACTTGGAATATAAAATGTTCTTTCCAAAGTTAAAACAAAACCAGAATTTAAAACTAATTTGCATGTCTAGCTTCCACATGTGAACACATCTTATTGCCTGAATAAATGCATTGTTCACTGCGTACTGGATTCCTGTGGTTTAGAAAACCCTGTAAGGTATTTGAAATATGGATTGTAGAACCAAAATCAATCCACAAGTGTTATGACAAACATCAATCATATTAGATTCATAACAAACAAGTGAGATTGAAATAACTTTCTTGATAAGCCAAGCCCTAAGTTTGGCACAATCCTTCTTTATGTGCCCTTTCTTTTTGCAGAAGCAACACTTGGGATTGAAATCCTTTTTGATCTCAGTACAGACCGATATTTTACCCTTTCCTTTTTGTTTTGCTTGCCCTCTATTCCTTCTTTCTGTTTCCATATGTGCACTTTCACTCAATTCCATTACTAACCTCCCTTTCTCTTGAACACACATAGTCAGAAGTTCATTAATGGACTATTTATCCTTATGTGTGTTGTAAGAGATTTTAAAGGGTTCATATTGTGGTGAAAGAGAATTAAGTATGTAATGCACAAGGAAAGACTCGGACATTTCAACCTCAAGAGATCTCAGCTGAGCCACAATATCCCTCATTCGCACGATGTATTCACGCACACCTTTAACACTTGTGAGCTTCATTAATGATAACTTAGTCATTAAGGTACTAACTAGGGCCTTATTTGAAGACTCAAATTGTTCATCAATAGCCTTCAATAGATTCCTAACATAATCACACTCGCCAATAGAACCATAAATAGTAGGGTGAATTTTGGTCTTTATATACATCATGTTGAGGCGATTAGATCGCTCCCAACATTTATAAAAAGCAATTTCAGCCTGAGTGCTAATTTCAGGAGATACAAGTGGTTCATCTTTTTGAATAGCATAATCAATGTCCATACACCCTAATTGGAGGAGAATCCTCTCTTTCCATATTTATAGTTATCACCATTCAATTCAATAATATCATATTGAATATCAGAAAAATTCACAGGATGAATACATACTCTTTATAATAAAACTATTAAATTATTTTCTTTTTCTTAATACCTGTGAGTAAATTAAGAAGAAGACAATTTTCTATTCCATCCTAATTAATCACGCAAATATAATAAATATTCCTATGGGATAAATTTTGTTACATTTAAATATGATTAATTACAATTTGTGTCATTTTACTATATGTGATCCATAACACATAATATATATTTTTAATTAATCAAAGATGTTGTGGTTAATCTTCAACTAATTAAAATTATATTGATCACATGATACCTCATTTTATGCAAAACTATGAATAATAAAGGTTTTATATAATCCTTTACAATTTATTATAATGAATCAATATCATATATTTGTATAAAATAAATATATATGCATGAATTTCAAATCAAACAATGATTTAAATCATTTAATTTAATAAAACTGGACTAATTTGGCAAGTTAAAACCAAAATGTTAAAATAATATAAAGATGGACCACTTTCAATGCAAAATATATACCATTTATTCTTTACCCCACGTTACAAGTGATTGGAGTGATTGTTCCAAAAATGATGCTTATGCTTTAAATATAAAGCTTACATTAAAACAATTTATGGAGTTTACAAATACTTTTCCTAAGATGGTCCCACGATACTCAGTGTGTTGTGTTTCCTCTCACATATATGAGGCACCAGTAAAAACGAACACAAATTCAAAGCAATGACCAAGTCAACATCTGTGGGTCCCACGAAAAGATGTCGGGTAATAAAGGTTATGCTTAACTAAAGCTTGCCCATGAAAACAAGGTTTCTGCAAACCTTTGTTCAAACTTTCCAAAGATTAGGCCCCACGTAGTAAAAGGTTTGAATTGTCAAAGTTTGCATGGAAATGCACGAAACAATTAAAGCAAAAACAAGTTAAAGTTTGTAATTGTGAGCCCTGTGAAAAGAGTTATTGTCCAGACTTCACATTTTTTCTTTAAACTATTAATGGTGGTGGGCTCATGAGAACTAATCTGTGAATTAATAGAAGCGAACAAAAAGTTAAGAGTTACAGTAAACAAGCGCCCAGAACTGTTTATCGTCTTCAACCTTCAACTGGGTTAACAGGACCTAGACCAAAAATTGGAATCTAAAATGTACAATCCTATTACAAGGATCATTACAAAATTACTACAGCCACTACTATACTACCAATAACAATCCTCCATCTAAAAGGATCCGACCCATGTTCTTAATCCTTTTATATCTTGATTTCTATACTTCCAATTTTGATGATTCAAAACCATTTTAAACAAAATTTAATTTTCTTCATATATGCAAGAGTCATTTTACAATATATTGACTATAACAATGTCAATATTTGGAACAAAAATTTCATGTATCCATACATATAATCACAGAAATTGAACTACACTAAGACAGTAAAAAATTTTGCTCTGATACCAACTGTTAGACATGATAATAATCTATACACATGTCTATTATAGAAAAATGGAAA
The DNA here is from genome assembly GCA_025531925.1 of Erythroxylum plowmanianum. NCBI lineage: Eukaryota > Viridiplantae > Streptophyta > Magnoliopsida > Malpighiales > Erythroxylaceae > Erythroxylum > Erythroxylum plowmanianum. Next base: position 40,509,546 of record JANVCQ010000232.1, read on the forward strand.
TATGGAATGTTATTATATACCTCCTGGCATTGATGTTGAGAGATTTCGGATAAATATGAGAGGGCTCTTCTAAGCTTTTAGCAAATGCAAGAGATGGTGTATGTAGAATCATGCTAAGCCTAGGGACCCAATTTCCTTATATTCCTTGTTATCTTCTATCAAAACAACAGAAGGACATGACAGTTCACAGTGGAAGGACATAAGGTTTCAAAATGAACAGACACGACCCATCAGAAAAGAAACTAATGAATAACAAGTAATAGATATAAACCTACCTGATCTTCTTGCATTAGGATAAATTTTTCGTGAAGTCTTAAATAACTTATTGCATTTTTAGAGATATTATCAAATACATATATCGGATAATCAATTAAGTGATAAGTGATTGTATATTGATAGAAGATAGAATATAGTTTATTATAATAGAGAATTTGTTAATCTAAATGATAAAGTCTCTAAACCACTAATTCAAGGATACATAATGATGTTAGGAAAAAATCTATTATAAATATTGTTATTATTCTTATTTCTCTTATCGATCGCTTTTAGTGCTAATCAATGTTACTTTACTTTAATTTTATCAATCGATCTCTCATATTTTTTTCTAGATAATAGTAAGCAATTAGACTTGGGAAATACTCTTTCCTCGTGGGATCAATTTCTATTAACCACTACAGTATTGCAAAACAATAACTCCTCTTTAGTTTTTTGCTAAAGTTGTGTTTAGTTGGACGTAAGGTTTTTAATATAATGGAATGAAATGGTTTATAATGGAACAGAATGTAAATAGATATAATATTAAAAATATTTTGTTTGGGTGAGATGGAAGGGCTTATAATATAATATAGTAAAATTTTGTTTGGATGATGGGTTTATAATGTAATATATTGTAAAATTGTTTATCAATTTATATTCTATCCTAAATTTCTCAAATCGGAGATTTTTCAGTTTTATTGTTTAAGATAAAATGAGATGTACTATGAAATCCTCCTCCTCTATCACATTCCATCTCATTCTATTATAAATCTTGATTTCAAATGATCGAATAATATTGCATTTTATTATATTCCATTAATAAACCTCCAACTATACATAGCCTAAGATATTAGAGAAAACATCAATCCATACTTAGCATCCTTATTTTTAGGTCGTTTTCCATTTTATATGGCCTGAAAAGCAAATCCAACTAATATCTGTACCTTGAAAGTGAGTAGGGTAAGGAGTTAGTGGCTAAGAGCAGACACGATGTGGCTTCCATATATGTGCCTACGTATAAGCATTGGCTAACCACAAAACCATCAGTGAGCACTGAGCAGCAACATTAATGTGCGTCAGCAAAATAGTTAATTGGAAAACCACATCGACAATGAGAGCTACAAATCATTACAGCTCGTACTAGTGGTCTTCTTTGGCATGCTGACAACTTATTTAACAATGAATGGAGGGGCAAGTCCTAAAAAACTCCATCCGCTTGTGCCTAAGAGAATATAAGGAGGTTGGAAAAACATGGGCAATGAATCTACATGAACATAGATTTGAACCAACGAAGACAAGAAAACATGTACAATGGACTTCCTCTTCAATTTTGTGCTAGAATTCTGGTATCAGAATACAATCAAAATCTAGAAAAATAGGAGTAAACAAAGGTAAACTACAGCTGTGTCTATCATTTGGAATATTGACTCAACTTTATTCGGAGGTTGTTAGCCTAATAGTTTGACATACAAGCAAATACCATTTTTCTCACCAAACATTGACAATGTCTTGTTCTAATAGGAAGGTGTATCCCATGCTTCTCCAATCCTTTTTCTAATAGCTTCTCCAATCATTTAAAGGATCCACACTCTTGCAAAGCAAATATTATAATCTTCCTATCCAACTTAACCACAAGACTCCAGAGTTTCTGACGATTCATATGTATATTTTATGCTGCAACTAATTTGCATAGTTGACCTCAAGCCTCTGGTTTCTGGCTTTGGTTGTTTGTGACTTGGGAAAGCTGTAACTGGGAAGTTGCTAGTATTTTATGTACTGACATCAAATAACTTATCAGAATCCCAATTTGTTTTCATATCATTTTCTATTAGTTAGAAACACTCTGTCATGCCAACCCGCGTCCAGCTATCAGAAAGAAGTTCGATTTATTACTTGAGTTCACACAGTCTTGATAACAACCCCTATTACATAATTTCTTACAAAGAATCATACTATCGAGACCAAAACGAGAAACCTATTACTCCATATAATTACAAATGAATTACATCATAGAACATTATAGAGGGCTACAAGGACCATTGCCTTTTGACTTCATATCATTAGCAATAATGGCTTTGATTCACAATTTGTTCTACAAGTTGTTAATGAAGCGCTTTCACACTTTTATAAATTCTTCGATTTCTCTCCATATAGAGTAAATGAGAAAATGAAATCTTGTACGAATAACCACTTTATTATGCTGACCATGTTTCGTACACACCTTATGATTAAATTCAAAGTTTCTAGCCACTCAAAAGTGTCGAGAGGTAATTGCAACATCACCATCAACCTTCTTTGTATTGCTTTGCTATATAGATATTCAAAGAAAAGGTGGTTTCTAGTCTCATTCATCTATTTAAGAAAGACCCTGATGGGTTCAAATTCTCCAATCCATAGATCTTTTGCTCTAACCCAATTTTTAATCACCAACCAAGTTAAAAACGCAGCTTTGGGGACTAATTTTGACTTCCATGTGACGCCAACCAGGGTACTGTCTTCCATCGTTTGAACCATTAGCTTGTGACAAGATCGGTTGTTGAGCCTATTAAAGAAAGAGTACATGTGAAATAGGACAGTAATAAGGTAGGGTACGTAGCTCTGTCTTTGAGAAAGAAAGAACACAAACGACATTTTGTGCTATGAAAAGGCTCTGTTTTCCATAACTGTTGGCTTCTTTGATTATTGCATTTACCCACTTGGTTATTCAATTTAATTGCGCATGTTTTATGTGGCTTTAGATTATATAGCTTAATTTAAATAGTTAGTCACACTGCCGCACAAAAAAGACACCATCTTGGACAACTTCAGAGGATTGTATAATCATTTGACCTATTTTTTATGATTTAGATGGCTCATCTTTTTGGGCAATACCATAAATATTTTCCTAAAACGTTTAAATTGACCTTAATAATTTGTAACGTAGACGATTAGATTCTAAATATCTTCAAAGTTTAATTAAACCTCTAATATTTATTAATTAAATAATCCAATTTTGATTCAAATTAACTGCTAATTTTTGTACGTATAAAAATATAATATTCGTTGAACTATGTTACAAATATAAAATTATTGAAATTCTATTTTAACTTATTTGAAGAAGATATTATTTAATTTATACATATTACAGTTAAAGAACCAAATCTGCTTAATTAATTGAGATAATTTATAAGTCTTAGTGAAGTTATATGATCTACTAGAATAAAATCTTTGAAATTTTTTCTAATGAAACACATCATCTAAAATTGATTATATTTATATTTTCACATTATTTAATAATTTATTTTAATGAGAGTTAAAATATCTAATTAATTAATTTTTTAATTTTATTTCAAATTTGAAGACTTATTTTGATCCTTTTATCTAAGTATTTTATAAAATTTTTTCTTTCTATTTTGGTCTACTAAAAGTTTTAATATATATCAAACAATAATTTCGTAACTTTCTTCCTCCTTCCCCGTAAAACTCTTCTTATTGATTGATAGTCTCTTCCGTAGCTTTCCTCAAATTGACCTCTGTTTATTATCATAACTTCTTAAGTTGTATTTTTGGTTCATAATGTATTTTTTGTTTTCTCTGTCTATATTTTATTTATGCTCATCTCTTGTCAAAGTTGGTTCTTTTATTACTTGATTTCTGGTCTAGAGGTAATTTACTCTTTTCGCCTCTTTCTTTTCTCTCGCATTTCCTTAGTACCGTTTTTAGATTGATAATTTGACTTTTTTAGTTGTCCTCCATTTTCTTTTTTCCTTTTTCCAAGTGTTGTGGCAATCTCTCTAATAGTTAATAGCCAAGCTACCTTAAGCCATTAAAATTTATCCCCTCTTACCACTAGCTCTTCTCTAGCTACAATTCCTCCTTCCTCTTCCTCCACCCCTCCTCTCTAAAAAATTTTAAGCCATGAAACTTCCATTACAACTTCTTACATTATTACTTCAATTCCCAGTAAGTTGACTGTTAAATATTCCTCAAGTCTAGGTTATTATGTTAAATATTCCTCAAGTCTAGGTTACTACTCCTCTTCATACTAGTCTTAATTCCAAAACTAGCTGAAGATAAATGGTAAGGGAACCCTTTTCCATTAATATCTATTACTGTCCCCCTTCCAATATGGATAGTTCATCTGTAGTGTCTCCTCTATTGAACATATTCCAAGAAAGAGCAAGTTCTTGGCTAACAATACCAGAGAGTTTTTCTTAAGAAAAATACTTATATTTTCTATAGTTCACTTATGGACAACCCAACAAAAGAAGAGTGCAAGGTTTATGGAGATCCTCTTAAATGAAGATAACCCCTTTGTCTTCACTTTCACCTTTACAAATTCTAATTAGAGGATCCTAGAAGAGGGGCCTTGGCATCTCTCAAATTTCCAATTTTTCTTTAATTTTAGAAGCATAGCTTGGATTTGGAAAGAATTAGAGAGAATTAGGTACTTATATAGATCAACCTACATAATATTCCTCTAGAATAGTGGCCCGCTAAAAGACTTAATTAACCACCTTAATAATTATTCTAACAAGTCCATTTGTATGGATAAAAATATAGCAAATAGAAGAATGCTAGTGTATGCAAGAATTTGTATGATTGTAGCTAAAAGACTTAACCACCTTAATAATTATTCTAACAAGTCCATTTGTATGGATAAAAATATAGCAAATAGAAGAATGTTAGTGTATGCAAGAATTTGTATGGTTGTAGAGTTAAGAAAGGACTTACCAAATGTTATACCAATTCTTAGACTTATAGATGGTGAGTCACTAGTGGAGGATACAATAAGAGTCTCATACCTTTGGAGACCCCATAAATGCTTATCAAGGGAAATATTGGAAGCCTATAGTTAAAAGGTTTATGTGAGGAGACTACTGGGAATTACTAAGAGAGGTAACTATGGTGATGGAGAAGGATGCCCTAACCTCAACATGTATATTGACACTTATCACTAGCTTAGAGAAGAATGAGTTATAGACTCTAGCTCATCGGGAAGTTGTATAACATATTCCCCTAGCTTAGATCCCTTTATTAGTTCAAAATGATATCTGACTCGATGATAAGGTTGTTGTTGAACTAAGTTCTATTGCTAATGATATTCTAAACTTCATGGAGGTTAGCTCAAGTCTTAATGCCCATCTTACACTAGTTGTTCAAGTGGAAGACTCCCTTCATTAGTGTAAACAAAAGAATGATAGATAGGAAATTTTAAAATAAGAGCTTAAGGAGAAAAGTTAAAATAAAAGCTCAAGAAGTCAACTAAACTCCTAATGAATTTTATATTTTAGAATTTAAGGGGCATCAATTACTATCAAAAAACAATGAACTTTAAGGGATTTTGTTGAAGAAATAAAACCAATATTTATTGGCATTTTAGAGTCCAAAATCAAGGCTAATAAATGTAAAAGTATAACTTTTATAGGCAAACATTGGAATATAGTTTCTAACCATCTATTCAATCACTATGGAAGGATCATAGTGGCTTTAGACCTACACTAAATGGAGGTATTAGTTATTTACACAACAGGTCAAATGATGCATTTGAATGTTATTTTGCTATAAAAGAGAATCAGGTTCTTTAAGAAAAATGTTTATGGCTAAAACATATATTTCAAATAAAACTATTATGTGAAAATTTAAGGGTCATTCATTTCTTAATTTTTGATCCTTAGATGATAATAGGAGACTTTAATAGCATTATTTATTTCTCTGAAGTTGCTAGCAATTCTAACTTGAGCAATTACAATGGTGACTTAAAAGAATATGTTGTAGACATTGAGGTTACTAGCCTAAAATATGAAGCTAATTTATACACATGGAGTAATAAGCAATATGGGGAGTGAAACATAAGGAAGAAATTAAACAGGGTCATTGTGAATGAGGAGTGGCTCCAAGCTTTTCATAAAAGCATTTCTTCTTTTAGTAATCCAAGATTCTCATACCATAACCCTATATATGCAAATAAGGAATGCACATTTCATTTCAATAAGTTTTTTTTTAGGCGGAGGGATATAAAGCTATTGTTAGGAAAAAATTGCCTGTGAATTTTCTAGTAACAAGTCCTATATTTTACATGAGAAAAATAATAATGGTGAAAAAGGAACTCAAGCTCCTCAACTTTACTAGGTATAGGGATACTTAGTTAAGAATTGATGATTCTAAATCTTTTCTTCATAGAATCTAAGAGCAATTGATCTCCTTCCCAAGGGATGTAAACATATTAAAGAGGGTAAAGGAAGCTCTAAATGATTACTATAATGCTTTAAAGATTCACAATTCTCTTCTAAGACAAAAAGCATGAGTCTTTTAGCTAAAGGAAGAAGAAAAAAATATTAAATTCTTTAATATATCAATGAATGCTAGAAAGAACACTAAAATAACGTTTTCTATTTTGAAGAATGATTGTGGGATTACAATTGTTCAATATGATATTAGCCATTAGTATTCAATTTTTTTTAAAAAAATACATTAGGACCTCAAGTTGTTAGCTCTTTGTTATTCCCTAATGACACCTAAAAAGGGGGTGAATTAGGTAAAATTAAGATTTTTCCTTATGTTTGATACTTTTATGAAAAGTTCCACAAATTATCACAATAGCAAATACAAAATAAAAATTGATAAAAAAATCCTTGGTTACATCCACTCCCAAATAATGTTTTATTTTGGCAAAGAGGAACCTCCTTCTTAATCTTTCTTCAAGACAAATAGGAACCCCAAATGAGTTTTGATAACCCTAATACATTGATCTCAAACCCAACAACCAACTTAAAACTCAAAAATTGCTCATTTTGGTGTAATGATAATTACAAAGTCTCACTCACTCAAAATGAGAAAATAAATGCTCAAATGATTGAAAAATACTTAAAAATGTGTGTATAGAACACTCAAAAGCTTTGATGCTAAAAACAATGAGAAAGCCCATATTTATAGTGTTTTAGGACCTAAAATAGTCGTTGGAGCCAAGAATTAACTATTGTAATGGCTATATTTGATGCATAATTCGACCAATGAAGCATATTAGTTGACCAATATGCAATAAAGGCTCTAAATTCACTAGCTTTTGGAACATTGGTCAACTAGTAAATATATTGGTCGACCAATAGTTGACCAATACATCAACCAATGTTGATTGGTCAACCACTAACCTTTATAGGTCAACCAATCATGCCAAAGAAATGGTTTTAACAACTTCAAAAACTCAAAAATAATTTGTTTAATGCAAATATGATTAAAACACATCCTAAAATGTTCCCTAATTTTTAGTTAAAAGATTAAGAGATTTTTATATTAAAATCAAAATCTCCAATGGCTCTTAATGAATATAAAGACTTATTCAATAAAGAAAAATGAAATGTTTATGCATGGAGAGCCTTTTAGATTATCAAACAAGGTCAAGATGAGTTTACAATAAGTAATATATGAAATAATCTTGATAAGTCTTGATTTATTGCTTGACTTAATACTGATCTTGAAGATTAAAAAAAATGTCATCTTGTTCTCATATTCCTTAACACTAAAAACGCTCATCGGTAGTATTTATGTTTTGTTACCATCAAAATTTTAATTAGAATCTCCCTTGGTTTAACGATCTCCCACTTGATGATGACAAAATGTTTATGATATTAGAAAGCGTTATGAGACAAAGTACAACACATATCAAGAAAATAATTAACCTCCACTTAATTTGTGCATAAAAGAAAGAAAATAAAATAAAAAGGCATATCATAAACACAATTCAATATAGAGAAATATTTAGCAAAAGTATATATTGCCAAATTGATATTAAACTACATTTACTCCCCTTAAATTATAGTATTTCTCTAACATCATGCAAAATTTTTCTTCCCCTTTTTGGAAACATAAAAAATATTCAACTAGTTAAAGGTGGGAAATGAGACTCAGTCAATCTATACAAGTCATCAAGGCAATGCATCGTGATGTCTAAAAAGGAGTGTAGCACTCTATGCAACATGAAGTCAGATGCCCAGTAGCAGCGAGGCAAGCATCAAGTGGGGAGTGATTTTATAGGTGAGAGGTAGTGGCTATAGATAGTATGGATCAAGAGGGGGCCCGTTGGGACCATCGTATGACTGGTCCTTATAAAGTGGAAACGGATGTTAAGGTTAAAGGTGTTGACACTGATGAGGTATAGTCATGTGTCTATCAGCCAATTGATATCCAATTCGGTAAGGAATATTATAATGAAAGAAGAATTTAAATTTAATTTCATCACCAACGAGATGAATTTGGAAGTGTTGAAAAATAAGGTTAAGGATGAGAGATATGGGATATTTTGTTTCCTCGTTTTGGTTTGATGAGAATGAATCATATTGAGCAAAAGAAAATGACTAAGGTGAATAGGTTGTTCTAATATAAAGGTAGAGAAAAACCAAAGATCATCATATCCTAGAAAGGTAAAATGACCACTAGTGGAGACAAAGTTATATTTAATAAATAGGTGGTGGAAATAAGGGATATCATTAGGATCCAGTTCAAAAATATTTTTATGGACCTTAACATTAGGATCCAGTTCAAAAATATTTTGACTATGTTAGACATAGAGTAAGGACGTATGGAGTATTTGGTATGAAAAGTACAATACAAAGGTCTTTTAGGTATAAGAATACCTAAGATCTTGTTTATAAGGTTAGTAATAAGACGGATGTTAATATTATGTACTTTAGAGAAAATATGAGTATCATCACAAATGACCTTTTGATGAAAATTGGTGTAAAATAGATGAACATTGGTAGGAATAATCTTACAGGTCTTATTAAGGAGGGATTCTCAACCTTGATTAATAAAATATTGCATAAGACCATAATTCTTAAATTAATCTAGACTGGTAAGGGAAATGATACGATTATCATGTAGCTTCTGAGAGGCATAATCTTGGAATTGAGAAGAAGTAGCATCGAGGTATTCATCCTTGTTAGGAGATGTGGGGAAAGAGGGAGGGGTCATAGATTGTTCTTGAATCTTAGGAATCTTAAAGGATGTATCAATAACTCTACCTCGTGTGTGAGTCCTAAGTGTAAGATTAGGGTTTCCTCTAGTTCATGCCATAAGTTTTGAAGAAGGGCTAATTATAAGTGCAGTGCTAGAGAGAAATAGATGCAAGTTATGGGGGTTTCCTGTAAGATAGATAAGAGAATGCTACTATAGTCATAAGTTAACAAATTTAAAGATAAGGATAACATGTATGGCATTAATGGTCAAAAATGGTGTATACCAAAAATTGATGTGATGCAAAGTAGTGTTCAGTTTAAGAAAATAATTGAGTAAAACATAGTGCAAGGTAATTAAGAGTACTTTAGCTTGTAGAAAGAGGAATTGCCTAATTAATTTTGGTCGAATACTGCCTAATCAATATATAGACAAAAGTAATCAAAAATTTTGGTTCGATTAAAATTAAGCACAATTAAGGCAATTTATAATAAAAGAAGTGTAAATAATTCATCAATTGAATGAGAAAATATTTAACTATGAGAGATTATGCAAAATAAGAAAATCCCCAAAATTGATTTAGGCAAAAATGTGATAAAATGCAAATTAGACAAAATTACATAAAATTGAAAGTAAGTGAAAAACAATAGAACTTAAATGCGTCATAAATTAAACTAATGATCCTTCAATTTTGAAAAATTCAATAAAATTCATATAAATTTAGGGGATTCCCTATTCTGAAACCCTGATTCATCCTAAATTCAAAATTGATGCAATTGAAAGTATAATTCTTGAAATTAAATGCATAAACATACACAATCATGATAGAAATCAAGATTAGATGCTTATAAGATCATTAATTAGCAAAAAAAAGAAATGGGAAATTTTCTAAATTAGTAAGGTGAAGGGCGTACCGTTGGCAATGGATCTTCCTCATTACTTGATTCTTCTTTAAAGACTTTGAATGCTAAATTCTTTTTCCTTAGAAGTTTACTTTCTTTTTGGGTCTCTTTGAGTTTCATGTTATATATAAGAAGAGATCCATTAGGCTTCTCTAATAGTAAAATTAGTAGGTCCTTAGCTTCTTATATAGTTATCACTTTAGCTTCCCATACTTTCGATAATGACCTAAAGAACTTTCTCACCATTTCAACATTATTGTCTGAGTTCATTGATAATATCAATAAATCTAGTATACATACAAGAGATGGTTTCATCATGTTTCATTTAAAACAATTTATATTGATGAGCCAGCATGCTAACCTTGCTTTCCTTAACTGGATTTGTTTGGTGAGCTATTTAAAACATAGATACTCTATTGAATTCATTTCTCCTTAATGAGAAAAATAAGATATGAATAGCTTTACTGTTTAAGGAGATTAATCTTCTGTCTTGAGGATCCTGAGCCTCTCTCAACTTGCAAGTTTTTCTATCATCTAAAATTTTAGTGGGACCTATGGACCATTTGAAACAATTTCCCATAAATTACCATTTTTAGGAATCATGAAAATTTTCATTCTTGTCTTCCAATAAAAGAAGTCATTTTCATTAAAGAAAGAAGCTCTAATAATGTCTTGACCCTCTTGGTTAAAGGATAATCAAGATGTACCTAATTATACCATTATGATCTTTTATGTAGGATTTTGTTAGAAATACTAGCCTAATAGACCTGCTCTAATTCCCCTTGTTATTCCTTAATGACACCCAAGAGGGGGGTGAATTGGGTAAAATCAAGATTTTGCTTACGTTTGATACTTCTACGCAAAATAGATAAATTAAATTATAAAACAAAAAGGAAGGGAAGAGAACCGTAAACCAATTTATAATAGTTCAACAAATAATTCTTGCCTATATCCACTCTCAAAATTCGTCTTAGATTTTTACTATAGACCTTCTTTTAAGAATACCCTTTGTATAATCTTTTATTTTGGCAAAGAGGAACATTCTTTTTAATCTTTTTTCAATCAAAGAAGAACCCTAAATCACTTTCAGTAACCCCGATACATTTCAAAATTTGCTTACTTTGATATAGTGATAATCAAAAAAATCTCACTCACTCAAAATGAGATAATGAATGTTTAAATAATTGAAAAATACTTTAAAATGTGTGCACAAAATAGTCAAAAGCTTCTTGATGCTAAAAATAATGAGAAAATCCCTACTTATAGTATTTCAGGACCAAAAATAATGATTGGAACTAAGAACTACTCAACTAATATGCAATACAAGCTCCAAATCCACTAGCTATTGGAACATTAGTCGACCTGTATACATATTGGTTAACCAATATGGCATACTGATCGACCAATAGATCAATTAATATTCTATAAACTCTCAGTACATTAAATTTAACAACTTCAATCTATATTGGTCAACCAATAACCTATATAAGTCGACCAATCACACTAAGAACATGATTTTAACATTTTCAATAAATAAAAACTAATTCGTTTAATTCAAATATAGTTAAAACACTCCCTAAAATGTTCCCTAATGTTTATTTGTAAGATTAAGAGATTTTTATATTAAAATCAAAAACTGCAATGCCTCTTGATGGATATAAAAACCTATGCAATGAATAAAAAAGGTGAAATGTTTATGTATAATGAGCCTCTTAGATTATCAAAGATGATCAAGATGAGCTTACAATATGTAATACATGAAATAATCTTGACATGTCTTGATCTATTGCTTGACTTGATCCTGATCTTGAAGATTGCAACATGTCATCCTGTTCTCATATTCCTTCTTATCAACAACATTAAAAGAGCTCATTTGTAGTACTTATGTTTTGTTATCATCAAAACTTTGATTAGAACCGCCCTTAGTTTAAAACTTTTTAACACCTCAATTACTCAAAATCTTCATTTCACACCATTTCACATCAATTGAGATTGATTCCCTAAGTAAATTTATAATAGATGAAGAAGTGGAAAGAGCATTATTTCTATTGAACCAGGTAAGTTCCCTAGTCCAGATGGATTAAATGACCTTTTTCTTTCAAAATTCTTAGCCACGGATTAAGAGATTGGTTATTGGTGTGATTTTAAATTTATTTAATAATATAAAAATGCTCAAAGAGTTAATCAAAACATTCATTACTCTCATTCCTAAAACCCCTAATGTTGCATTAATCCTAAATTACAGAGCTGCCTTATGTTATAACATATTGTATAAGACAATTGCCAAAATACTTGTATTTAGATTGAAGTTAGTAGATGGGAGAATCATCAATGATTCTCAAGGCATTTTTTTATAAAACATATTGATTGGTGATAATATCTTACTTGCACAAAAATTATTCAAGCCATATAGTAAAAGGAACTCCCCTAAAAGTTTTGCAATTAAAGTGGATTTTTAGAATTCATTCGACTCTATAAGCTAGAGCTTTGTTATTCATATGCTTAATGCTTTTGGCTTCCCCAAATTATATATTCAATTAATTCACTAATACATTACCACTATATCTTTCGATATTTTTGCCAATAGAGTTCCTATAAAACTCTTCTATGGTGATAAAGCCCTAAAATAAGGGGACCCCTTGTCTCCTTTTTTTTTTTTCGTCCTTTGCATGGAATCCATTACTAGACTAATAGCTTGCAACATCATAAATGATCTAGGCCTTTTGTAACAAAATAAATATAAAAATGAAAATTTTAGCCTTTATTTTGCAAATGATCTTCTACTATTTTGTGAGGCTAATAATAAATATTTGAGCTTATTAATGTCCTCTCTTATGGCTTTCAAAGATCTCTTAGGAATGTTTATCAACAAGGAGAAAAGTTAATTAATCATCTCAATAAATTGCAAATACCTCTCAAGTTGGCTCTCTTCTATTTGTAGATAACAATGCAAAGACCATCCTTCAATTAATGTTGCTTTAGAAGGATTGCGTGTCCTTATTAGAGGGGATCCAAAAGAGAATCTTCAACTAGTGTAAAATAACTCTTACATTTGCTAGTCGGTTGCACTAATCAATTCTATGTTTAGCTCTCTTTACACATTCTGGTCTTTGAACATCTTCCTATCTAAAGGGGTAATGAAAGATATTGAAAAGATGTTCAAAAATTTCCTATAGTCAAGGATAGATAGTTCTCACTTTTAAAAGTAAAATGGAAAGACATATGTTTAACCAAATCAGTTGGTTGGTTCGACATCCATTCTTTGAAACTAACAAACAAAACACTAATCGTAAAAGGGTTTAGAAAATACTATTTAATATTGAAGCATTTTGGATGAAATGGATTTAGACCTTTTTCTTTAAGGATAAGAGTTTTCAAGAAGTGAAAATCAAATTTGCAACATTTTGGTTTATGGTTTAATTGTTAAGATTAAGGGCATATTTTCACTATAGAATCCAATACATAACGAGGAATAGAAAAAAATCTTCTCTATGGTTTGATAATTGGACTACTCATGTTCTCTTTAATCATCACTAGTTTCTTTCATTAACCTCCATATGTACTATTTCCTTAAAGTTCAACTTGATTAATCACTCATATCAGACCCTAGCTAGTATTTATGTCAATACTAGATAGCTCAGTTATATTGGCAGTGAATGTGAATAAGTGCAATCCTCACTTTTTATTCTAGGTTGCTTATATTAGTTACATATTATGCTCAACTTATTTTTTGTTCTTGGCTACTTCTATTAGCTACATAGTGTGTTGTTGAGTTGATTGTAATGGTTGAACCTAATCTTTTTGTTTTTGTTTTTTGGGTGCTTTTCTTAATATAATTTTTCTTTACCTTTCAAAAAATATATATACCTGTTGCTGTCCTTACCATACACAACTAAGATACTTTAAAGTCCCCATTCTCATGAACACCAAATACATAAGGAAATTGAGAAGGAAGCAAAATTTAAAATGAAGTCTAAAAGGTTAGTTGAACAAGATTGTTGGGTTTGATGATAAGCCAGTTCGGCCGTCAACTTTGGGGCACGGCTCTCAGTTGATCTCTTTATCAAGCCTTTACCCACTTTTTCCGTAACAATATATCTTCTCCACCAGCCTAATTCAAGATCCATCCACCCTACCACTCCAATGCTGAAAAATAATAAATAACCGAAATTCAACTATAATCACGTTGTCATAAATATACAAATTGACGTCATCAACATCTAATAATCAATCATACCTTAATTGTATACAACAAAGAATTAGTCGATCCCCCGCACCAACATTCTCTCAGGACTTCACCAACCCCCAACCGGTCCAACTGCCCCACTTAAGCGGTTCGAACCGTACTTCCATTTCTAATATATAGCTCTTGCAATCACCTTCGCTAGTTCAGGATATACAAACTAAAACACAAAAACACAAGAACAAGGAGACTGTTAGGGAACTAGAAGAAGAACCGTTGAAATGGCTAACAATGGTGAAGAACAGAAAACCCAGGTCAGCAGACACCAGGAAGTTGGCCACAAGAGTCTGTTACAAAGCGACGATCTCTACCAGGTTGTTGAAAAGAAAAAAGCTTACAGAAAAATGATAAATGGCATGCTTAGAATTCTATTTTCTTTTCTGTACTGATGTTAGTTTTTGTTTTTTGTTTCTGGGTTTCTAGTATATTCTTGAGACTAGTGTTTATCCAAGAGAGCCTGAATCCATGAAGGAGCTGAGGGAGTTGACTGCCAAGCATCCTTGGTAAGTTTAATAGAAGAAAGTTGCGTTCTTGCTCTTTTTTTGGTCTATTATTTATGGAAAGATTAATAATTTGATATGGAAATTTGGGATATAATATACCAGGAACATCATGACTACATCAGCCGATGAAGGGCAATTCTTGAACATGATTTTAAAACTTATAAATGCCAAGAATACCATGGAGATTGGTGTATACACTGGCTATTCTCTTCTTGCCACTGCTCTTGCTCTTCCTGAAGATGGAAAGGTACTCTCTTTTATAATCAAACATAGAAAACCATATCATGAATTAATAATCAGAAGAAAACGGGATCAAACTGTGTTTTACAATGATTGTTGCAGATTCTTGCCATGGATATTAACAGAGAGAACTATGAGTTAGGTCTGCCTGTAATCCAAAAAGCTGGCGTCGCCCACAAGATTGATTTTAGAGAGGGCCCTGCTCTACCAGTTCTTGATCAGATGATTGAAGATGTAAGAAATTGGTGTTGTTTTTTGGCCAAATGCATTTGCTTTTGTGTTTTACAGAAATGTGTCATCAGATTTTATCCTTGTATCATACATGTCCGAACTTCCAAGATTGATTTCTTGTGAATTACAGGGTAAGTTCCATGGAAGCTTTGACTTCATCTTTGTGGACGCTGATAAGGACAACTATCTGAACTATCACAATAGGCTCATCGAGCTTGTGAAAGTTGGAGGATTGATCGGGTACGACAATACCCTTTGGAATGGATCCGTGGTGGCACCACCTGATGCACCACTGAGGAAGTATGTCAGGTACTACAGGGACTTTGTTTTGGAGCTCAATAAGGCCCTTGCTGCTGATCCTAGGATCGAGATTTGCATGCTTCCTGTTGGAGATGGGATCACTCTATGCCGTCGGATCAGCTGAATTGGAAACCCATGAAGGCACATCAAGAACCAATGGACTGGAATGGATACCGTACTCAATTAACATTTTGATATTTCCAAGGCCTTGTTCTCCTGCTGCCCTTTAAACCAGAGAATTATTATGTATGTGGTGGTTTTAAAGCATTAAAATATATTTTTAAAAAGAAAAGAAACCAGCCCACCATTGTATGCCTGCCATTTTCATAATGATCAAGAACCAAAAAATAAAAACAATATAGAAGCATAACGCGTCGTGCTGTATAAAATTATAAATAATGCAAATCAACTTTCTGAACTGAACAATGTTTTGTAATTATCTGATGGAATGAGAAAGGAAAAGCGAATGTTGTCTTCTAGGTTGCTCGCGGATGATTGAACTATTAGTAAATGTCAATAACGTGTAGCACTGACGGTCCAGGATAGAGAACAAATGTAGAATACAGGGAAGTAGAGGTATTAGGTACAGATGATATGTTTAAATGATAAGGAAACGTTCTACGTTCTACTCGTCTGTTGCAGTCACCTAACATTGGAGACAAAGTTGGTACAACCTGAAAGAGAGACATTTGATCAATTCCAAAAAATTAAATTGAAAGGTCGCATCGCATAAAGCATATGTTGTTACGCGGAATTGGTAGTCAACCAACCAACCCCACTAAGCAAGACTTTTAGAAACAACCCATTATGTTTACGGAGGTTGCAGTTGCATGCTTGTACGATGTGGCCACCTGTACTTGGATCCTTTATGACAGTGTTCTGCAAGACTGCAACTGTTTTTTGTTAGGCAATTCGGCTTTTAGCTTTTGCGCAAAGACAAAAGTAAAGTACTCCAAATTAAGATTTCTTGTTTTTGTTTTATGATTATTATCTTTCCTTATAAAAATAAAATCATTTAATTATTAATATAAATTAATTTTATTAATTATAATTTCCATCTATTGTATAATATTTATTTGAACCGTCGCAATTATTAAACAAACTTCTTATATTACTAATAATTATAATATAAATTAAGGAATATTTGGTTCGACTACTTCGATTTTGATTTTTAATTTTTGTTTTTATTTCTGTTTCTTTTTTTATTTAAAAAATTTTTTGTTTGAGATTTTTAATATGAAAACTAAAAAAAAAATATGTAAAAAATAAAATCAAAAACATGTTTAGTTTTATCATCTAATTACATTTTTGTAACTTATATTCTCATGTTAATAATTTTAATATAATACATTATGTTTAAAATTAATTAATTATCATTATAGCTACAAAACTTTCACATACTACTACACTATACTTAAAGAGTCAGATGCAATACTTTGGGCGAGATACAGGTGCCTTCAATAATGTTCTTAATGTTTGCGCTAATCTTGGAGATGCCAAAACATTGTTATCCACGTTCGAGGAAATGCCTGAGTTTGGACTTAATGGCTCCTTAGCGAACAACTCCAAGATGAAGCTCCCCACTCATATTGGGACGCACATTGACGCGCCAGGAGGACATGTTTTTTATCACTACTTTGATGCCGGAGCTAACAAGCAAGCTTGAGAGAAGCTCGAGAATCACTGCCGTCAGAGCGATAACGAGGATCATTGTCATCCACTGCATCATGTTGTTGCCGTTGAAGATGCGGATGATGATCCACGGTGGCTTTTGCAAAGTCCGGCATTCTCTCCTTCGTCCAGCCTCCGCCAATCAAAACTCGTGGATTGGGAAGTTGCATTAAAAGGATAAATCTCAATAACTCTGTCTCCTCCTCTCTCTTGTGTTGATCTCGCACATATATTTATGTCTTTATGTGTTTGTGAGAAATATGTGAACGTTAAAGAAAATGTAGGCGTTGAAGGGACGATATATAGTGTTCTTAGACAAAGACAAGGCCACAAAGACGCGGTCGAAGCTTGAAGGTGATGTAAGACTAGATATCTAGTAATTACCAAGGAGCCTGCAGCTTCAAAACCAACGGCCTGCACCAACATAATCGGGGCTTGTTGAGCTCAAGATGAAAGTTACGGAACAGATGACATTCTAGTACATCAGGTAACAGATATTATTTATGCTTCGGTAATGCATGCATGGAGAGAGTTACTCGCCTTTGCCCCCAACAACCAGTTTCCAGGTGCACCATTTTATTTTGTGCTTCTTTAAGCTTTAGTGCAAGTTTGTTACCTGTTGTCATTGGGCATTTTCTTGTTAGTAAGTTGCTTTTAGTCTTCTCCGTGAGTGTCTCCCGTCCGTATGTGGGGCAATGGATGAAAGTCCCAGCCTTCCTAGGAAGTGCGACCTTTTTTTTATGTTCTGGAGGTTGGTTATTTTCTGGTACTTGCACGACTTCTGAGTGGGAGGAAGCGTGGGGATATCCAGCTTAGTTGAAGTTAGAGGCTACAAGCAACTGAGTTTTTTTTTTCTTTTTCTTTCTCGTTTGCCATGGCCATATAATCTCATCCTCTGTAAACTGGGGTTGGTCACCTTGACTCAACGGAGCATAGTTACGTCTCGTGGGACCTCGCGATGGACCAAGCCAGCATACTAAGACAGAGGGCTCGTCATCTAGGCTCTGATGATAGTTCCTGTTAGCGACAACAGACTTCTTGGGCGAGGCGGTGATGCTCGGCGACATGCGTCATCATCGCTAATCGTTCTTGCACAACCATGTTGTGTCTGGCACAACACATGTCCCCTCCATCCTTGAGTTGCTTGACACGTCTGAGAAGCCTGATATGGTGCAGTTGAGGCAGTTAGTCCTTTCCTTCTGAGACCCATTGGTAGTCCATTTTAGACTGACGTGTCTTCTTATATAAGACTACTCCCTTGGCTTTTCCTCCATCTTAGTACAGCAACATTATGCCAAAGCCTTTCCCTTTAGATTCCCTTCACTGCACAGCCGGCACCTTCTTGCATGCCCTAACAGAAGAGGCTTATTGGACGTTTAAGCTTTGAAAAATATGGTTGAGTGCACTATTGTTTCTTTCTTTGTTTTATGTTGTTCTCTTTAATAATTCGATTATGCCATCTGTGCGTTGCTTTTGCATGCCTGTGTTAATCGGTCACTGCTGAAGTTTCTGTCAGTGGTTCATTTAGTATCTCCGGATTGGTTGCTGTGTCTACTGTTATTTTTATTCGAGACTTCACTTTACTCAAAGGCCTAGGTTAGATTAGTAGGACTGTTCCATGTGTATTCGAGTTGACCAACTGGCCCCTGCTTGATTAACTATCCACGTTTTTCTTCCTTTCTTAGTTTTAACAATGGATCAGGGCTGCGTATCTCTTCGGTTGAAACTCTGGTATTGCTTTCCTCCGGTTTATTGTATTACTATTTTTTTTATTATTTAATTATTTATTGACTTTTTGTATTTGTTTTATTTATTTTTATTCTTAGTAGTATATGCATTATTTTGTCTATATATATATATATATACATATTTGGTTATGTTTATTATTATCCCTAAGTATTGAGGTGAGTGTTTATTGATAGGGTTTCTAGCAACATTTTCTCACCTGCAATATCCTTCCGAACCAGGCCCAGTGGCTTTCTTGCCAAACACTTCAGTACTTTCTCTTTGCGCCCTTCCTTATATCGAGAACGTGTGGCACAGTAGTCTTTCCTTCTCTTCGTTCTATTTTTATTTCTTTTTTATTTGATTTTTACTATTTTTAAAAGATTATCTAGTGTTATTATTCCTACTTTATTAATTCTGTGGGGGGTCGGTAGTTTCAGCTTTCGAGGTTGTACTAAGATAGTACTTGTGTGAAATGTAAAAGATGCGGGTTAAGAGGGATGCCTTCTGATAGAGCGAATGAATTCAGTGCAAGCAGGTAGGTACGCGCGACTTGCAAATATAAAGACGGTAATGATTTAATCAGAACAGGCTCTTGGAGCGTGGGAACCCTCATGGGAAAGTCTTTGGAATTAGTAGAGATTTTAGCCAAGTATATATATGATATATATAGCTTGCATTCAGGAGATTAGGTAGGCCGGAGCCAAAGCAAAGGAGATAGGGGGTTCAAAATATGGTACTCGGGTAGTCCGAGGAAGCAAAATGGGGTAGGTATATTAGTGGACAAGGGACTAATAAACAGGGTAGTGGAGATCACAAGGGTCAATGACAGGATAATGGTGGCAAAAATTGTCCTAAGTAGTATGGTTCTCAATGTCGTATGTGCGTACGCACCTCAAGCTGGCGCAGACGATCAATATAAACGTACGTTTTGGGAGGCGTTGGATGGAGTGCTTCATCAGATTTCTTATACTGAATAGATCATCCTAGGAGGGGATTTTAACAGGCATATAGGGGCGAATGCAGATGGATACACAGGGACGCATGGTGGCTTTGGATACGGCTCTAGGAATGATAGTGGGGTTGATTTATTGGACATGGCCATCGCATATGAGTTAGTAATAGTAAATTCCTTTTTTAAGAAAAACGAAGCGCACTTGGTGACGTTTCAGAGTAGTACAACCAAGACGCAAATTGATTATATCCTTATCAAGACAAGAGCCAGATCTTGGTGTAAGGACTGCAAAGTACTTCCGACCGCATGCCTATCAACCCTACATAAACTGCTAGTTTTAGATCTACATATTAAGGGATGGAGGGCACAGCGATTTACCGAGTGATTTCGCAAAATCAAATGGTGGAGACTACAAGGGGACATGGTGGAACTTTTTAGGACCCAAGTTAGGTATAATAATACTACATGGGTGGTGAGTGGGGATGCGAACCAGATGTGGCAAGGAGTAGCCCCTATGATGAGAGAGACCGCCACAAAACTCCTAGGGGTTTCTAAAAGATAGGGGGAGGGCGTATGGAATCCTGGTGGTAGTCAGAAGAGGTCCAAGGGACGATAAAGGCAAAGAAGCGAGCGTTTAAAGCCCTGTTGGAAAGTGCTACCGAGATGGAGCGAGCTACAAATAAAGTACGGTATAGACTAGCAAAACAAAAAACAAAGAAGACTATCTCAGTGGCTAGAGGAGAAACTTACGAGAATATGTACAGGGAATTGGATACGGTCAAAGGAGCACAAAGAATTTTCAAGTTAGCTTGTTATAGGGCATGTCAGACGGGAGATTTCAACTAAGTCTACTGTATCCGAGACGAAGCAGGACAGGTACTCACAGAGGCCCAAGCCATCAAGCAGAGGTGGCAGAGATACTTTTATGGACTTTATAACGCAGACATATTGGTCAACATAGAGTTAGGGGAACCCCTTGTATCGGGACAATTTCTAAACGGGAACCTATAGGGGAGGATCACAAGGGGAGAAATTACAACGGTTCTGAGGGGGATGGGGAACAGACAGGCCGAAGGGCCGGATGAGATCCACATAGAGGCATGGAAGCAACTAGGTGCTATAGGTATTGCATAGTTAGTTCAGCTCTTTAATGTGATCCTCGAGTTAGCAAAGATGCCGGATGAATAGAGGCTGAGTAGGCTAATCTCCTTGTACAAGGCCAAAGGAGACATCCAACAATGTCATAACTATCGTGACATCAAATTATTACGTCATTCCATGAAGTTGTGGGAGAAGGTAATTGAAAGGAGAATTCTGAGAGCTATTTCGATATCAAACAACCAATTCGGATTTATGCCAGGTAGGTCAACGACAGAGGCAATACATCTCCTTCAGAGATTGATGGAATGCTACAGGGAAAGGAAACGAGATTTGCATATAGTTTTTGTAGATTTAGAGAAAGCATATGATAGGGTTCCTCGAGAACTCATATGGAGGTGTCTGGAGGCAAAGGGGATTCCTAGCACTTATATCACAATGATTAAGGATATGTATTAAGGCATATTGACTAGTGTCCGAATAGTCGAAGGTGACAGGAAGCATTCTCTATTAGTGTAGGACTACACCAAGGCTCGGCTTTAAATCCTTTTTTGTTCACCTTAGTGTTAGATGAACTTATTAAGCATATTCAAGGAGAGGTATCTTGGTGTATGTTATTTGCGAACGATATTGTCCTGGTAGACGAGACAAAGGAGGGGATTAATACCAAGTTAGAACATTGAAGAGAAGTGTTGGAATCGAAAAGTTTTCGAATGAGCAAGTCCAAGACGAAATATTTAGAATGCACTTTTTTGGGTAGTCAGATGGTACATGAGGCAGCGGTAATAATTGGTACTGATATCGTACTACAGAAATTGAGTTTTAAGTACCTAGGATCCATCATTCAAAGCGATGGTAATATCGATAAAGATATAGTACATAGTATTAGGTCTGGGTGGGCAAATGGTGGAGTGCGTCAGGTGTTCTCTATGATAAAAAGGTCCCTATAAGACTCAAAGGAAAGTTCTATAGAATGGTGATTCGGCCATCCATGTTATATAGTGCAAAGTGCTGGCCTACTTGTTGGTAGCAGAAATGCAAATGCTTAGGTAGATATGTGACATTACCAGAAGAGATAGGGTGCGGAATAGGGCAGTGTGAGGCAGGCTACGGGTGGCTAGTATAAATGACAAGTTGAAAAAGAAAAGGCTTAGGTGGGTTGGGCATGTCAGTAGGATGCCCTGTGATGCTCCGGTTCGCTGCGACGAGAGAATAAACCTCAATACCTATAAGAGAAGAAAAGGGAGGCCTTACAAGAATTGGAGGGAGGTGATAAAGAAAGATATATCAGAGTTGGCCCTTACCGCAGCAGTGGCTAGAATTAGAAAAGTCTGGCGTGAAAGGATAAGGGTGTATAACATACCATAGAGCTTTTTTTTCTTCCTTTTTCTCAAGTGTAGGGGGAGATCCCTACGATGGTACGTATAAAACAGTAGGATTGCTGCATTCTCAGGACACTGACCAGGGAAGACTCACTGCACAACTAGCAATGAGAAAAGGTAGAAGATTATGGTCACCATGCAGGTATATATATGGATTTCTTACCAATCTTTCCGTATTTATTATTTATAACCTACATCTCTATTATCATGTCACCTATGCATGTGGGCCTACTGAAAATAGCCTCTCTACAATGTAGGGGTAAGACTGCATACTATCAGATCCCTCCAGACCCTATTTCTTTGCGAAAATTCGGGGTATGATGATGATGATGATGATATAGCTAAAATTAAAATATATGCAAATTACATATAATTATAATTAATTAATTAATTATCATTTATGCATTTATCGATTTATATGCAGTGCTCACAGGCCCTATATAAGACCTACTCATCTCGTACTTAGAGCAAGTGAGCATTGATTCTTATCATATTCATTAAAAAAAAATACAAAAATGGACATGTTTTCTTTGATCTTCTATTTTTGAATTGTACTGGCTCTTGGACTTGTCCGTGGCGATACACAAGTTGGAAAACCTGACTTCTTTGAGATTAAGAACCAGAACATCACCGCCAAGTTCACCAACTGGGGCACATCTCTTCTCCTCCATTTTTCCTGGCAAAACTGGTACACCCTTTTTGTGTTCTTCAAATCCTGAAATCAATTCCTGAAAATGTGCACATTACTCAACCATGGATGTTGTCTTTTCTAGGAAAGAAATCCAATCTTGTTCTTAGGTAGGTGTTGTATTTACGTGTTGAAGACTGGTGTAAACCCAGATAGTATGCACTGGACATCGCAGAACGATGATTGACCACCAACATTGGGAAGAGAGAAGGTTGAGAAAGTGGTTAAAAGGTTAATGAGTGGTGGTAAAGAGGTGGCAAAGATGAGGTAGAGGTCAAGAGCTTGTAGAATAACAGAAATTGATGAATTAATGTACTTAGTTTCAATAATTGAAACTAAACAAAATACTTTAATTCATCAACTACGTTTTCTTTCACTTCTGCAACACTTGTTTTAAGAGACAAAGATGACTAGAAGAGAAGGCGATGAAGATGATAGTTTTTTAATTGATTTTTATGTGCAGAGACCTTTTAATGCAAACAACAGAAATAACTTAAAAGCACACACAAGCAACAGATACGAAAAGAAACACAAGCAACAGATACGAAAATAAATAGGAAACGAGTATAATTGGAGAAATCACAGAAGAGGCTGAAGACGTAGAAGATACTAAAGTAGGCATAGGAAAACATATAAGATTTGATTTCATGAAACATACAAACCTGTTTTGAAAAATATGAAAATATCATTTTTATGTTTTTTTTTTAAAAATTCATTTTCTTATTTTTAACAATAAAAAACGAAAATAACTTCAACCAAACACATTTTTATTTTTTATGAAAACAACAACAAGAAAACAAAAAAAGGACAAAACCAAATAACCCCTAAGAAATCAAGACAATAACTCTAAATATGTTATTTCCTAATTTTGATAAAATTATCATAAACTTATCATTATTTTATTTAAAAATAAAAGTTTAAAATATTTATTTCCAAATAAATTTTACTTTTAACAATTTAAAATTCCTTTTATAATTTTTAGAATATACTTAATGTTAAAATAATTCTCGTTATTAATTTTTATTTTAAAATATTTTAATTATTTAAACACAAATAAATTTAAGAATATATTAAAAAATATATAAATTATATATTTATTAATACAAAATTTAATTAACAGTCAATAGTAAATAGTATAAATCTTACTAATAATGAAATCAAGAGAAAAAAAACATTTTAACATAAGCCACGAGTGATGAGCGAACAGTGAGAGAGCAACGAGCAGAGGACCATAAATTCTAGATCGCAAGTGGGAAGTGCTCCTCTCCATGGCTTCTTCTTCTCCTAACACAGCCCGAACACCTCTTACCCCATTACATGCTCTTTCTTCTACCTAAAAGATCTCTTCTCCTAACCCCAACCCTAATCGAATCCAAAACACATACCCAAACATTAGCGGCCTTTCTCTGACCAAAAATCCACCTCCTAGAACTATCTCTTCCATCAATCGTACCCAAAACATATCCTTGACCAAAACCCTTATAGATGTAGGCATATCAACTAGTCAGCAGGGGCCTAAGCCAGAAACAATTTCACATCCCCTTGTGATGAAATCGTCAGAGAATACCAGATCGTGGAAGTCAATAGTGGCTGATTGTATAGAGGATTCCTTGGCAGTTAAAGCTCTAACCTACTATCCCTCGAAGGTTAAGAAAGACCAGATCTATGTCATTCCTCTACCACAGTTAGCGAAGAAGGGTGCTGCTCACCTCCGATTAGCCCTGATAAGATTCTTCATAGGTAAGTGACCAACTTTTTTTGTAGTTAGATTTGGGTTTAAGGAAGTTTTAATTACGAGTTCAAACAACTTTTTGTTTAAATTTGACTCAGAGACAGGATTGAATTTGGTTCTGGAGAAGGAGAAGGCCCTCGACATATCCAAGGCAAACCCTTATTTGTACATAAATGGTGTCTGAATGCTGGGGAACAAGAAGAAGTTAGGTTTGCCCTGGTGTGAGCTAGATTTTATAATATATCTGTAGAATACTAGAACATAGAAGGATTGGGTAGAATAGCAAGTGTTGTTGGACATCCCTTGCTCATGGGTAATCAAACTGCTATGATGTCTAGGATAGTGGATGCAAGAATGTGTGTGGAGCTAGAATTACAAAGGAATTGGCCTTCTTCTTTCCAGTTAGCAACTTACAATGAAGAAGGGGAAATAATCTTTAAGGAAATAAAGATTGAGTATGAATGGAGGTCTAATCATTATGTACAGAAGAAGGAATGGGCACTCACAGGGAGAATGTTTGAGACTGGATTATAGCAAGAATTGGAGAAGGGGAAGGAGACTATAACAAATAGTTTAAATCAGCACAGAAGGGAGTAGGAGTCAGTTTTTGAAAGGAAACTTCAAGGTAATAAGGAGTTTAAAGATTCTAAGTGTCAAATTGAGCAAAGTCAGGGTAAATGCCTAGGATGGAAATACATGATGGTAAGGAAGCTAGCCCTTCTAGTAGTTCTACTCAACTACGCAAGGATCAAGAGAAGCAAGATTACCTGAGTGGAGACCTTGAGGATCCAAATCCTCCTGCTGTGAGTCAAGTAGGTACGCATCTTTCCTCTCCTATTTCTGAATTGGTTATTAGTATTGATACTCAGGGTCCTGGTATTATGGGAGGGGTAGAGGGAAATTTTACTGTGAAAAAAGGTAGAAAATCTAGGAGGAAACAGAAGTAGGAGACCTTCATTTTGGTTTTGGTTTTATGGATTTAATTTTTTGGAATGTCAAGGGGCCTTAACAACCCAAAAAAATAATTAGCTGTAAAAGCTTATCCTAAGAGGTTGTCAGTTTCTTTTGTTTGTTTGACTGAATCTAGGATTAGGTCCCCTCCTTTTTTAAATAATGTTTGCTCCTCTTTGTTTCCTAGATGGCTTTCATACAGTAATGTAGATCATGCTTCAAATGCTAGGATTGTGTTAGCTTAGAACCCATATTGTTTCAGGTGTTCTATTCTAAGCACAAATGATCAATGATTCATGTAGAGGTTACCTTGATGAACAAATCCTTTTCCTTTCTTGTGACTTCTGTGTATGGGTTTAATAACCTCAATCATAGGTAGAATCTATAGTCTGAGCTGTCTAATATCAATCTCAATGTTGGTAACCTTCCTTGGATTATAGCTGGAGACTTTAATGCTATTCTGTTTACTCATAAGGCAAAACCTATAAGCCTATAGGTCCCTCGACTATCAATGGAATGTGTGATTTTAGGAAATGTGTGGAGGATTGGGCTTTGTTTGATTTAAATTCTAGTGGTCCTAATTTTACGTGGAACAATAAGCAATATGGAGATCTTTTTATTGCTAGGAAGTTAGATTGAGCTCCTATTAATTCGACTTGGAGCTCTAGGTTTCCCAATTCTTATGGTGTTTTTCTTAGCCCAAATATCTCAAACCACTCTTCAGTAGTGGTTAGGGCTTTAGCAAACCTGCAGAAGAGATTTTCTCCTTTCAGGTTTTCCAATTTTCTAGCTTCTTAACCTAATTTCCATCAAACAGCACAAGATGCTTAGTCCTCTCAAGTCCAGGGCACTCCTATGTTTTGTGTAGTGTCCAAGCTTAAGTGGTTTAAAAAGCTCTCAAAATTCTTAATTCTGGTCAGATAGGTGATGTGAATGAGAGAGTAGAGAGTTGTTAACTTGCTCTTAATAATATCCAAGATCAAATGAGGTTGTTGCCTAATTCTCCTCAAATGGTTACTAAGGAATCTGAAGCTATAAATGCTTTAGTTAGAGCTCTAGATGACTAGGAATCTTTCTTTAAACAGTCCTATCATATTAAATGGCTTAAAGAAGGGGATAGAAACACCAAATTCTTTCACAATTCCATCTTAGCTAACAGAAACAGAAACAACATACACTCTTTATTAGTGGGAAATGGTAATAGGATTGTTTGGTCTTGAAGAGATTCAAGATCAATTCCTTGGATACTTTCAAGGTTCTATTGGGGATACAAAGGACCTTCTCCCTTCCCACGAGTTTGTGGAAAATCTTTTCCTTCATTCCTTGCCTGAAAATCTCCTAGACTCTCTCATTGCTGAAGTCTCAACACAAGAAATTAGGGAGGTTTTCAATTCTTTTAATCCAAATAAGGCCCCCAGGCTGGATAGTTTAATGGGTTTTTCTTTTTGCATACTTGGCGTATTATAGGAGGGGAAGTTACTAATGTTATTCAAGATTTTTTCCAACATGGAAAACTGCTCAAAGAGCTAATTCCCACTTTTATTTCTCTTATTCCTAAAAAAGACCATCCTTCTACAATGTTAGATTATAGGCCTATATCTTATTGTAATATGATTTATAAGGTGATTGCAAAAATCATAGCAAATATACTTAGAGAGACTCTTCCTCATATTGTCAACCTCAACCAAAGTGCTTCCATTAAGAATCGTCGATATAACATCTTGTTAGCACAAGAGATTTTCAAGAACTACCATCTTTCAAACAACCACAAGAGATGTGCATTTAAAGTGGACCTTCAAAAAGTCTATGACTCGACCCAATGGGATTCTCCCATAATATACTAGTAGCTATAGGCTTTCCTCAAAAGTTCATAGAATGGATCAAAGAGTATATAACTTCTCCCTCTTATTATATTTCGTCAGGCCCAAGACAAGAAGACCCATTATCTCCATTCCTTTTCATTATTTGTATGGAAGTTCTCTCTAAGAGTTTAAATGGTTGCATAGACGGCAATACTTCCTTCAAATATCACTGGCAGTGCAAAACCCTTAAACTCGCCCATCTCTTGTTTACTGACGATCTACTGTTGTTTTGCCATACTGATTTAAACTTTGTTCAAACTTTAATCAATTGCATGGGTACCTTTTCAATTTTATTTGGTATGGACATGAATATTTCTAAGAGTCAGTTTTTCTTATCCCCTGATATGGATCATTTGTCCCATTAAATAGAAGTTATTTCGGGACTCAAGAAAGGTAATCTTCCTGTTCGATATTTAGGAGTACCTCTCTTAACAGGAAGTCTATCTAGGAGGGATTGTTTACCCTTATTGGAGAAAATTGATGTCAGGATTAACAAATGGACTCATAAAAACCTCTCCTATACTGGTAGACTTCAATTAGTGATTTTGGTTCTTTCTACCTTTCAAGTTTATTGGTCTACCATTTTATTCTTCCTTCTGCCATTCTGAAGGATATAGAGTATAAACTTAGAAATTTTTTGTGAGCTGGGAAGGTCACTAAAGTTAAATAAAGTGATCTTTGTAGACCGAAAAGGGAGGGAGGATTAGGTATTAAACATTTGTCCACTTAGAATAATGTACTGTTAGGGAAAAGAATTTAGTTTCTGTTTAATGACAACGAAGCAATATGGGTTAAGTGGGTGCACACTATAATACTGAGAAGGAAAATTTTCTAGAGTGCTCTACCTACTTATAATAGTTCATAAAGTTGGAGAAAGATCTTATTTGTAAGGGATGAAATTAGAAACCAATTCATATTTAGGATAGGAAATGGGAATACTACTTTATTATGGCAAGATCTTTGGCATCCTAGAGGGATCTTGAAGTACTTCTCTACTTCGAGAGTGATCAATGGGTCAGAGCTACCTATGACAGTTAGAGTTTCTGAGGTAATCAGAAATAATGAGTGGTGCTGGCAAGAGGCAAATATCAAGACCATCAGTAACCTAGAGCTTATATAGTACCAACCAAATTGTTCTAGATCTGATTGTTTGAAATGGTTGGCTAGCTCTTCAAAAAAGAATACTAATATTCTAGCATACAATTTCTTGAGAGCTCTGACTCAGAATGTTTCTTGACATAAACTGCTTTAGTGTAAAAGCAATAGCCCTAGGTGATCTTTTATACTATGGTTGGCTTTCTTTAAAAAGTTACAAACACGAGATAAATTCCCCTACCTTCACACACGAAATCATTGTTCCTTGTGTATTTTGAATAATGAGATGATTGAATATTTGTTCTTTGAATGTTCTTTCTCTAAATCAGTGTGGGTAAATTGCCTCCTCCACTTTCAAATACATCTTCCCAATTTAACAAAACCTTCACTCCATTTCCAATTGGTTCAACCAACCCTGAAATTGTGACATTAACATTTTTACCATCCTCCTTTCTGTTACCCTATATAACCTTTAGAGTGAAAGGGATTCTCGAACCTTCAAAGATGAAACCTTGGATGTAAGGTGCCTAAACATCATAGTGATCTTCCAAGTTATGGAATATCTCAGCTCAAACATCGTGAGAAGGTAATTGTTAGAGTGTTTTATTTTCTAATTAAATTTCTGCAGGTTTTGATTTCAGATTTGGACAAGGGTGGATATCAAATTTCTCTTCGGTATAAAGCAGGAGATAAGTTAGCTCTAGGAAAACTTCTTGTTTCAAAGTAGCAAATTATAAGCAGCATAGAGTGGACAAGTCAATGACCTCTTCCTATAGCAGATCAACTGACCTCACTGAAAGTGTCTCTCTCCTACAAATGGTGGCCAGAGGATCAAATAATATTCTTATCAATGAAAGTATATGACAGGTGGGCAAACTTGACAGTGAATAAGGAAACTAAAAGGAGATTACTCATCTTAAATTGTGTTGACTGTTGATTAGGTTTTGTTAATTAATGTTACTCGAATCTGCTGCTGCAAATTATTGGTGGTAAACTTGTGTTTTTGGATAGATAAGTTAGCTTTATAAGGCACTTAGATAAGTTAGTTTTATAAGGCCTCGTGGTATGAAGGTTGTATAGAATATGTTGGTTGTTCTTGTTGTAAGGAATTAGGTCGAAAGGAATTGTTATTGATTCCTTATGAACTCATTTTTGGTAGCTGAGAGATTTCTGCTTAGGAATCTCTAGTTATGTACATAACATTTTATTATTTATATAAAGTTTTTACTGATTTAATAAAAAAAATCAAGATGTCAACAATAGATATTAGATCATACTGTTCAAAATTTAAACAAATGATAAAATTAAAATCAAACAAACCCTAAAACATTTCTATCTTTCAAATGCAATTTTCTTTTTTGTTCTAAGAATAATTTCAAGGACAAATTCTGTCCTAATAAAGATGTAAAAGGGAAGAACCTACATGAACATCAGTTTCAAACTTGAATTTGCAAGTAATAAAAAATCGATAGGAATAAAATTACTGATGATACATATATAGTATAGTATTAAACAAAATTAATAGTTATGTTAATGTTTAGTATTGAATATTTAAAATGATAATAAAAAAATTTAACCCATATTTAGTTATTATATAATTTATTTTGTGCATAATTACTTAAAATATTTTTATATTTTATAAATAATTAATTAAAAATTTTCAATGATTTATAAAATTATTAATTTTTAGATAATTATAAATGATTTTATGATAAGAATAAAAGTAAACCATCTCAAAATTTAAACCAGTAAGATAAAAAATTTAAAGTTTAAAAGGTTTAATCAATATTAAATTTTCATAAAACTACCTAAAAATTAAATAAACTTAAAGAATTTAAAACATTATTAAAAGAGATTGTTAAATTAAAAATTGTTTAAATAATTGCTAAATAAAAACTTAATTATTTATTTTAATTTATAAAAACTTATAAATTTAAAATTTAACAAATTAATTAATAATTTAATAAAAGTTATTACAATAAATTAAACTGAAAAATTAAACAATTCAAAATTTTACTCGAATTTTTTAATCATTATTTAATAAAAAATCTAAAAATTATAATATATAATCTTGGTGATAATATTTTAATAAGAATCAAATATTTTAATAATAAATTTATAATATTGTCTTAGTTAGTAACCTAAAATAAAGAGGAAGGAACGAAAATGTAACTTTTATTCCATAAATTTTAATTGTTTAATTATTGTAATAGATAAAATAAAAAATGACAAAACTAAAATAAACGCTAAATAATCCTAGACTTTTATCCAATGTTATGAATATCGTATCGGGCTCGGTACTGGATTGAGCTCTGAAACAGAACTGTACCGGTACCAGTCGGTACCAGATACCGTTTCGGGATATTTTTTAAATTTATAAAATAGTTCCTAAATTTTTTAAAAATTGCAAAATAGTCCATATTGATATATTATACAACTTAATTGTATACTTTATTAGTTTACTGTACCTTTCTTTTTATTATTAAAAAAAATAAAAAAAATCAAAAGGAAAAAAAAAAAGAAAAGAAAAGTCCTAAAAGGGAATTCAAAATCTCTAAGTTGTCGTCTTCATCCCACTTGCCGCCTATCAAAATTTTGCTTCCCTCCTTCTGTCTTTTGCCTTTTGATTTCTTTATTGATTTGTTAGACTCACTCACCTCTCCATCTTTCCCTTTCACGACATTGAGTCCATCTCACTTTCACCATTTTGAGTCCTCTTCTCCACAAAATCTCACTCTCTTTTCGGCTCTCTCTTTTCCTCACTACACCGACATAACTTATTCTTCTTTGCTTGGGTTTTTTATCTTCTAACTTTCACATGGGCAGGACAAAGCTTCTGTGTTCGTCTTCAATGGTGGAGAAACCACCGATGGGAACCACTCCCTCCATCGCCGGTCTAATACGGCACTCCAATCGTCTTCTCCTTCAATCGACGTCCAGGAAATCAACAGGTGGCGACGGCTTCAGACGTTGAAGATGGCGACGTTAGGGCGAGTCCACGACTCCACGATAGAGAAGAAGAGGAGGCGGAGAAGGACGAGGCGACGACGGTGACGAGCGGCAAGGGAGTGGCAGCGAGGTGAGAGGGAGAGGACGAAGAGAGATGTGAGAGTTGAGAGGGATCCGAAGTCGGGGAGGGGGGAATAGATTTTTTAGGGTTTATTTTTCGTTTTTTGCAAAATGATCCCTGGTCCTTTTTTTTTCCGGAATGGTCCCGAAATTGCCGGTATCGACCGAAAACAATCGATATTCATCACCGGTATATATTTGGCTGTACCGGTTCTTGTAACCGTTCGGTACGGAACATACCGGCCGGTACGGTACGGAATCCAGATCATTGCTTTTATCTCTAAAAGTGTGATTATAAATTAGAATCAAAAATCCAAAATAAGAGATAAAATATAATATTCTAAAATTGGTTAGGATTCATTCTAATTATTTCATGATTACCAAATAAGACGTAGATGATACTCTAAAGCGCCTTGCTTCGACTTGAATCACCGTGACCAATTCTATCAAGTCAAATGAAATCCAACCTTCGGCATTAACTATATACAAGCCATCTTTACTCGAACTTCAATACAACTTGCAAGAACAACAAAATCAGTTGAAATTATTAATTTAATAGGCTAAATTATGAAGAAAATCGCGGGCACTTCAATGAAAGTGTAGAACAAAGTTATATCTTCTAAAACAAACCAAAAAGATAAATAAAAAATATGTATCTGAAATATGAAATGGCTCAAATTGGAGCTACCAACCTTTTATAACTAAAAGGATGAATTACTGAAACACATAACAATGGTTAATACTTCTTAGGGATCTTTAAATCATTAACTCCTATTTCCATTGGCACATTGATGCAAAGGGAGAAAGAAAAAGAAAATTGCATGGACAATAAAATTTGACGAGCCAGTACTTGCCGTCCCAATACTAACATATTTGCACCTTTCAAAAAAGAAAATCAAAACATGTCCGAATTGTTCAAACTAATAAGAGAATAGGGAACCCCTGAAACCGAATCTTTAATCACCTATCTTTTATTCAACACTCAAATGAATATCACATAAAAAACATCAGCAAAAGGCAGATCACACAGTATAGGCACGAAACAGAAGTGTTAAACTTCTATTGCGCAATCTCATTAGCCAGGTGTAAGCTCAGTAAATATTCTCAATCACAACAAAAATTCACGGGGCCAAGTCAGCTATCAACCAGAATTCAAGACGAGAACACTCCCACTCCAAAATGCAAATACCATGCCAGGACCCAAAGGAAAAACCTAAATTCATCACCATGGCCTGGATAAGGAACACAAATGACAGCAAATCCAGACAACCCATATGAAAACCTATCCAAAAGTTTTTTTTTTTAAAAAAAAGGGCATCAACCCTGATCTTTCAACGAGTTTAAACTTGAAAAATCTAAAAAATGTAACCTAAAAACACATATGCTTCAAGTATCAAATCCCCTTGTTTCAATACACCCCAAGTATAAAGAACCCTTTCATTATAATAGCCAAATTTCATCGATTATAGTACCTACTGAAGTTAAAGAACCCTCTTCCGAAAACAATTAACAAGTAAGAAGCCACTACATCCAACACGACATAAAAGGCATAACCAGTACATCATGTAAAAACTAAACAAAACACCACAAGCAAATGCAAACTTCAGGTAAAAGCTGTAACCAAAATAATCAAAACAAATTATGTCACAAATCATTTAACTTCACATTTGCAATAATGACATCATATAAGCACTGACCTAAACCAATTCATAGGTGCACCAAAACCATAAATTACTAATTCTCACAAAAATAGGCAGACTGGTAATGTTCAATAGTAGATTGTTGATAATTCATAGCAGATAAAAACAAAAACTCGGCAGTTTAACTAATTGTAACCACATAGCAGATAAAAACAAAAACTCGGCAGTTACTAATTGTAACCAGTAGCCTATTGTGAACCAAAATTTAGCCACTTTAACAACCACAAAGTCCACAAATATAAGCCCTTCATAATAGTCAAAAAAAAAAAATGAACACACTCAATTCTGAAACAATTAAAACACAAAGTAATCTAATTGCATTAAACTCTTAAGCTTGTAAAATCAACGGTAACTCTTCTGGAACCTGGCACGAGCACCGCGACCACCAAACTTCTTGGGCTCGCAGCGCCTTGGGTCCGCCACGAGAAGAGTCCTATCGTACCTGACCAAGATGTCCTTTATTTCCTTCTTGCTCTGCTCGTCCACATACTTTTGATAAAACGCGACCAGAGCTTTGGCTATGCTCTGCCGGATGGCGTAGATCTGAGAGGTGTGACCGCCGCCCTTGACGCGGATCCTCATGTCGACCCCGGCGAAGCGGTGACGGCCGAGGAGGAGAATGGGCTCATAGGCCTTAAACCGGAGAATCTCCGGCTCGACGAGTTCGATTGGGCAGCCGTTGATCTTGATCAGGCCTCGACCGCGCTTGCAGTACGTGACGGCGACGGCCGTTTTCTTCCTGCCGAAGCACTGGACGGACTCTATGGGAGTTGCTGCCGCCATTGTTAGGGTTGGAGCCAAAAGCAAACGTTAAGAGAGAAACCCTACGTACAGAAAAAGAGGGAAAGGTTTTTTTTATAGTGCCGTGTTAGGGTTTGAGATAAAATAAAACGTTTCGTTTAACTCGAAGATAGATAGTCGACACTCGACAGGCTCAAATTAAATCCCATTCCTATCCTGGCAAAAAAAGGTACATTCAAACGACGCTGTTTAAGCATGACATCGAATTGATTATCGGATTATTTAAAAAGAACTCCAATTTTTGACAAACGTTTGATTTTAACATTTCCGCTAATTCTTCGTCAAAAGAATCCTATCTGACATTTTTAAAAACTTTTTTATATGAGATCCATATTAAATGTACAACTTATTTGGAATTTGTTTTTATTTTTATTTTTAAATTCAGAATTTCAGTTTTAAAATTATAAAAGTACTAAATTATATTATTTAGTTATTTAATATATTAATTTAATATTATATATTTAATTAATTAAAATTAATTATTGATAAGAATTATGAATAATTTAATTTTACTTAATAATTTATTTAATTTTTGAAATAAATTAAATTTAATAATTATTATTAAATATAATTAATTTTAAAATATATATTTCAAATAAAATTTGATATTTATTTTAATAAAATAAAATTTTATATTTAAGTTTTATATTATTATCAGTGATATATTAACATTACAACTAAATATGTTTTGTTTTTATTTTTATTTGAAAAAATAAAAATTAAAACTAAAAATTACAATAGCTAAAGCCAAACTGCCCTATATAATAAATACAAGACTAAAAATCCGTTAGAAAACAAAAAAAGATAAGTAGGTGTTGGATAACGAAGAGGAAGGTGATGCAGCAGTACCTACAATACAATACCAAGCGCCAACATCCAGTAGTCTGAGACAATGCATAGTCTTATCAACATTTTAAGTCCCAACCTGATGGCTCCATCTCCAACTTCGTCCTCATTGTTGGCAACTTAAGTGACTAGTCCAATCCCAAATTGTTCAAAACGGACTCTAATGGAAGTTGCATTAGCGATTTCATAAGGAAAATTTGCTGTCGCAACTAAGATCCTAAAGTGTATAGCTCAGGTTTTGAATTCCTAGGAAAATTATGAATAGAGACTGATGGGCTACATATAACAGCTAAAATCTTGGGTTTTAACCTGACCAAGAACGCCCAACCGATAAGGAACATTTTGGGTTGACCCAATTGTTTTACAAGGTTTGTCCTTCGGCTACTAACCTCGCAATCATTGAAGCTTCAGTTTTTTTTTTTGTTAGACCACGAGGTATCCTAAAAGAATCTCAATTTTGGGAAGATGCCTTTAAGCCATTCATTCTTAGACTAATCCCCGTTCGCACTAGGTCAGTCCATAAGGGGTAAAATGCTGGCCAAATAGATTGAAGCTTCAGTTTAACCACCAAAAAGCAGAGATGGGTTTCACGTTATCAATTTTAAATAAGATATGTCAAAAATCGGTCCTCTGTTGCTTTCCGCTGTTTCCCTAAAAAAGAAAATCCTAGAAAATAAAATAATCGCTCTTTAGCGACTAAACTCTTGTTAATTAGTCTGATTATTGTTCCCTAAAGTACCAGTTTTGGAGTTCAAAATGAAATTGTTCATCCTCTAGTAAGTCCAGGCCCAAACTTTGAACTCGATTTTCCACATCTGCTGTTGCCTTTGCCACGAGATCTAGACGTTCCAAAGCCCAAACCAAGCATTGCCCCTAGTTGAGCCGTCGCTTGATCCATTGCCCCGTCGGGATATTGTTTCACCCACATTGCTTGAACTTGTATCGCCATCATCTATTTGCTTGATATACCAACGCCTAGCACACTGCAGTCATTTATCATTATCATTAGAAGCTTTAGGGTGTGATAGGTTGGATATTAATTAATGAAATACAATGGTATGGTATAGAATGGAATAAAATGGAACAATTTATAATAGAATGTAATGTAATATAGTCAAAAGTTGTTCGGAAGGGATAGAATGATTCATAATTTAATGTAGTGAAATGTTGTTTGGAAGATTGATAGAATGAAAAGTAATGGATAATAAATGACTATTATACTATTGCTATTAAAATGGTTGTTATAGGAGGTTTAATCCTATTATTTTAAAATATAAATCATGTCCAATTAGAAAGTCATGGTTCAAGTCACAACTGTGACAAATAATTTTTATATATTTTTATTTTAAAATAATACAAATTTATTATTTTATTATTAATTATATACAATTTATTATTAATTAGATAAAAATATTATTAATTATTTAATATATTTATTTTATTTTATTTTATGTGATTTATATTTTAAAATAATTTATTTATATTTTATTTCATATAGAAACATATACAAACAATTAAAGAATAAATTTTTATATTTTTTCTATTTTTCATCAATAAAATTTTATTAAAATTTTATTTTATTATTAATTATATACAATTTTTGTGGACCGTAATAAATGAGTCTAAAAAAGGAGGTTAAGATTAGAAGAAATAATTGATATTAAGAAAAATTATTAAGGATATATTAGGTAGTATGTATCTATTAATTTACATTCCATTCTAAACTCCCCGAATCAGAGGTTTTTTATTTTCACTGTTTAGTATGGAATAGAACGTAATATGAAACCCTCCGCTTGCAT
Source organism: Erythroxylum plowmanianum (assembly GCA_025531925.1). Taxonomy (NCBI): domain Eukaryota; kingdom Viridiplantae; phylum Streptophyta; class Magnoliopsida; order Malpighiales; family Erythroxylaceae; genus Erythroxylum; species Erythroxylum plowmanianum. The sequence continues at coordinate 40,546,525 of JANVCQ010000232.1, forward strand.
TCATTTCGTTCCATTCTATTATGAAACCCTCCGCTTGCATTCATTTCATTCCATTTTATTATGAAACCCTCAACCAAATGATAAAAATGTGTTATGTTCCATCACATTTCATTACCAACCCTCCAACCAAGCAGGGCCTTAAGGATGGAGTACTAATAAGCTTAGCAGTAGATAGAGCAAGGCTCGGGCCAGGTCAATTTTGATCAGAATCTGGACTCAATCTGAGACCCGATCTAACTTCAAGATTTAAGCCTAAAGCCCAACTTAATTGAACACTACAAGGATAATAGGAATTGGGGACGGAAAAATAACGACAGCAATCTCGTCGCAAATTATCAACAAAACTAACATGTTCGTTGAAAATATTGACGGGAAAAAATAATTTAGCAATGGTCACAATACCGTCGGAAAAGAAGCGCGGGAATTTATAGCAAGTGAATGTAGTTTGATATTATTGAGGGGATTTAACGACGGAAACTTCTATCGATAAATTGAAAAACCTATACAACGTCGTCTGCTTGTGATTGAACATTATTAAATTGAAGAAAACGATGTCGTTTTAATAAAGTTATAAGCCTCCCGAATCAGTCTCCCCCTCTTACCGTCTGCTCTCCTTCTCTATTCTTCTCCCTCCCTGCTGCGTCTGCATCTTCTCCTTCGGTGTGTTGTCGTCAATTGGTCGTTCGTTGTCGTCAACGTCGTGGAACGGTGGTGGTGTGTCAGAAGGGGTAGGTCTTCTCCCACCATTTGACTTTGTTTTCCTTTCCACCCCCACTCGTACGTATGCCGTTAATAATTTGAATCTTTTTGGGTATGTTCGAGTCTTTTGTGAATGGGTAACAACATTTTAAGTTGAAATGTTAGTGTTAGAAAGTTAAGTTCTCAAATTTCTTTTTGAAGTTGGGATGATTTATTGATGCATATGAGGTGTTTGATGAAATGCCTTATGTTAGAAATTTTTGTTAATTTATGAAAACGGAGTTGATTTGTATCAGAGAATGAGTTTATAGGTGAGCGTACATGCATATTTGGGAGTCACGTATAATAATTGAAGAAGATCATTGTCACTTGTATAATGAAGCTACATTAAGAAGCATTAAGATAGTTATATACTAGAGACCCTAATTAAGTACCCTAGTAAATATTGGAAAAATCTAAAATAAACAATTTATGCATGGTATTTATATCATAATTAGCATCATTTTGCATTCTTAAGAATAATGCTTAAATTCATGATAAGTATAGCGTTATACTTGAGACTTTTCATATGTTTTCTAATATAGCCTAATTCCTCTTCTACGTCGTTTTCTTATGATAGAATGATAATTCCCATCTCTAATTTAAAATGAAAACTAGGTAACTCTTGCTCATGTTTTATAACTTAGATTATGTGGATGGATTATATCTTAATAAAACTTGATTAGACTTTGATAACGATTAGGACTCAACCTCCTTATATGAATAAAATTTATTGATTAAACTTACCCTTTTCAAATAATTAGGCATTTAAAGTAAACTTAAGGCCCATAAGCCTAAAGAAGGATGACGAGTCGTAAGTTATAATAGAACATTTGTAACACTCCATTCCCGCAAGACCCGAACCCGACATCGATGGTGATATCTGAGTCCGTGCCCTGCGAGGGTGGCATGCTACATCACTCAGTCAAAACTCAGTATAAATTTTTTTTTGAAAACACAAACATACACTATGCGAAAATCAATTAACATACACAATCACCGGTAAATACAATGACCACGGGGGCCCTTTTCATAAATACAAATCAACTCAATTCGTTGACTTTACAAACTGACCTAATCATTTGTACAAAAATTTAGAACATACAATTTTATACAAAATTTATCAGACACTAATGCAGACGTGAACTGATCCCGACCATTTCTCTCACTCACATGCGGTTGCTATACGCTCGTTGCCTAACGGGGTATTCTTCTGAGTCTTGAAAAATAGTTGTAAATTTTGGGTGAGTTTTGCGAACTCAGTGAGAGATCATCATCGATGGTTCACCCAGTCACATAACACAATATTTCACATTCACATGTTTACAGAATTGCACATTCACATTATTCATATTCGATACATGCACATGAGACTCACTTTTCATTTATTATTTTGCTGTGACCGAGTGCCTAAACTGTCCCTTGTAGGGTTCATTAATAACTGTCCTTTATCCGTTGGTGGATACAGGGCTTATTAAACGTTGAGCCGGAGGCTCTGAAATTATTTATGAGCTCGAAGCTCATTTCCACTCGTTGAGCTTAAAGCTCTGATCGGTGGCGACTCTGGTCACAACAGCTATTATATTTCATATACTTATGCCATGTAATGCATCAGTCACATCTACTCACTTTCACATGTCATCGGACCGTAGTCCGACATCAGAACACATATTTCACATAAGCATAAGGCATGTTGCCTTTCACTCAATCAAATATATGTA
>JANVCQ010000232.1:40549083-40568954 GCA_025531925.1 Erythroxylum plowmanianum
TTAGCTTCAAAGCTTCAACTCTCCAAACTTTTCCCCAATTCTCTACCTTCCACTCACACCACTCACACACATGACAACCATCATTTTAAGGGAGGTAGAAAGCTTAGGCTTGGATTTGTGTACAAGTGAAGAGAAAGCAATTAAGCTAGAAGAGTTTTTGTGAACAACTAACAAGTGGAGAAGACCAACGAAGAAGAGGAAGGAAGACACGAATGAGAAGGAAGAAAAACACTCTAAAATCACCTTTCATAAGAGAAGTATCATGAGTGGCTTGCAAAAGTTAGGTTATTAGATAACAATTAAATCTAAGACATAGGTAGTCACTTGCCACTTGTCTTGTTTTTAGGCACTCATTTATTTCCTATCCAATTCAAATTCAATTTTTACTCCAGTTTCTCTCCACAAGTCCAATGGCTCAAATTAATAAATCCTACCATCATGTATCTAATTTTTCAGTGTCATTGGACATCCATTTCCAGTACCGAAAATCAATCAGTCCGCCGCTTGGTAATTTTTTTGGTCCGAAAAAGTACCCTGAAAATTTCCAGAAAATCTCTAAAATTTTCCAAAAATTCAAAACTCACAAAGACCCACTCCAATTAACTTTTCAAGCACAAAAATTATAATTTTCACAAAAATCACATTTGTGACCAAATATACCGGAAAAATGTCATGAATGCATGTATAGTCATTTACATGTGCAAAAGGCACTATTTACATATACGTGTATGCATGAACATACCAAGACAATTCTAAACACTCATAACCCGTTCCAAATTACTATTTTACTCATCCCATCGGTGATGGGATGTTACAACATTGCTCCTTAAGCATTAATTCATAAACCAATATATGTATGTTAAAAACAAGCAAAAAAGAAGCATCAACCTTTAGACATCCATCTTGTGTTTAACCCTCAAGCCTTCATCATAAGACACATGAAGACTTAAGAAGAATCTTTATCTTCCTTTGGAAGATTCATTAGGATTATTCATAGGTAAAATTTCATTTAAAATACATTTATCCCTCGTAATATATATATATAGAAACTTCAACAAACTGTAGGGGATAAATTATCATTTAATCTTAACTGTTGACTAAACTCAATCTTAATTATTGATCCCTATATGAAAGGTGTATGATGTCAACATGGTTCACTTGATAATTTTTTATAATTGTCGATAAAGAAAATACCATGTAATCTTTGGTTATTAAAAAATTATAGATTATTGTGGCATTGAAAAGGCTAATCTCTTATCTGCTTGACATACTCTTTAATTCACATTTAAATATTTCATACAAATGAAATATACTTTAGAATCAAATGTCACATAATGCTTATCGTAAAATAACCAATGTATATTTAATATTAGTGACTTCACATTTACATGTAGAGATATACTTCATGTTCACTTCACCTCATACAACTATATCCTTCAAACATTTATACGACTAAATGATTATTTCTTACGACTCTATGATGTTGTACAATTATTGAATGAGAAAACAAACCTTATGGTAAATTTTCTTCCATCTAAATCTCATCTCCAATTTCTATCCACATAACTTTATAAACCTTAGTCATTACCTTAATAACATGATACGTAATCATGTATATCTTTTATTATGCCTTAATATTCTCTTTACTGCTTTTAATGAGTCTGAGATGGATTTAACTAATATATGCTCATAGTTTTAAAATTATAGCGAATACTTAGTCTTTTACATATCATTTACATATATAAGACTTCCAAGTACATTAAAATAAAAAACTTCCTTCATTTCTTCCTTTTCTTGTGGTGCTATTGCACAAATCTTTTAACTGACACCTTCACCTTTAACAATATAATTATCAATTCGCTTGTCATTTGAATTCTCTAAATGTATGTCATTTATGAAAGTGAAATCAATTTTTTGGTTGATGTCTTCAAATCTTTAGTTTGAGGATGCACACATCTTCACTCATGCTTTTCATTTTAAATTCATATGACAATCATTTGTTAATTTTCTTAACAAACTCAAAATCATTACATGTAATTAAAATATCATCCATATATAAAAGGAAAATACTCATTTATCTTTGGATCTTTTACAAAATGAAGTTATCACGTTGTTATTAACCCTATATATACTATGGTCTTCATCAATCATATGGAAATGATATGAAATTATGAAAACAAAGTGTACCATTATATTGAGAACTACTTTATGCTATAAATTGATTTCAATAATCGACATATTTTATGTTCTTCAAATGTTCTAGAAAAATCTAAAGGTTATCCATCCATCCATCCATACATACATACATATATATATATGGAATGTCTTAGTAAAATCTAAAGGTTATCCATACATACATACATATATAGATATATGAGCTACAATTTTAATTGTTCTTTGCTAAAAATTTATCACGTATTCTAAACTGCAAGGAAGTAGATGTATGGTATGATTGTTTTAGTATATCCCGCTAAAAATTTTGTTCTTAGTTGTAGGAACTCATTTGTTGGCAGCGTTTATTTTCCGAACGAGATTGAAGAGAAGCTTTAGCTGGTATTGAAATGACATTACTTTCATTATATTTTTGACAATGTCAACAATGACTATGCACAAATTTTAACCGAAATTGTATCAGTTTCTATATTATTGATTGTAGCTCTATCATCATGTTCTTTCACGTACTTCAAGAAGATCCTTCTGCGTGTCGATTAAGGTTAGTGAATTTGTTTTCGATTACATTTTTTAAACTTGGTTTAATTTGAGTATTTGTTTGTAGTTTGTACTTTACATGGCTGGTTCAACTTGGCTTGCACAAACTAAAACTTGTTTGTGGTATGAACTTTAGTTTATCAATGTATTAATATAAGATGAGTTTGGCTTATATTATTGTTCTAATTACCTTAATTATGTCAATCTGTTATTTCATTGACGCTCTTTGATATGATTATGTTCTGTTTACTTTTCATGTGCGAATTTTTACATGGTTATTTTTTTAATTACCTATGTCAGACTAATTTATCAATTTAAGTATTCATATTTTTATGAATACTTATTATATTTGGCACTAGTACATATTTAATATAGGTTAAATATAAAACTTTTAACATTAATTCTCTTCTAACATATATGATTACAAACATATATGTTCAATCTTGAGTATACAAATATTTTACATATCAACCCATAAACCTTAACACATAACCCACAAAGCTTAACACATAATTGTTGAAATTATGCATTTTTCACAAGATCATCGAATAAAATTTAATGTCGGGATTTTTTAAAAAAATTTCTAACTTGCAATTACTAGCGGAATATACAAGACCATCGCAAAAAGGTTTCAATATTTACCGACGGAATACAAAAAACCGTCGGTAATTTGTTCAAGGTATTTATCGACCGTTCTTCTCCTTCCGTCGGTAATGTTGAAACCTTTGTCATTATCTTAACGATAGTTTACCGACAGTTATATCTGTCTGTCAGTATATTTCACCGATAGAAGGACACATAAAATTTTCATCGTGATATTTACCTACGATCGTATTACTGACACCAATGTCCATTGTTTTATTCCATCGATAATTATTATCACCGATGGAATAAAACGATTTAGCATCGGTTAGGTCCATCGATAAAGCTTAGATTTCTTGTAGTAGAACCTTTAGGTAACTCGAGGCACGATTAAGACTTAGGGCTTGATTGGACTCAGGTTGACTTATTTTTAATATTTTATTTTTAAATGAATATATAAAATTATATATGAATAATTAAAATCTTAAATTAATTTTTTAAGTATTTGAACAAAAAATAATATATTATATATGAGAAATACAATATATTATTTTATGACTTAAGGGGGTGGATTACGAGATCCCATATTGATTGGAGACGATAACGAAGTCTGCCTTATAAAAGTATAGATATCTCTCCCCCATAAACATGCTTTTCTGGGTATGGGAAGAGTAAAACTGTAAAGGTTTTGACTCAAGGGATAACCCAAAGCGAACAATATCTGTGAGCACATAGTCTGGGCTGTTAAAATCCACTTGTCTTCATGGAACAAGAATGAGGAAGATTAGAGCAAATAAAGACATGAAAATGAAAACATAAAGGAGAAGAACCAAGAGTGTTGGAAAGTCACTCACTCACGACTGGAGAGTCACTCACTCACAGCATCCATGTAAGATATGAATTTAATGGACAACAAAATTATGGAATATGATGGGTGCAAGCCAGTTGTCCCATGCAATCAATTGGAGAATAAAATAAAAGATGTTGGCAAGAGGACAAAGCTTGTTTAGGTGTTGGCTAGTAAAACAGTGGTAGACAGCTTCACATCCATGTGGAAGGAGCATTACTCACGACCAAAAAGCCTACACAACCAACTGTCAAGTTTACGGTATCAAATACATTTTGTATGTGACATGAGTGTAGGGCTGGTATAAAGAATGAAAATGTGAAGAAGGTTACTGCATTTAGAGTGGACAATTGCACTTGGAGTAATCGTAGGGTTGGAACTCATGGCTACATGCAAGCTAGCTACCAAGTGTTAAAGGTATAAAGCCAAGACGATTTTAATGGACAACATAAACCAAAGAGAAAAAGGTTGTTGCACGTGGAGTGGACAATCATGCTCACGACTGCTAGAGAACAACAAGAAGAACAAAGAGTGGAGGACTCACGATTATGCCAAATTATTGCACAAACTCATGGTTGTGCAATTTACATCCGTGGGCATAAGTTATTCCTCATGCCTATGTATGGTGTGTCTTTGACGCACCAAGTCATGGTTGTGAAATTTGCCACCTCACCAATCTTTTTTTAAACCTAGTTTCTAATATAAACTGAGGGTATGTGACGGCAAGGTTATGAAAGAATAGGTTGTGTTTTCAGTTGTGGAAAAAGGAGAGGATCTCTTAGGAGACTGAAGAAGAGAAGGCGATGAAGCTCTCATATCTAGAGAGGCCTATGGAGGGGTAGCTTTCTCAATGCTAGTTCGGAGGTAACATCGACATCGACGATTCGGTAAAGTGTATTTCTCCTTGTATTTGTTGTTTTATTTATCTCTTTAGAAATTGATTATATTATCGAAGGTGTATGGATTTGGGTATTGTGAAAAGATAGTTTTAATGTGTGCATTACATCGTTTTATTACAAACCTATTGCTAGAATATTCAATGTAATTCATAATTGTTATGTTGAAATTTATTTATAGCAACTAATAATTCTTAATCATTAGGGATAACATATCCTAAGTTAAATCATCTGAGCTTATGTGGTTATTGCTTAGATTAGTCTATTTTTCTCATTCATAAGACTGTTGTACAATTAAATCTAGAGAGCGTCTCCTAGGTTATCCAATAGCTAAGGTTAACTTACGAGCTATTCTTAATTAAGTATGACCTAGGGAAAAATCGAGATTAACAGAGCTTATTGTTAATCTACGACCAATAGTTCAAATAGAGATGTGAAGACAACAATTCAATAAAATAAGTTTAATTGGGTATAGGTCGAGATTGAACTAAAGAACCGGGTTTCTAACGAATTCACTACTTTCATCATTTTTGCATGTTTTCTTTAATTTTCTTTTATAAGTTTAGTTTCATTTTATTTTCTTATTCGATAAACCAAAGCCCCCTAAACCTAAACACTGATTAATTTCATTTCAAAAGCTAATGGAACACTCTCTGATTGACCTAAACTCATCACTACTATAGTTGTAGGTGTAGTTTATTTTGTGTAATATTACAGCGTGCTACCACATACATGATCGAAAATTATTTCCATAGTTCTTCCACCATTGCAATACGTTAAAATCCACACCTTCAACTTCAGTTGCACAATCATTATTTAAATATTTATCCAACTCCATTATACTATAAAAAGTCCTAGCCCGTTTATTCTTTCATGAGTTGTGTAAGTGAGATCATCAAACTGCTATTAGAAGATGATTCTAAACTTGAACCTAAAGTCGAAGCTACAACTTGAACTATTGTGATCTTGAATTTTGTCCATTATGAGTTTATAATTATTAAATAAATCATACCAAAATTGTTTAATGACATCAATATGTTATCTAGCCTAATCACTATACAACACGTTATATATAAAATCAAACCCCTCTATCTTGCATCAAACATGACTACCATATTTTTTCTAACTATATACTAGTATGAATTGAGCTTCTTTGTCATTTAATCTATCATAACCCGGATTACCTCATTGGAATCAAACATGCAATCAGATAAAGATTTCTTGATCTCACACATATTAGTAAAGCAATTATGTGAAGTTGGATATTATCTTCCCGAAAATAATACAATAGTAGTATAAAATATTTCTAACTTTGCATAAAGTTCTTCAGCTAACTCCTATTGCTCTCCTTTAGGCAAACAAGTATACTAAAATTCTCTTTGTCTTAGCTTGATAAATAGCTTAACATAAAGGATTACCAACTCCAACATCTTGAAGATTGAGTTCCATCTAGTAAAACAATCTAATATCAACTTCTTCATCCTTCATCAAATATCTTTAAAATTTTCAGTTCTTTTAGGTGTTGCACTCTAATATACTACTATATTCCCAATCGAATCTACTGCCTTCTTTATCATCTCCAACTCATTCTTCACAATCAAATTTAGAATATGTGCAAAACAATATGTATAGAACAACCTTCTACTAACCAACAAGCTCCTAACCTGCCATTGCATCGTTCGAGCTATAATTGTCGACTATTATGGTAGATAACTTGGTGTTAATATCCTAATCGATTAAACATTTGACTAACACAATTTTAACATTTTGCTTGTATATGGTGCCAACAATTAAATAAACTTACCATTTACAAATATGAACAAATATTAATCATAAAATAATAAAAATAAATGTAATAATATTTGAAAATATAATTTACCTCACTAGTGTATTACGTAGAGTCTAATCATTATCGATATAATGTGTCGGCACTACCATACAACCCTTCTTTTAATTATCGATTGACCACATATCTGTTGTGATGGTAACTTGTCCTTCAATATTAGACAATGTTTTTAAATGTCTTTCTTTTAATTCTCGTATATCTTTATAATGTCTTTCTTTAACATATTTTGAGTTGGGATCTTAACAGTTGGTTATAGAGAGGTGAGAAACATCCTAAATATTTTGTTATCAATTATAGAGAGAGGATGCCCATCACTAATGACCATACTAGCTATTAAAATCCTTGATCTCTTACTGTCATAAGCTGTAGTGGTCATTTCCTTCTATCTCATTATGTTAAAGGTAAAAAATATTTAACCTTTTGATGTGATCCTCTTTTTGTTACATGAATCTAAATGTCTTTTTAAATGAGGGGCTCTGCCTTTTAAATTCCTAGTCAACATCTTGTGACAATATTTACATTCGACCTTCTCTACTCTATCTATTGATCTAATCTTGTTGAGTTGATTCCAAACATCACTTTTCAATGGACATGGACTTCTGTTTTCAATTATTATCAGATTTGAAGTATCCACTTGTATACTCTCAGGTAACGAATTAGAACTCTCTATTGAAGGAATATGCTAATCTATCTGAAACAATTAAAATATTATACATAATACGACTATATGAGTTACTCATGGATATTTACATGTAGACATATACTTTTATGATGATGATGATGATGGTGATGGTGATGTTTTTTTTCTTCAAATTTATGTAAGAAATAAAGTATTTTCTGGTGCAATAAAAGAATTCTTTTTAATATATTCTTCTGAATAGAGACCAAATCAATGATACTTGGTTAATATTATATTAGACTTTAATGGAAAACCATCAGAAGAAAGGACCGAGTAGTTACACTTCCTCATCAATGATGAATAAATTTGATCAAGCATAAACAATTTAAGAGGTTATTTGGTTATCAACTTGTCTAGTTAAAAAAATTAACAATTTTTGACAAATTCCTCAAAGAAAAGCATCCAAATTATGCCTCTAATTCTATATGTTTTTCTTGCTTCCTAAGCTAAGTCCTTACAATTTACTCATTTACCAAGACTCTAAATAGACATTAAAAAGATTTAAAAGAATGTAGCTATGCTCTAAGTAGACAAGTAGTGCTTTGAAGTCCTGTCAATGTTATAGTTTTGTAAAAGTAGGCACTTACTTATTAACGTTGATTAAGTATAAAGAGAGGAAAAGAACATACTAATAGATATAACACTAGAAATTATGATTAAGACTGATACCTGTAATGAATAAAAAAGTAACAAACTTTCAAGTAAGTTGCTTTATGCTTATTTCCTAAATCTTCATCTAATAAGGATGTAAATAACATATTACTTACAATGCATAAAAAAGAATTGATCTTCTAAAATTAATTATCTGTACATGCTACAAGGTACTTCATGTGTTCCAGAGAAATCTTAACAAGTTTGCTAAATGGGTTGCTATTGTAAGAGAATTTCATGCATTCATCTTCTTTTAAACCCAAAGATGATCTGGCATATAATAATTTGAAAGGAAACAAACAAATAGCATAGCACACAAATTCATTTATGGTAATGGAACAAATTAAATGCTTTTCCTTTGCTCCAATAAAAAGCTCATAATTCTTATAAACAAAAATAGTTGACAATGTTCTTTTATTTTACTTTAGTATTTCTTGAAAATGATTGACAAAGACCCTAACAATCTTTTGTCAATTTCCTTAAATCCCTTAAATCCCACTAACTTCATCCTCTATTTCAATTCCAACTATAACTTAAACAATACATCCACCAATGCCCAAGAGATTCACCAATTTCTGATGTTAAAAAAGAATTTGACCCGATAATGTTACTCAACACAATTTAGACTAAGAAAGGCTTTATAATTTCCATTTAAGCAAAACAAGAACTACCCATTAAACAAGACATTCAAGTATGTATTATGTCACCTAATTAACAATCATTATTATTAACAATTAAATAGGTTATTCATTAACACCTTGTTCATTGGCTGAATCACTATCGGACTAGGTAGGAGACAACTAATTGTAGATGCCAGCGCTGCATGTGAATGTGGAAGGAGATGACTGACTCATTGATGAGGGAGGACCGGAGGAGGGACTACTGGAGTCAACTGGGTGTGGCAGGCTACAGGTGGAAGACTAGGATAACAGGAGATCGACTAGGAGACATAGATAAGAGAATGGCAGTCTAGGTGATTTTAACTTAAATAAAACAACAACATTTTACTTAGGTGTAAAATTATGTCATTTTAATTAGGCTACTAGTGACTTGAGTAAAACAACGTAGTTTTATGATGCGTTTCAAACAAACTAAAAAATAAAACATAACTCTACACAACTAAATTTGTAGTAGTGGCAAGCAAGGATTGTATCCATAGAGAGTGTGTGCCTCACTTTTGTAATGAATAAATCAATGTTTAGGATTTAAGGGGAAAGGGTTTGGTGGAATTCAATTAACAAAATAAAGTAAAAACTATTAAAGGTAAATCAAATCAAATTAGTACGAACGTGATAAAAATAACAAATATGTTTCAAATCATGCTTATGGTTCGATCTCAACCTTCACGCAAATGAGGACAATCAATCGTCATTTTCTTCTCAAACCTTTCCTTAAAACTATTAACTATAGGTTGAAAATAAGTTCTATTAATCTCAATTTTTTAAGGTTGTATCTAATTAGAACAAGCTATTTAATTAAGTCTAGCTATTAGACAACCTAATATAAGCTCTCTACATTTAGTGTGATAACTGCACTATGTAATAGAAAAACAAGTTAATATATGCAACAATCACATAAGCTTGAGTCATTTAACTTATACTATGTTATCTCTAATGATGCTCGACCTTTAATTTACCACAAGTGAATTAGATGTACATTAATTACGTATCGTAATCTAGATTCTAGCAATAGATTCATACATAAATAACTTATTTGAAGTGTTTAAATCATTCATACATAAAATCCCAGAACAATAATCCTAGAATAAAATAATCAATTCCAAAATAGAGTGAGAACAATACTAATATAATAAAAAATGCTTAAACATATTCATCGACCTTGGTATACTTTTAAACTAAAAGGATGAAGATTCTCCTTCAGATCTTGAGATTTCTCCTCGGTGAAGACCTTCCAAGGCCTAGTTAATGAAGGAGCTGGGGGCTTCTGACCCACCTCACTTGAATTCAGAGGAATACCCAGCACTATTAGCTAAGGTCAAAAGGAAAGAAGCTACAACTACTCTAGTTACAACAACCGGCAAAGAGGTTGATAAATAGGAACAAACCAAAATCCAGTAGATGGTAGGGGTGATTGCATATTCATCCTAAAAGGGCTGTGCTCAAACACTATCCAAATGTTTTGAAAGATGGAGTTTTATCTCCTCCTAAAGAGCTACTCCAAGCAGGAGCACAAGCATGGTCATCAACTTTAGTGGGATTTTTCTAGAGTAATCGCTCAACATTTCCAGTAGTGAGTGCTTAGGCTATTGCAAGGAGGGGGAAGAAGGGCCTTAAGAGAATGATGCTTACGAAGGATGGTAATTTTCTCTTTAAATTCTCATCTGAGCAAAACCTGGATGAAATTTTGGAGATGGGACCTTGTCACATAGGATGCCAACCTATGTTTATACAGAAATGGAAGCCTGACTTAGTTGTGATAGAGGAAGCATGGATGTATTCCCTATATGGGTCAATTTTCACATTATTCCTCTGAAATTCTGGATGATAGAAGGCCTTCATTATTTGGCAAGCTCATTAGGCAAACCACTGTGTATGGACACCCAAATGACAAATATGGAGAGGATTTGCTTTACTAAAATCTATATTGAGGTAAGCAAAAGTATTGATCTACGAGATAAATTACCTATTCTAAAGCTGAGATAAATGGTGAATTCAAGAGAGTTGAAGTACCTATTTCTTACCCAGGGAAGCCTAGTTTAACCAAAAATTGTTTGAAGCCCACAGGTAAAGTTTTCAAAACTAGATGGCATGATAAATTGAATAGGAACTCTACTATTGATGACTCTAAAGTTGAAACACATAATCAAATACAAGACTTAGGTGAAGCTATTAAAGAAAAATCATTCAATATCCACTGAAGGTCAAAGAAAAATTCCTGAGGCAGTTGCGAAGCAAATTATTTTGGGAGAACACAATCAATCAAAAAATGTCAATTTAAATGCAATCAACAACAATATATGAGGGCAAGATGAGATAACTGAAAACAATGATAAACCAAAAGGTCTTGAGGAAGTAGATGCACAATCAGTGGACGAAGAGATAGAAGATGATCTTGGTTTATCGAATAGTGATCTAACAAGCAACCTACTGTTGATATAACCAAAAAATGATGGACTTGTTGAGATAGTAGAAAAGTTTCATTAGAGTTCCTCTAACTCTAAAAGAAGGTCGGCTAGGAGGAAATCCAAAAAGAAGAGTTATTCCCATTAAATGACCATTCTAATATATAATACAAGAAGGTTAAATGACACGTAGCCAAGGATTGAAAAACTACTGGATGCTACAATCAATTGATGTACTCAACCTTTGTAATTATTAGAGGATCATGAATTTGTAGGTAGATTAAGTGACCTATTGTAATATTGTTTTGTAGCTTTTGCTAGTATTAATATAATACCTTTCATTAAAAAAAAAGGTTAGAAATCTGCCCCCTTTTGTGTCTTTAAACTCTTTATGCCTCTTAAATGCTCTTTTAGTAAATATTAGGGTTTCATCATAATACACGGTCATCTACATAGACGTGTAGGTGGTCATGTGAGTCAAAATTGTAAGAATCATGAATTTTCATGTTCATAGTGAGCTATGCAATCGTCTAGCTTATTTAAATGATTGTGTAGGTTGCAGGAGTGGCTAAAAATGCATCTTTGCTCTCCTACATGCTTTTAGTAAGTTACACGGTCCCATACATGGCCGTGTGAGTTACAATAACTTCATTTCTTAAGTTACATGGTCCCATACATGGCCGTGTGAGTTACAATAACTTCATTTTTTTGTCTTATTTTCCCCCAAATTCATCTCCTTCTTGTTTCACAAAGGCAAATAAGATTGAACATCAATAGGATGAGTCCATAGATATATTTTAACTCATTTTGGTTCTTATTCCTTTAACTTATACCTAAAACAAAAAGATAAACTAAAATAAGGATCTTAATCACAACATAACCTTAATCACTAAGCATTAGGGAGTAAATATATAATCAATCAAGCATTTATCATTTTACTTAGGTGTAAAATGAAGTTGTTTTACTACGTTATAAAGCAGAAACTCTTATAATAAAATAACATCATTTTACATAATATATAAACATACTTCAACGTTGTAAAACAATGTTCTTTTATCAATTAAGCCTTACCCTAAACTATCGGACTGAGCCTAGCCTGAGGCCCAAGCTGCCAAGTTAGAGTCCAACCTGAGGCTCTTGAGTCTAAGCCCAGCTCAAGACTCGACTTCTAAAAATAAAAAAGGCCCAAGATCTAACACAAAGCCCAGTCATCCCAAGCCTGGTATGTTGACTTTGAACCTAGGCCATTCTACCTCACTAATATTTGTACCATGAATAACATCTATTGTATATAATAATTATAACAACAACAACAACAACAACAACAACAACAACAACAACAACAACAACAACAACAACAACAACAACAACAGCAACAGCAACAGCAACAACAACAATAGCAACAACAGCAACAACAACAGCAACAACAACAACAACAACAACAACAACATCAACAAAAAATTTGTTTGTTTTCATATTTATCATTTAGGTTTCATTTGCCAATAAGATGTTCATTTAAAATGGGTCCTATATGAAAAAATTATAAAAAATGTCAAATTTGATTTTGTTGTGGTGGAGAGTTAACAGAGACGTTAAATTGACGTTTATAAAACATTAGGGTTTTTTTTAAATGGTTTGAAATATTTGAGTTCAAATTAAATTCTAGTGAAAATGTTAGGATTCAATTTAACCCTTTTGCCTTTATTTTTCCAGCTATTATCATCCTAAATGCAAAAGTGTTTGTTTAAAAATTTTCAAATAATAAACGGACGTATAAAATTTTACATTTGACAATTAAAAAAGAATTTACAAGAAGGTAATAGTTCTACCTACTAATAGATTCAATTAAAATAATTTTAATGATAATAAATATTATGGTTATGAGAAGAAGAGAAATAAAAATTATTATTATTATGTACATATATTTAAAATATAGATCAAATTTTGTATTACAGGAATTTAAATTTAAATAATATTTTTAATTTATTATATTTGATTATATTTAAAACTCTATTTTTATTAAAATAATTTAATAATAGTATGAATTGTCTAATATGTTAAATAATTTAAATATAATAAAAACTGCACATTTGAATTTCAAATGAATTTTAATTATATAAAATCAATATTACATTTCCTTAATTAGTCCAATCATACTTTTAATTCTAAACGTATTGTGGATTATAAAATCAAGTGTAATGATAATTAGTCATTGGAACTAACTTTTTTTAATATTGTAAAGATATCTTTCTATCATAAGTTTTTAACATGAAATTTTAGTTATTATGACGTTTAATGTTACGTTGAATTAAACTTTCCAATTCATTATTGTCTTACATCTTTTTTAAATTAAAACTTAAAATTTTTTAAAGTAAATTACAGTTTAAAGTTTTTTTTGAGAATGTAAAATTTTCATTATTCAACTTAAAATGGGAATAAGTTCAAGCATCCAATAGTTAGCTAGCAAAGTAGCTACTTGCAATCAGGTTTTCAAATCAACAATAAACTCTTCCAATAATCAATACTAAGCTAGGAACCTTTTAATTAATATTTTCCATATAAAACTAAATGTTTATGATATATTCAACGTTGATTCGTGAGTTGCAAGAATATAGATTTGATGTGTAAATAAATGTTGCTTGATATTTTCTTCCAAGTTCCTTTTTAAGCTCTCCCTTAAAGTGTTCTAGGTATGAAAATTCTATGATTATGCTCCATCCAAATGCTATAAACTAGATCGCTTAGAGAGATTTTGAATACTACTTCATATGCTGAACTTTTAGCTATAGTTGTGCAACACCAACCGTTGATCACATCCCAATTACCCGAAGGTGGAATGAGGTTACATAGAAGAAGTTTGTGGTTTTATAAGGGATTTTGGGCAATGACATTCGAAAAATAGATGATCAAAGCTTTCAACTCCCTGTCTACTTAAGGTGTATTGAGTTGGACTGTTAAGGAATATAATCTACTTATCTAGTGTGTTGAGTTTTCCTTTGACTTCTATTCAAAGGATGAAGCTAGATCGGGGTTGAGTTTGTTTGTACTATAGCAACTTGTACTAGGGTACTTTTTAGAAACACGCTTCATCATTGTACAATGGTAAGGTTGCTACAATACTTTTTATCACTACAAAGTTCGAAGGAATGGTATTTCTCAAGGAGTTTAATTATATGGATTATTTAGAAAACCAAAACGGGACCATTGACCAATTGTCATGCCTAAAAGATGTTCTTTCCTCATTCCTAATCTTGCTTTCAATTATCAACCTCACTTTCCCTCTGTGCAAATATTACGCATAGTCTAAGAGGACCTTACTTTGCCTTCTGCATTCTAGATGTTCAGATTCCTAATGTAATAGATGTGGATCCATTGTACCAAAGCAATTACTTATTATTTACTAATCTTCACACCCTTCTTATTAGGAAAACTTTGTTAGTGAGTTTTAGTGATTTGACTTCCAAAATCCTCTTTTTTTGGTTTGTTAATCTTAGCTCACTTGACTTTAGCCATAACTCTTCTTATTGTGTCTCCTGATTATATGAAGGTTCTGAGTGGTTTTTCCACTACTTAGAGAATGTTGTTAGGGAAGTTGACATAGGAAGACCAGTAAATGCAGGTTGTTTATGATTAGGGTAATTAGCTGGCTTCTAGCTAGAGTGGGGCTCTTATTGCATCAGCTTGATATCCTCTTTTATATCTTGTCTGGAAGTGGTTGAAACTCTCTAGGGCCTCTTTGAAGGATTAAGTATAGATGGAATTTGTTTGAGCCTAATTGGAATTAGATGACCTAAAGCCTAAATAGTCTCAACTTGGCTTAATTATTTATTTTTTAATTAAAATTTGAAAATTGTTGTCATTTTTTAGAGTTTTTTTATTTTGGGATACGTCGGACTGAGCAGTTTAAGCTTAAGCTAAAACCAAACCTCAAAAATATAAAAAAAAGCTCAAGCACAACTTAAAGCTCGATTAAACAGGGTCAAATTCATTAACTTTAGGTCGGGTTAGGGCAAGCTCAAGCTTATTTACCATGCCTAATGATAGGGAATCCTAGGTATGTAAATGGAGGAGATTTGGATCTGTCTACTGATTGATGAATACCATGAGGCATTTTAAAAAGATCTTTTACATAGGTTAGGACATCTCTTATCCATGTTTAAGGAGAGTCCTGAAAGTCGTTCGAAGGATTGCAGTATTGACATTAGAATACTCAAATTTATTTTTTCTATTTTGCAAAACAAAATCATTTTATTGATAAACACCAAGTTGGTAAAATTCAATATGTTGCTCCTTGAGTGGGATTTGAACTACTTGTCTTCAAAGGTTGTTTGCCTTATAAGCATGATAAGAATTTCCATTACCAATATGAAGAGAGATGGTGATAAGGGGTCCCTTTATCTAAGACCCATTTCACCTCTGATAAGTTTTATGGCCCTCTATTTACCAAAACACTATATAAAGCGATAGTAAGACATTGTTCATCCATCCTATAAACATTTCAGGGAATTAAAAGGCCCTCATATATATATATATATATATATATATAAAAGCAAAATATCAAGCATTTATTGTGCTTGATATTATTTTTTATATCAAGCATTTATAATAATATAAAGGTCCTCAATGTGCACAATAAATGAATTTATAACTATATGTAATATTCTAAAAATTACCCTAAAATATTATTTTTAGTGCACAATAAATAAAAATATATAATTACAGATTTCAAAAAATTATTTAATAAGTCAATACCTAAAAATTCCTAAGATTTAAGAGAATTCATACCTAGAATCTTTTAATAAAATAATTAAGTGAACATTAATTAATTATTGTAATTAATATAAATTAGTCATGTGCATCAATAACTGGTGAATAACTGACCTTCATAATATGCGAAGGTATTAGTTTATGAAGCCACCTATGTTTTTTCCATCCTTTAAAGACTCTTTTTTTTGATAGATATCCTTTAAAGACTCTTAAAAAGCCCCCTTTAAGGTAATAACTATGGTAGGTCCATTACTAGGTAGTCTAAGGCTGTGTTTATGTCCGATCAAAATTGAGTTACTTTATAACATAATAGAATGTAAATAAATATGATGTTAAAAAATTATTGTTTAAGAAAAATGAAAGAGTTCATAGTAAAATGTTATTTAAAAAAAAGTTAATAATATAATATTATAAAATATTATTTATTATTTTATATTTTATCCTAAACTTTCAAATATTATAAAATCTCTCTCTTTCATTTCATTTCACCTTCAACTTAAATAATGAAATAATAATAGTCACCTAATCCCAAGCAGTATTGCCGATAATAGGAGCCCAAAAATTTATGGTTAATCCAACATGTTGGGTACTCTGAGGTCTTGAAGTCACACGTGCACCAAACATAAGCATGAGAAATCATCAGAGGTGCATCACCGTTCATTTTTTCTGGGAGTTTCAACATATCAAAAAAAGCTTTCTCCCCATGAATTCACCAGATGTTACCTCCGACGACGACCCGGTGACCCCAGCCGGCAGGCTGTTCCTCCGGCCTGAAATGAACACAATAATCCACTGTGCAATTGGGGTCAAAAATCGCTTAGACTTGGACACCGTAAAGTCATTAGTCAGTAACTCTCTCATGGTGAAGCACCCTAGGTTTTGTAGTCTACTGGTTCGTGACAGAAACGGAGTCGAGCACTGGAGAAGAACTGAGATTGATATCGACCGGCACATCATTGTCGTCGATCCCACCACCAAAGACACCGCCGAAGACGACGGCGACCACCACCTTGGCTGTTCTTTAGACAAAAACGATGTCGCAGAGAGAATAATTAATGAGTACTTAGCTGATTTATCGGTAAGCACTCCACTTAGTGCAGACAAGCCCTTGTGGGAACTCCACGTACTGTTGAACCAAAACTGCGTCGTTTTCAGGATTCATCACGCTCTTGGGGATGGGATTTCGTTGATGTGGATGCTGCTGGCAAACTGCCGGAGAGCGGAGGAACCCACGACGAAGACGGTGCCTTGGATGATGACAGGTGGCCGGAGGGTGAGAGGGAGTGTGAATGGTTGGATGAGGGTTTTTTTCAGTTTTGTGAAGATGGTATGGTTGAGTTTTGTCTTTTGTTTGGAGTTCTCTTCGAGGGGATTGTGGGTTCGGGACCGGAAGACGGTGATTAGCGGCGGCTCTGGGGTGGAGCTTTGGCCCAGAAAGCTAGCCACAGCTAAGCTTTTGGTTGAGGACATGAAAGTGGTCAAGAGGGCAGTCGGTAATGCGGTAAGTTATGAAACAATTGGGGACTAGTCTAGATTGGGACAGATTCATCTGTTATTTTGGGTTAAGTGGTGGAATACAATTGGCTACCGTGTTTGCTTATGTTTTAAAATTTTATTTGATTTGGTAAACTACTTATATGTGGACAAATGTCATACGGCCAGGTTTTTAGTGTTAGACCATCAAATTGGCTGTCCTCATTACAATAATCCTCGTCGTCTCAAAGCATTCTCTTTCAGTTTAGTGGAAATTTTGAGTGTCTATTCTACTACTTCTTATCAAGCAAAATAACGGAAAAGAGTCTATTTCATCTAATTACTGCCGTACTAACAAGCAAGATACAAGGATTTGTTTTCAACAGCAAGTTGGTTTTGTTTGTAATTTTTTCACCGTCATGTTGAATGACGAAATCTGATTTGTTTCTGTTTTTTGTACAATAAAAGTACATAAATTATCCTTCACTCCTTTTACCAATGATGATATTAAATTAGCTTATCTTACTCTTTGAGATTTGTCTCTTCCCAAATCTGCAGACCATTAATGATGTTCTTTTTGGGGTGATATCTTCTGGGCTCTCAAGATACTTGGATCACCGATCTCCCAATGGTAATCCCAATTTCCTAATTCTGAAATATGAATTTCCATTTCCAGTCTCTCCTAATGTTAAGTCTCTATCATTGTCAGCTCTGCAAGATGGGCTACGATTAACTGGAGTGGCGATGGTCAATTTAAGAAAACAACAAGATTTGCAGGTTGGTACTGGTATTAGTTTTTCAATATCCTGCAAATGTCGATCCTATGTTTAGATGGAAGAAAACAACTTGGTCTGAACAGGATGTGACTGAATTGATGAAAAACAATTCAAGCTCGCGGTGGGGGAACAGGTTTGGAATACTTCAGCTACCTGCTTATTACCACAAAGGTGGTGTTGATCCTCTACAGTTCGTGAAGAGAGCTAAGAAGATGATAGACAGGAAGAAATCAAGCTTAGAGGCGCACTTTTCCTACTCTGTCGGGTACCTAATCATGTCCTTGCTTGGACCGAAGGTGAAATCTACAGAAAACAGAAATATTTGGAGCTATATCTTTGTAGCAAGTTGGAGACTAATATAATGTCGACTGGTTCTTGCAGGCAGCTTCTTGTCTTAACTACCGTGTAATTTGTAATACCTCATTTACAATCTCGAATTTGGTCGGACCTAAAGAGGAGATCACTCTAGGAGACAACCCGGTTACATTCTTAAGGGTCAATACATCTACCATACCCCATGTAAAGACGCTAAACTCTCTGACATTCCAGGAAAAGGGCTATCTGCATTGAAATTTTATTACTTTTTTTATGTTTGCTGGTGGATAAAATAGGCTCTGACAATGCACATGGTGAGTTATGCTGGGAGAGCTGACATGCAAATCCTGGTGGCAAAGGACATCATACCTGATCCTGAATTTCTTGCTAAATGCTTCGAAGGTGCCTTGCTAGAAATGAAGGAAGCTGCTACTGCTTCTGTATGAAAAGTATTCACCCAATCAAAGATTTTATTGGACGACCAATTCAATTATACAAGTAGATATACCAGAAAGCTGAAGAATTATAGACAAATATCCCTAGAGTGGAGCTTCTTTGCCATAATGTATAACCCCCCACTCCAGTTTTATAAGAATTTTCTATAGCTGAAATTCCAATCTTATAATATAGATGTAGCAATTAATATCTCTGAGAATAGGCAGTAAGTAACGAGATCACCCTATTCTGAATAAGGGATAGTGAGCATAGAAATAGAGAAGAAGACAGGGTTGTTTGTTTTTTGTTGGGTGAAAAATAAGGATATATCTTATTTTCCAAAGAAAAAGATTAAATGCAGCTGCTGTATGTCCATTTCTCCACGGATAGACCGTCGGTTAGCATTGAATGTTTGGGCAGGGATGACATTTTTTCTATTTATATCTCAAATAATAGACGAACTCTAGGTAGTTATTTAGATCTTGATAAAGATTTATTACGTTGTCAATAATGCGTTGAGACTTGGCTGCCTTAATTAGCGGCTGAGGCCATCTCCAACCATTACATCAAATTTTTACCCTAAATTTGATGTAAAAAGGTATATTTTAATAATCTTTTTATACTAAATTTAGTGTTACTCCAATCATTCTATACCAAATTTTGACACCAAATTTTTTTCAAAGATTATATCATAATAATTTAGTTATTAACTAAATTAATTTATGTTTATACAATCACAATAATTTAGTTATTAACTAAATTAATTTATATTTATACAACAATTTATATTTATTTATTTATTAAAAATTAAAA
>JANVCQ010000232.1:40586156-40598595 GCA_025531925.1 Erythroxylum plowmanianum
TCACATAAAGCCCTCCTCAATACTACGTAGTTTCAAGCCTCTCTTAAAGCTCACTTGCCACTTTGGGCTCTCCTCCTTACAAGCCCACTACACATTAATCCACTTATTTCCAATCCTCCTTCTTCTTATTCCATTAACCTCTAAAGCCCATTCTTTCCAACATTTATTCTAACCCTTCACTTAAATTTTAAAGTTCTAATCCCAATCACTTACTAATTCCAAGACTCAATAAAATATATATATATAATTAAAACAATTAGAGCAAAAAAATAAAGAATAATTAAAGTAAACGAATAAATAAATAAATCATTGAATAATTAATAATAATAAAATTTCGGGGCCCAACAGATGTTGATGATTTGCCATGTGATAGTGATTGTGATGATAATGATGAATGTGTGGAAAGAGCTGTCACAAGAGAAGCACTTGTAGTTAGAAGGGTGTTAAGTGCTAGAGTTAGAGATGAGATTTTAGATCAGAGGGAGAACCTATTCCATTCAAGGTGTTTGGTAGGTGGAAAGGTGTGTAACTTGATCATAGATGGAGGTAGTTGTACCAATGGGGCTAGTCGAACTATGGTGGAGAAATTGGGCTTGACATATAGAAAACATCCAGAACCAAATAATTTACAGTGGTTTAATGACAGTGCGGATGTGAATGTGACTAGACAGGTACTGGTGCCATTTTCTATAGGGAGGTATGAGGATGAGGTATTGTGTGATGTGATACTCATGGAGGCAGGACATTTGCTATTGGGGAGGCCTTAGCAGTTTGACAAGAGGGTAGCACATGATAGGTATACCAATAGGTACTCCTTTAAGTTTAAGGATAGGAACTTCATTCTACTACCTTTATCACCTCATGAATTGTACCTGGACCAAATCAAATCAAGTAAAAGTGAGAAGGGTTCGGGTAGTGAGAACAAAAAAAGTGAAGAGAGAAAAGAGGCCCAAAAGAAAAATGAGTTTGAACCAATGGTGAGTGACTGCACAGATGAGGAAAAGAAAGTGAGATGTGCAGGAGAGAAGAGCTCAGCAAGAGAAAAGAAGAGAGAAAAGAAAGAGAGAAAAGTGAGCTTGTTAGCTAAGGGAAAAGACTTGAAGAGAGTAACCGGAGAGAAAAGAGCATTAGTAATGGTGAGATATAGAGAGTGTTTAGTTTCTGACACTAACTTTCTTAATGCTTTGCCTAGTGTTTTTGCTTTGGATCCTAGGGGTGATGGTCCATTCCAGGTGTTGGAAAAGATAAATGACAACGCCAACAAGATTGAACTGTCAGGTGAGTATTCTGATCCTGCAACTTTTAATATTACTAATCTTTCTCCTTTTGATATGGATTTAGATTCAAGGACGAATCTTTTTGAGGAAGAAAGGATTGATGTGAGCATGAGTAAGGATCACCATGAAGATGGCATACGTGACAGGGGTGAGCTCGTCATTCCAGTTGGACCTATGTCCAGAGTTAGGACTGAGAGATTCAAGGAGGCTCTCTATGCATAAGTGGGCCAAGTTATGAAGAGGATGAAGCTAGCCAAGCCTATTGGAGGAGAGTTAGTTGAGTCACAGCCTAAATTGATCTACTTATCTTAAATCCTTAGATCGGATACACTTGAAGCTTAAAGACAAGAATATTTGGGCTATTTTAATGCTTCATCACTTAAGCCCAAAAGCATATGGATCCAATAGTGGTGCAACACATCATACCTATTTATTTAGTTTTGGACTTTGTTCCTTTGGGCTTCCATATATTTTAGCCCAACCTTTTATTATTTAACCTAGGTATAAATATGTGTTTTAGGCCAAAATTGTCAGAACTTTTTAGATCATAATTGTTAAAAAGTCGTCGGCTTCAATAGGGAGAAACATCATTCTCTTGTTCTTATTACCTTTCGAACCATCTTTCACTTCTCAATTGCTTTCTTAATTGTGGCGTGTCGATTGTTCGTTTCTCTGGATTTTATTTTGATCATCGGGATTGTTTGAAACAAGTTTTAAAGAGGTATCGTAGAAATCAAACCTTGCGTATCCTTATTTTTCTTGTTTGTTGAATTCGAAATTTCCATCCGTCTTAATTCTTCAAGATCGAAAACACACCAAAACAAAACACCCATCGAAAATTCTATCAAATCGTCATCAATCCTTCCGCAGTGCGCATTACCATATGGTCGGTCAAGTATGTCATCTAATCTTGGAATAGGGAATTTATAGCCTATAGTAATTTTGTTGATGGCTCTACTATTTACACAAATCTTCCAACTTTCATCCTTCTTTGGTGTTAATGACACCGGAATGACATATAGACTCATGCTTTCTTGGATATGCCCCTTATGCAACGGTTCCTCTATTTTCTCTTTTAAGATCTCACTCTCTTTAGGGCTCATCTGGTAGTGAGGAAGGTTAGGCAAACTGGCTCCTGGAATCAAATCATTATGGTGTTGTATGTCTCTTATAGGAGGTAACACATTTGACAAATCTTCTAGCATTATTTCCTTAAATTCCTCCAACAAAGGCTTGATAACATCAGGGTTCTCACCCTCCTCTATTTGTCCTGCATCCACTAAAAGAAATGGTTTCATAATTAAAGCGTGCACTTCCTTCAACTCTTGAATCTCAGGAGTCATTTCCTGTATAGACCGAGTAATAGCAATAAAGGTCTTGTCCACCACCTGCTTGGATTGCCTCTTTTTAAGCAACAATAATGTAAATTTCTGGCCCTCCTTCTCAAGCTTATAAGTGTTTTCTCTTCCAAAATGTTAGACATCAACATCGTACTGCCACGACCTCTTGAGCAACAAATGACAAACATCCAAATCAACAATATCATAATAAATTTCATCTTTATATTCCCCTGTAGAAAAAGGAACCTTACAATGCTTAATGACTTGAATAGGGGTTGCCAGTTTGATCCATCCTATAGAATTGGGTGTTTCTCTATAGGTAACTGTAGAATCTCTATAGTCATTCTATTAATAATATTCTTACAGCTTCTGCTATCAATAATAATATAAAAAATATGGTTGTTAACAGTGTACCTGATGTGAAAGAGTCGGTGCATCTGATTATTTCCTTCATGCTTTGGTGTCAACATCATCCTCCTTACCACAAAACTTAATTCAACCTCCTCTTCGTACTCATCATCACAATCCCCATCAAGACAACAAAACACTTCCCCATGTTCCTCATCATCTTTATTAACAACATTAACAACTGCTTTCTACTGAGGGAACTCATTAGAACGATGCCCAGGCTGATTACACCTATAGGATTTACCAGTCATCGGTTTGGAGTAAGGGTTTGCAGCCTTCTGTATCTCTCTATCATCCCCTTGCTTCTGTTTTTTTTTTTTGGTAAATCCCCTTGCTTCTATTTTCCCATTGCCTTATCGTCACTATATGCAGCACCACAAGTGTATTGCGTGGGTTTGTTTTGATCATCCCTTTGTATCGTTGATCTACTTGAGTCCCCCTATTTATTCTTCCTAGACGAATCAAACTTACTTTATTTCTCCTGCAACATCAACTCTGCCTTTAATGCTAAATTTTTAGCCTCTGTGATAGTCTGTATAACTTGCACTCCAATCTTATCTCTAATTATTGGTCTCAACCCATTTAAATACCCGAAAACTTACTAACCTCATTCTCCCTCAAATCGTTGCGTTCAGCTAGCCGCATAAATTATGAGGTATATTTATGAACTGATCTCTAGCTTTGAATACACCTTTGGTATTGCTAAAAAAGGATTTGTTCATAATCAGGGGGAAGAAATTCTTGCCTTAACAATTGTTTCATTCTTTCCTATGTTCTAATGGGTGCCTTCCCTTCACGAATTCTACAAGTCCACAATCTGTCGCACCAAATAAAGGCCCCACTCTTTAGTCAACAAGCTACTAATCCCACTTTCTTATGATCTAGGATGTTCATGTAATCGAAAAATCGATTAATCTCCACAAGTCAATCTAAGAAATTCTCAATGTTCATGCCTCTGTTGAAAGGAGGAATATCGACCCTCAGTCTGAAATCATCAGGATCTTGATCTGCATACTCACATCTAACATTACGACTGTAATCTCTACCGCGGCTTATGCCATTTCCTCCACCACTATATCTATGAACCCTCGGAGGCTCATAATCTTTTATAAACTCCTCATCTTCATAATCATCTAAGTAATCTTGCCCTCTGTATAAGTCATCCATAAAAGGTCTGTCGATAGCCTAACCGCAAGCATCTCTGTCTCCATGAAGTTTATCGTTAACCCTATCTGCATCTAAGACCAGCATCGAGACAATCTACAATTTCTTCGAAACGTTGGTCTATATGTTGGAATCTGAGATCTATCTTGTCCCATCTCTGTTCTAAAGCCCTTGCTATGTCCCCTGACAGTGGGGCTCTGACTCTCTGTTCTTCGATATGAGAACAACCGTCTTCATTTGCCATCCGATCAAGAAAGTGATAAGCTCTTATACCACCTAACGCAGCATAAAGCTTAAAATTACGAAGAAATCTCTCATCTCACACTAGTCCGGAGACAAGAAATCCAGAATTACCAATAGAGTTTCTTTTTCAAATCATTCATAGCTGCTTAAAAATAACAAAATGTCTCTTTATAAAATAACACAACAACCCTAAGGGGTTGAATCCAATTCAGCTGCTTGGAAATACAAAAATGAGATAAATTCAATTCATGCATGTAATTGAAACCCATTTTCTTTATAAATTGAATTCACTCCTCTAAACATAGAAATTCAATTACATTGAAGCTTGAAGAAGACAAATTTAAATAAAAAACTGTTATTTGCTGTGAGTTTATAACCAGACATTCGTCAAAGTTTATATATTTATTATGGGTTTTTATTGAGTATAATTCTTTGCCCTGTATTTTTATTAATAATCACTCTGTGTCATTCAAAGGTAGCGTCTTGCTCTTTTACTCTTTTATTCTTTGGATTACTTTACTTCTCACTCTCTTGTGCTTCACTTGATTGGATTCCAAAGACTATTAATTAAAATATTATTAATAATTAATTAACTATAATATAATTAATTAATTAAAATATAATAAATTTTTATTTCTCAATATTTTTTACAAATCAACTACTCTTAATGGTAATAGTAATTATTCATTCCTCTTAACCAACCATCATAATTATAATAATAATATTTATTCTCATTCCTCACTATATTCATTCTTATTCCAAACAGTGTAATTGAATTCATTTCTAATATTACTTAGTTTGTTCCAAACAGTGTAAATTGAATTCAATCCCAGAATTCAATCCCATTAATGTAATTGAATCCGATTCATTAATGAATTCAATTCAAAGGTTTTCAAACAATCTGTAAAGGAAAAGAAAATTAAATGACATAGTTGTCCTTAAACTTGGGTCAACGTGCCCTCTTTGGATAGTCCATATAAGCCAAAACTGCTTCAACTACGGAGTCCATGACAGTTTTGCCTCCTATAAAAAAGAAAATTATAATTTACATAGTTTTATGGCAAATATGAACTTGTAAGTTATAACTGCTAGAAAAATGACATTTTGATTCAATATAAGATTACTATTTTATTTTGGTACTATATTTTAGTTTATTTTTATAATTTTTATTTCTTATTTAACATATACCAATTTTAATTGACCTTTTAAACTTTAAATTTTTTTCTTACAAGCTTGACATCTAATCATATTTTTTAAATATTGATATTAATGAATAGAGGTGATAAAAACATATTTGTTTCATTAACTAATATCTTATATCAAAAACCAGGGCCGTTCCTATCGTTTTATAAGCCCTAGGCGAAATTAAAAAAAAGGACCCCAATAAATCGACAATATACTTAATTTTACATGTTTGTTTGAAATATAAATGACTCAATTTATAAGTTTACATAATCAACTAAATATTAAATGATCATAACACTAACAAATATACAGAGGATCATAATTTATGAAAAACAATTTTTTTGTGCATTTCTAGATGCAAAATCATTAATAATATTATCAAGATCAATATTATCCAACATATCCTTCTCAATACATAACATAGCTAAACCATTCAACCTTTCTTGTGACATTGATGACCTCAAGTAGATTTTCAATAATTTTAACTTTGAAAAACTTCTCTCAGCTGATGCTACAGTCACAGGTATAGTCAATAGAATTCGATAAGCAATTGAAACATTTAGATAACAATCTGCAGTTTGAACAAATTCTAATATTTCAACTGATGAAATTAACTTATTTGGCAAAGTCATTTGCAATACTTTTAATTCAGAAAAAAGATAATCTAAATCCACATCTGACACATTATCATGAGAAAAAGTCGTCATAAAATTAGTGCAACATTTTCTTAATTCATTATCATCTAATGACCTCAACTTCTTTGAATCAAATAAAAATTCAAAAATATTATCAAATGTCGTTAATTATTCAAATCTATTCTTTAACGAAATAATTGCCATATCCACAATAACTAGAAATTAATTAACCCTAAAAGAATCATCAGCTGATTGTATTTCTCCATCAGGTTCACAATATATCACGAAGATATATAAATGATATTATATCTATGATAGAGGAAAAAATAAATAGCAAAATTTAATATCTAATATTAAAAATTAAAAAAAAAAGAAAAAGAACAAAAATACATTAAAAAAATAAAAAACTTTACCTTTAAATTATACTCAGAACTCAAAAGACAGAATCGTGAAATTTTTTTATACTAATTTTGAGTTGGAGTACTTTAAATACATATATTAATGAAAATAAAGAAATTAGAAGGTAAAAGTACACTTGAATATTTCAAGATTATTTATAAGCATAAGATGTTGGCTTATAACGTTAATTTATAATGTTAACTTAACTTATAACGTTAAATAAACTTGCCTAACGTTAACTTATAACGTTAAAAATCACCAACGTTAAAATTATTTATTACTACCTCTACCTGCAGCCTACGTAACCTGCAATCTTGGAACTTGCAATCTTGGAGTACTTACTACCTGCGATCTTGAAACTTGCCTAATGTTTACTC
Source organism: Erythroxylum plowmanianum (assembly GCA_025531925.1). NCBI lineage: Eukaryota > Viridiplantae > Streptophyta > Magnoliopsida > Malpighiales > Erythroxylaceae > Erythroxylum > Erythroxylum plowmanianum. The sequence continues at coordinate 40,593,185 of JANVCQ010000232.1, forward strand.
TTCGAAATATCACCAACGTTAAATTAATTTTGAGTGAATTAGTTATATGTTGTGGGAGTCAAAAGCCAAAATATGAAATTAGGGGACCCCTTCTTATCGTGAGCCCTAGGCAGGTGCCCTGCTGGTCCTTGCCCAGGGCCGGCACTGATCAAAACATTGATTGTGTTTTGAATTTCATGTGACCTAGGAGCTATCAATTACCCAATTTACTTATAAATTACAAAGAGGAGATTGTTTGCTGGAATTTTGGTCTTTGTAACCTAATTTGAAATATGATAGAAGGGTTCATTAATTGAGAGAAACTTATGATCTCTTGATATTAATTTTGAGATAAATATTAAATGTCCTTTTTTCTCATTCAAAGAACATGAAATAATAACTGCTTCTTGTTGACATATAATAAGGACTACATAATAACAAGTTCGGCAACAACTGACCACTTACTCCACTTTAATTTATGATTTACAACTTCAAATTCAGGCAGGCCAATCACAATATTCGCTATCTTTTATTCTCTTATAATTTAAAGAATAAAAAAAAATCATATGTTTTTTAATAATCTTTATTCAAAAAGAAAATGAAATGGTCATGGTTGCTTCGCAGCTGCTGGGATTATCTTCTATACTTTGTAAACAGAACACTACGTGTGTTGTTACTGAAGATATGGTAGCTATAGGAGTGGTGCACACAGCCCCTTCTACTATCACTCTCCCTCTTAACCATGACAGAGCCAGAGTTCGATGTTTTTCCAATACTGGTAAACCACCATTACCTAGCGTCTCTTCTTTTGCTCTCGAGTTGCTCAACTTCTTTTTCATTGCTGTATATTCTTTCTAACTTGGGACTAGTTTTGGACAACGAATTCTAGTTGGTTCTAATTGAGACAAATTGTATTTGGATTCTGGGTCTGGTGAGTTTTTGCGCCAAGAAAGTACGCATGTTTAAAGAGGACCTGGTTGTTTAGTGAGATCAAAACGGAAATTATTTAGATGGTGAATGGTTTTTGAAATCATAAGTATACATGTGTAAAGGAATTGCCAAAGCTCTTGCTTCCATCGTTGTGAACTTGAGAAAATTTCTTTGATGAAGTTGTTAAGAATACTCATTTATTAATCATTCGACTGAAATACAGCCCACGTTTCATTCATCAAGGATGTAGCTGCGACTCAACCTCCTCAACATCTTCCATGCTTGCTTAAAATGCTTGAAACTAGAGGTAGGCAACCCTTCGATTAGATTGGAAACGTTATATTTAAGCACTGCATCTCTTCAATTTTGAGGTTATATTTACAGTCTAACAAGCTATTATGGTGGAGAGCCAAGCTCAGCTTCTTGCATATTTCTCTCTTTTGCTTTATCCACCCCAGTATCTGGAGCTTCATCTTCCTTAAGTTTGATTGATAAAGTATACTGTTCAGTCCACATTCAATGCTAAAAAAGTAATGGGACCTGAGGGGTCTTAATTTACTTTAAGTTACTACACTTGCATATCTTGAAGATTTCCATCTCATGAAATGGTTTCTAAACATTTCAAAATTGTGACAACTTTTCAGCCCCCCCTTACCAATCTGTTTGTAATTGCATGCTGAGTTAACAGGCAGAAACTTCTAACATTCGCGTCTCCGCTGCATCTTGTGTTTCAATTCAATTTGTACCTTGTTTTTCTTTTGTGTTCCTTTTAAGTTGTTATGGACTACTTCCATATTTTTGCTTGGTCGCAGGTGAAACCATCATTTCTCCTGGATCCAAGCAAGGATTGATCCCACTGGTTGTACCTCTAGCAGAAAATTTGTCAGGTTCAATAAACATCTTTGTGCATCTAATGATTCTCATGACCTATGAGCAATCACTGTTGGACTGTTCCATAGTATATTAGACAGCTTATTTTGCAACTCTCAATTTATCCTACTACATATTTTGACCGGAATAGGTTCAGTAACTGCATTGTTGAGGTGGCCAACTGCTCCAGCTGGGTGAGATATTTAGTACTATGCTATTAATGTGTATGTGTGTTTATACCAACCTTATGCCTCAAACTTATCTTAATTTGTTTATCACATAGAATGGAGATGCCAGTTGTGGAAGTTAGCAAGCATGGCGTATGGCTTTTATCCAAGAATGTAATTTTCTTTTATCTCTTATATCAAAACATGGTCCTCAAGCATAATAGACCTCTGAAAATGCAAATGAAACTATGCAGTTAAGTTGGGACTGAAAATGTCATGGGCTCTCCCAAAATATTTTGCATCTACCTGTACAATGGCTTATGTTTTACTGCTCATGGATGCAGGTAGATCAATATATTCATAGAATTCTGGTAGAAGAGGATGCCAGCAATTTCAATGAAAGTAATGGTGAACTTTTCCATGCTTCTTCAGAAGTCGGTAAGAAACTTTACAATAAGGGCGATTTTGCTGAATCTCAGATTGCTAAACTTGATGCCTATCTTCTAAAGAAGGTAAAGAGGGAGATAATTTCTTAATTGGGTCAGAAAAGAAAAATATGGAATTACTTGACTTATAGTCACATTTCAATGTTCCTTCTAAGGTTGGTCTTTTCCCTGATATTATAGAACGTAAAGTTCTGCGCCATTTTGAGGAAGAAGATCTTGTAAGTCTTCTTCTGGTACTGTCTTGAAATGCTTGTGCTCACCTTTCCCAACTTCCCCTTGTTCTTAACAAAATATTTCTACACTTACGGAGTGAAGGTTTCAGCAATGATTACTGGAGAATTCTACACCAAGAAGGATTTATTTCCAGGATTTGGACGGCCTTTTGTGTTCTATGCTGAAATTTTACAGAAGTTTGTAAAAGTCTTGTCCGAGTACTTCCATCTGACGTGAGCCAATTGCACTTTCCTTCTCTTCAAGTGAATGTCTTTAATTGCTTTTTATAGAGTTGGACGTACTTCAGAAGCTAAAGATGCTGCAAGGGTAGCTCTGAAATCACCATGGTGGACTTTGGGTTGTGCTTACCAAGTATGCCAACATTTTCAGTTTGTAATGTTCTTCTAAAAATCTTTATGGCAATTCTACTTCTTTTTCCTCAATTCTCTTGTACGGTGTGGTAACCTTGGTTATAAGGATGTTGCTAGCATTGCTCAGTGGGAGGATGAGCAAATTGAATACATCAAGGAGAAGATAACTGAAGAGGGTAGACAAGAAGACTTGAAGAAAGGAAAGGAAGCAGCCCAGGTGTCTGTTTAATTCTTCTTTTCTTATAAACTGGATGCTGAAATTCACTAATATCTTATATTTACAAAATTGTATCTGGTAAACTTATCAGGATTCAAAGTTACTACTTCCTCTTGCAGATAGCATTGGATGAAGCTGCTTTCATGTTGGACTTGGCATCTGTTGAAGGGAACTGGGATGAGGCTGTGGAACGCATTGCTGAATGTTATATGGAGGCAGGATTTGAAGATATTGCGAGATTTGTTTTATACAGAGATTAATAGGAACTAGGATGATGAATATAATATACTTTCAACTTCGTTCATTTGTTTCTAAGCATGCCTTTGAAGACAAAAGCAGTTCAGACATCAGTCCTGTTGATGAAATGTAAAAGTTTGTAAGTTTTATATGCACAAGAAAGAACAAAGGTTCTCTTAATTTTCTTGTTTTACCTGAAGTACTGGCTAAACATTTCTTTATTCAGAATAAGAGTTTCCTTCTAGCAATGACAAATTGGAGTAAACTGGCCAGCTATTGGTACTTAAATCGCTTGCTATGGCTTTTGCTTTATTCTTACTGAACTAAGCTCATTTTGATGGTACTCCTTATGGTCGGTATGTTAAAAAAACATAGATCATATCCATCTAGTGAAGGATGAAAATGAATCAATTTGAAAAGTTAGCTGTTGAATAATCAGGTGATTCAATGATAGTTCGGAGGTAGATGATATCCAAAAATATGCTTACGGAGACCTTGAATTGAAGATGGAAAGCTCAAGCAAAGAAAGCATGTCATTAGACTTCCGAGTCTCCACCAGAAATTAAGCACCAGATTAATAGTACAGCTATATTTTTGTTGTATGGAACAAGATTGTGTTGTTCAGCGCTGCATCAGAATCCCTTGTCATGAAATTCTTCAGTTAATCGTGAAATATTGCTTAGCAAATTGGCCCGACAAGAAAATGACTTTGCTTGTTAGAAATAATCAAGATAAAACACAATTACACAGATCATGTCAAAAATGATCTATTTCATTTGCATATAAAATAAAGAATCACGTACTTAGAGTCGTGTTGTAGTTCCACTAGCTACAGAACTTTTGTTACAAGTTTTTATTGCAGAGATCTTCTTCATATAAACTTGATGGAAAAATAATAAGAAGTAAATACACGCTGATGTATCTGTTCATAACATTTCATTCATTATTGGTTTCTTATACAACCAATAAACTTAACTACCTTTGGTAGTTATTTCAAGAACATCGACCATAATTCCCTTCATGGGTGTATATGTGTATATGAGTCATTATCTCCCACTCATATATGATGGGTTTAATCTCATTTTAACAAAACAAACTCTGCAGTGCTTATACTTGTTTAATAACCGATGTGACCAGCATACGACGAGAGCACATTGTCATATATCTATTAGGAGTATATGACATCCTGATTAACAAATTGATCCGGAGACTTATAAGTCCTTGAGTAGACATTGTATGTTATACCTTAAGTCATATCTCGCATTTGCACTTTTCTTTGATCTCATTTATTTTCTTATGTCATGACTGTATTCAAGTTCTCTACTAAAGAGATGATAATCATCTATGAATACTTTTCATACGAGTCATTGATCTCAAAAAAATAAAGGACCTTCCTCCATTCTCAGTTCTCTTTTTAATTAAATTTAATTTGCTTTCCTAGAATTATTCCATAGGATCGTGTTAAGTCAAAATGACTTCACATATATGATTTTGATGAAGAACAAATAATCAACAGAAAAGCAGACGGAGAATAGAAAAGCAGACGAAGATAAAAAGCAGACGGAGAAAATGAAAAAGCAGACGAAGAATGAAAAACAGATGAAGATAAAAAGCAGACGGACAAGACAGAAAAGCAGACGGAGAAAATAGAAAAGAAGACGGAGAAAACAAAAAAGCAGACGAAGCAGAAAAGCAAACGGAGAAAATAGAAAAGCAGACGAAGATAAAAAGAAGACGGAGAAAATAAAAAAACAGACGAAGATAAAAAGCAGACGGACAAGATAGAAAAGCAGACGAAGAAGATAAAAGCAGACGGAAGCCAAAAGAAGACGAAAGCAAATCATGTTCGAATCAAGATTCAGTTCGAGTTAGTTACAAAACTCAACTGAATAACCGCTTTCTTTAAAGATTCAAGAAGCAAGATTCAAGAAGCAGTTACAGACGAAGGCTATAAAAATAAGTCGAAGTCGAAGATTGCAAG
>JANVCQ010000232.1:40598695-40626064 GCA_025531925.1 Erythroxylum plowmanianum
TTCAAGAAATACCGTACAGATGATAGTTCAAACATACTCAATGTTTAACTTAAGTTCACTTATCTACTCAAAAACTTGTTCAGAACTCACATCTGACAATGTAAGACAGATATAGTGATTAACAAATCACGCTGAACCAATTGTTTTGCGGCATTTATGGTTTAAGTTTCTCGCTCTCAATTATTACCTAGATAATAAACTTTAAACATGTCTTATCTCTAGTGGGCATAAACACCAGAGGCGATTTCTTGTTTGAGAGGGCCAATCTATAATATGTCTCATATACTTGTGATTTATCCTAAAATATATTTATGCAAAAACACATATATTCATGAATCAAGTGATATATAATTTATAATCTTCATCACATATTATATCCAAAATATGACATTATAATGAGTGAACATACATAGAGAAATGTTTATTAGTACATTTTGACATCTACGTAGTCCTAGTGACTTTACATGCCCAATGTATAAATCTCTAGAAATTAGCTTTGTCATTGGGTCTACTATCATATCTCAAGTTGATATATATCTCATGTTTACTTCTCCTCGTGTAACTATATCTTTTATATAATTATACTTGGTATCTACGTGCTTTGTCTTACAATGAAATTTGGGGTCTTTAGTATGAGCGATTGCAACTTGATTATCACAGTTGATGGTCACAAGGCTAATTTCGCTTTTAATGACTCCTAAATGCACTAAAAATTGATGAAGTCACACAACATCTTGTACTGTAGTTGAGAATGCTGTAAATTCAACTTCCATTGTGGATAATGCAACCTAAGATTGTTTCTTACTTTTCTATGATATTGCTCCATGGTTTAGTAAGAATACATATTCTGAGGTAGATTTTCTTTCATCTAAATCTCCTCCTCAGTTTGCATCTGTATATCCTTTTATACGTAGATCATTGCCTTGATAACATAATGCATACTCCATAGTTCCCTTTAGATACCTTAATGTTCTCTTTACTACTTTCCAATGTGCTTGGCCTGGATTTGATTGATATCTGCTCACCATCCCAACAGTGTAACAAATATCTGGTATTGTACACATCATTGCATACATAAAACTTCCAACTGCACTATAGTAGGGAACATTTTTCATTTGTTCCCGTTCTTGTGATGTTGACGGGTAATTTCTCTTACTAAGGCCTTCGTTTTTAGCAATAGGATTATCAATTGGTTTGGAATCTTGCATATGGAATTGTTCAAGAATTCTTTGAACGTAAATCGCTTGTGAAAGTGATAACAATCTCTTCGAACGATCTCTTGAAATCTTGACTTCAAGAATATATGCCACTTCACCCATGTCTTTCATTTCAAATTCAAATGATAACTAATATTTGATTTGCATAAAAAACACACAGTCATTATAAGTAATCAATATATCATCCACGTATAAAGATAAAATTGCGAATTTATCTTTGGATCTTTTAACATACATACAATGGTCTTCATTGATTATTTGAAAATCATATGACATGATTACGTTATGAAAATGAATATACCATTGCCTTGAAGACTCCTTCAGGCCATAAATTGATTTTAATAATCGACATACCATATTTTCTTAACTTGCCTTGATGAAATCTTCAGGTTGTTCTATAAAGATTTCTTCATCTAATTCTCCATTGAAAAAAGCAATTTTTACATCCATTTGATGTAATTCAAGATCCATACTGGCTATTATAGCCAGAATAAGACGGATTGAAGCAAACTTTACAACAGGTGAAAAAAGTTACCTCGTAATCAATTCCCTCCTGTTGTGTATATTCTTTTGCTACAAGGCGTGTCGTATATCTTACGATACTACCATAAGCTTTTTGCTTTATTTTGAGAACCCACTTGTTCCCAATTGCTTTACGCCCTTCAGGGAGGTCAACCAAGTCCCACACTTGATTTGAGCTTAAAGAAGCCATTTCTTCTTTCATTGCTTTCATCCATTCTTCTTTAGTAGGGCCATTAAGAGTCTCATTTACATTCCTTGGCTCTTCTTCCTCTTGTGGAACAATCATATTAATTTCTCCTTCAATCTCAAAACAACGTCAGAGAATTATTCCTCGGTTACTTTGTCTTAAATGATGTTCATCATAAACAAATTCATGATTGATCTGATTGCTCCCACTCAGATTAGTCATCATAGAGAACCTTTCTGTGGAATTACTCCCACTTGGTTGAAGTTCCTCATCTTGATTCTTCATAACAGAATCATTCCAATCAAGCGACTCATATAACAATAGATCTTTACCTATTTCGCCTTACTTGAGAAAATCATTCTCTAAGAATTTTACATATCGTGATTCAAATTAGTTATACCTCTATTATCTTGTTCACCAATGATCAGGTATTCTTTTGAGTGTTCTGAGTATCTAATAAAAAATAATTTTTCTCCCTCTTGGATCTAATTTTCTATGTTTGTGAGAGAGATCATGAACATAGACTACACACCCACATGTCTAAGACTTGACACATTAGGTCTGTTACCAATCCACAACTCATATGGTGTGCTAGTAACTGATTTCGTGGGCACACGATTAAGTACATAGGTGGCTGCTAGCAATGTATCACCCAAAAAATGATTGGTAAATTTGCTTGGGCTATCATAAGCCATCATAGACCTATTCATTTCTAATAGCGTCCTATTTCGTCTTTCAACGATGACATTTTGTTGTGGGGTTCTAGGAATTTTTAATTGCCTTTTTATTTCTTTCTCATCATATAAAGCCTTGAGCTTTTTTGACAAGTATTCTTATCCACAATCAGTTCATAATGCTTTATTTTCTTATCTAATTGATTCTCAAGCAAGTTCATGTATTTCATGAAACAATCGAATGCTTCCGAGTTATGAGAAATCAAATAAACATAATCATACTGAGTATAGTCCTCTATGAAGATGATGAAATAAACTACCCCACGTCTAGCCCTTACATTCATTGGACCATAGATACCAAAATGAATTAATTGCAATGGATATAAAGCTCGTGTTCCCTTCCAAATGGCTTCTTTTCATTTTACCAGCTAAACAATGCTCACATATAGGTAGATCTACTTGATTTAGATTACCTAAAAATCCTTCTTTAGTTAATCGATTGATTCAATTTTGACCAATATAACTTAGTCTGGTATGCCATAAAGTTGCAACATTATTGGAATTACTAGATGTAAATAATGAATAACTAACATTATTATTTTCCTTTAACACATCCAGTATAATAAAACCATCTAATAAAAAAAACAATGACCATAATTAATAAATCCAAGATACAAATTCATTCTACCGTTGTGAAAATTTATATTAAAACCAAGTCTAACCAATATCAACACATATAAGAGATTCCTACGAATCTGTGGAGCAAATAATACTTCATATATTATGAGGGGTCATCCTCCACATATGTCCAATTTACATGTGTCAATTCTTTGTACAACAACTTTGGAATTGTCACCGACATAAAGGTATTGACTACTATGTGGGAGTTTACAGAACTCAACGAATGCATCTTTATCCTTCGCTACATAATCGGTTGCTCCTAAGTCTACAATCCACAAAGGATATGATTCAGTTAGAAAAACATAACAAGAAATATTCACAGAACAAATTTTTGTACTATAAGCTATACCTTCTTCGACTTGGTACAATCTTGAGCAAAGTAACCCTTATTACCACAATTATAGCACTTCACATATTTCATATTCTTCTTCTTAAAAGGACGTTTTTCCTTTCCATGTTGGTTCCATTTTGCCTTCTTGGATTCCTAAGGAGAGTGGTTGAATCTTTTATTATTCTTCCATTTGGGTGCACCATGGTGCTTTCGTTTTTTGTTCATAGTTTCATGTGATCTATAACTAATTGCATATGCCTCAGAAGACATCTTTGAGGCTTCAAGACGTTCCTCCTCTAAGATGAGATGCCTTGTAGTATCTTCTATTGTCTTGATGTTCTCATTATGAGTTAGATGCATCTTCATATGCTCCCAACTCTGAGGCAATGAATAGATCACAGCTTGCACTTATTATTCATCAGAAAGCTCATGACCAACATTACGTAACTCACTTACCCTATTGGACATTTGTCTCAGATGTTTTTGCATTGTATTATCTGGGCGCTTATTATAAGTATCAAACTTAATTGTAAGTGAACTCACTTTAGTCACTGAAGCACCTCCAAAATGAGTAGTTAATGTGGACCATATGTTTGCAGTTTCGAATTTACGGAACTCTCGCGTGATATCATTATCCATGCTACTTAGCAACGTAATGTGAGCTAAAGAATTCTTCTTTTTCCATAATTCATGCATCATTGTCCCTCTTATGTTGGGTCGTATTGCCTTCGTAAGGAACTTCTATGGTTAGGTTTAATGGATCAAGAGCTTCTTGTTCCTCTAATACATATTGGATTTTTATATTCCAAATTTCATAATTGTCACCATTGAGTTTCTCACCCCTATTGAGTTCAGCAACAATATTCTTTGAAGCAGTAGTCATTTTTCTTTTTGTTTGAAACACTAAGTTTCTACACTAAGAAAGAAATATATATGCACATTAATGTGATATTAATCGTTCATAGAGTAAATAATTCGATCACAATTGCTTATAAAATCCAGTCCACTAATGTGTTCATTCATCATTGATATGATAATCAAATCCTAATTATTTTACTCTAGACGAATTCTTATATGATATACAAGTAAACATATTACCTAAAAAATAAGACTTTGTTTTTATAAACAAACATATTGTATTAAAAAGGCTACAACCTACGAACAGTCTATAGATAACGAATCCTACGCAAAAATGAGTTCACAAGTTTGCCTGAAACAGTTCATGAAGCTCGATGTACAATAGCTCTTACTATTTCCATTGGAAGATCTATAGGATACAAAGTCTTAATCAACTCCCTTTTACGCATTTCTTTAATAAATTTCATCACTAACAAACTATAAGTCTTCTCGTTAGGTATATTATTCTAGAGCATTCGTAACAGTTTGCCTTGAAGTTGAGGTAATGTTGCAAGCAAAGTCATGTATTTTACTTCAATATCTGTATAAGCTTGACAACCTCTAAATCATAATTCTTGCATCATGTTATTAACTGAAATAACATGTTGTGTTAGACTGTCCATAGGCATTAAATGCATGTTAACTAATTGTACATATATACTGCCAATACATCTCTTATGTGTCTCACATCGATAAGCTTAAGAATCCGCTTAATAATAAACATCTTCCTAAAAAACAAATTTTCAGGAATCAAAAGAGTGATAAAATAACAAATCTTTTGTCTAACATATAGCGAACCCATGCTCATATTATAGAAATAATTTAATTCTATTAGTAATTTATTTAACTAATAAAATTATGCTATTAATATCTAATCAATTAGAAGCCTATTTCTAATCTAATCATATTCAAATATGAATAATTTCAATAGAATTAGAAACTTATTTTTAATTTAAATAATAATTGAACTAATCAATTTAATTAGTTTGTGTAAATTAGAAAACATATTTTTAATTCTTTATGTTACGTTTAATTTAAAATATATATCTAAAAACAAAAAAACTATTTGTTAAGTCTTTTATCTTATTATATATTTAAGATATGCATATATAAAAAAAATTCATGGCATATGGACCACTGCTTTTGAAAACTCAAAAGTTATATTAATTATAATAAGACAAAATCAATGGCCATTTTTCTCTGTGCAACTTTTTAGAAAGACATTTTCTCGTATATCTTCAAACTCTAAAAACACTTGGTTACAAACTAAGACGAAGGCTTGCTTAAATAAGCAAAGCCAAGGACATAAATGTAAACTACCCTAAAGATATACTGATAAGGCTTTAAGAAAAGCTAACCTAACCTTATCACCAAGGAATCTACTTTACAAAAGTAAAGGTACCTTTGCACTGAAAGTAACCTAACTCACATTGGTTCCGCAAATAGCAGAGTGTGTTTTTGATATTGTTAAAGGTAAAAAAAAGATTTTTTATAGAGAGAGAAGTATCGAGATGAACAAAAAATAATAAGACAAACACAAATCTTGTACATTCCAAGAAGACAACCGTAGAAGATAACTTCTAATAACAGTGCAAAACTTGATAACAAATTCATATAATTATGCACACATAATTAATAGCCAAAGTTTAACATAAATTCTTATATCTCGATATTAACATGCAAAAACAAAACAACCTTTTGGCTCTCATACCAATGTTAGAAATAATTAAGATAAAACACAATTATAAAGATGACCTCAAACATGATCTATTTTATATGCATATAAAACAAAGAATCTCGTACTTGAATTCTTGTTATAGTTTCACCAATTAAAGAACTTTTGTTACCAGTTTTTACCATAGAGATCTTCTTCTTTGTGTAAACTTGATGGAAGAATAATAATAAGAAGTAAATACACGCTGATGTATCTGTTCATAACGTTTCGTTCATTATTGGTTTCATGTACAACCAATAAACTTAACTACCTTTGATAGTTATTTCAAGAACATTTACCATAAGTGTATATGAGTCATTACTGCCCATGCCTCTAGTATAAGGACAGTTCCTGTGTAGCTATTTTATGCTCTTCTGCGGGTGATTGGTGCCTGCAAAGCACGAGATGCGTTCACTTATCCATAGGAGACTAAATATCACAAACTCGATCTAACGAATGTCTAGCAGTTAACACCAAAACCAATTATCAGATATGGATGGTATTGCTATTGACAAATGAAATTATAATTACTTTGATAAAGAGTACCCAGAAAACCTATACATATCTTTCTGAACAGAGAAAGAAGCATCACGCCCAAGCTATATCACTCTCTCGAATCAAGTCAGGAAAATCATGTCAATACATATGATGATCTATCAGAAGATGGAAGAGGGGTTTGATTGTCCCATTTGAGCATTTGTTCAGTATCAGCAATGGAATAGTCCATCTTGGCTTTTAGGGCTTTGACAGTTGGGACTTCTTAACACTTTGTTTTTTCCTTCTCATCAGTAGCCTCCTCAGCATACCAATTCCTCCCTGCTTTTTGGTAGGAACAATAGCCAGAGCCCCAACTGGACTACTATCAGGTTTACGTGCCAACACATTAATAGCATGAGATGGATTTTGTGCATGTGCATCTTCTGTGGGAGATCTCAGAATAATTGCTTTAGCATTGTCTTCAGCCAGCATTTGATCGCGTAAGGAGAATCGCTTGATAAAGTTTCTGGTATTGATGGCGGTGCTTGTGGCATTGGTGGTCGTGAAAACCCTGTCTAGTAGTGCTACTTCCCTTGGTGAAGCTAGTGCCCTGAGCTGCTTTCCAAGGTTAAGGATGGTTTCTTGGCATTCTGCCAATTTTATAGAGGCTGATGTCATCTCCCAACCCTGTAAATTTCCATGCATTTTGCTATTCAGAATATAATTATATAATTCTGGTAATGTTGTAGTATTCAAAAGAACTTACATTGTGTGGTTGCGTTCCTTGCTCATCACGGTTCAGAGTTTCCATCTTTGCAACACTGAAATGTTACAGAAACATCACAAATCATTTCTATCAAGTAGTATTCATCATAGATTGCTTAGGAGACAAGAAGATGACAACCATTACCTTTCCACCTGGAGTTGAAGATCAAGACACGTTGCTTCTAGGTCTTCACAACAGTTGTTCTTATCCTCCAATTCTACTTCAAGTGATGACAACTTCTGCAAGACCTCATTCAACTTTGCTTTGGCAACTGTAAGCTGAGTGTCAAGATCTTCATTGATTGACTTTTGATTTTCAAACTGATCCTCAATTAGTCCCTTGGATTCTTTGAGAGTCACAACTTCTGCTTTTAGGCTTTGGAGGCTTCTTTCTGATTCCTCAAGTTGCTTATTCAATACCTCAGTTTTATTGGTCGCAGACTGTAGCCCGTCTTCTACATCTCTTTTAGCAGATTCCATGTGTTTTAGATCTTCTTTCAGTCTCTTGTTTTCATCTTGCAGAAAAGACTTTGCACACTGTGTTTGGGATGTGGTATGATCACGTGGAGAAGTTATTAAGCGCAACCAGGATGGCTGCTCTTTGGATAGACAAATTGGTTTTGATTGCACAGGTGCAACTCCAACTTGGTTTTCAGTTTCTGGTGAATTCCAAACAAAGTACTTACTGATCTTATCCCTTGTATTTGAAGCATCTTGCGGGGTTACAACGTTGTTCATGGTCCAGTCTAACGTAAGTAACAACTCCTCGGCAAAATCTTCAAGGCCCACTTTTCCATCCAACAGGCCCTTGCATATGTCAACAAATCGCTGTAGAACAGCATTAAGTTCACAACTTCTCCATTGGAAAACATGGACAAAGTAGTCTGAAGCTGCTGCTGATGGAGTGGAATTAGAATAATCGATGGCTGAAGAATTTAGTACCATTTTTTCAACGAGCTGAACAATGCTGCAGATTGACTTACTCAGACTGGATGGACCACATGGCCGACTTGTTTTCATTGCAGTGTTGGCACTATTGGAAGCTTGGTTCGATGAACAGTTTGTCAGGGACTTCAAAGGGATATGAGTTTTAGGAGTAGATTCTGTATGATGCCTTGACGTCCGAGTGGCGTCATCTTCCAGGACATTTGTATAATGTACATAACCCAATGCAATTTTAATGTCCTCAAGAAGCTCAATGAGACTTCGTTTTGAACTGCGCTGCTCTTTAAGCATTGCATTTAAAACATCCTGAATCCAGTCAAAAGGTTTGCCATTAGGAATATCTTTTGAGTGGATTTCCTGATTATCTTTGCCACAGCCAAAATCACTTTGCTCCGCTGGAACTAGTTCCTTACCAGCTGACGAAGGATGGTTATCGTCGTCAGGAGGTGCTTCCACAGAAACTACAACTAGTTTCTCCATTTCAGCAAAATCATGCATTAAACTCATGTCCGGAAACTCAATGACTCTGCTTTCAGATGGACTCTTAGGTTTCCTATCTCTGAAAATCTCCAATTCCGATATTAGCGCATCAGCCCATGAATTTGAGGAGCTAACCCTATAAGAACTGCACACATCTAGACCTGGTATTGGATACAGTTCCTGGGATAATTGATCACCCTGAGTCAACTCCAGAGATCTCTGACCACCAGAAACGTCCAGAAGCTTAGCTTCAACTTGTGATAACCTTGAAGCTGCTCGGGAAAACATGATCCTCGAAGATTGAAGTTCAGCATTTTTTTTGGTTACTATTTCCCTTAGAGTTCTATTTTCTTGTTCCATACCACGTAACCTCTCAATCAGGCAATCTGTTTTCTTGACAGGAGTTTCAGAAAATCTTTCCATGGCCGTTTCCATAAGAATCAAATCTTTTGTAGGATTTGGCTTCCTTTTAAAATTCACTGGGTCCCGTCCTTGCATTTCAATTTCACTCTTGATCTTTTCTGTTGCAGCGAGACCTGGCAATCTCTTCTGCATCAAAGCGCGCAGCCTCTGGCATTCTGCTTCCAGTTTTGCCAATTTCTTCACACCCTCCAATTGTTGGCTGTGCGATGCATCGGCAAGCTGACGGGTATATTCAAGCTTCTCATTACGAACCTGAAGCTCCTTCTCTAGCATGTGAAACTCGTACTTCAGAAAAGCATTCTCCTTTTCAGTAGAATCTAATCTAGCCATTAAAGCGTTGAATTCTGCTACTGTTTGAGTTGCACGCCTACGTAGCTCTTCTACCAAGTTCTCTTTTACCAAGAGTGCGTTGCTTAGATTAGTGTTTTCAATAGCTAAATTGGCAAGATTTTTGCTCATCTCCATCAATCTGTCCTCTAGTTTTCTCTGTACCTTCTGAAATTCGCTTGATGCCTTTAAGAGAGCATCTTGCATCTTTGGGTCCTGTTCTTCTTGAAGAGAGGTAACGTGCAGCATGCACTGCTTGAATGCAGTGTCAGAATCAGTTGAACTTTTATTTGTAGCTATACCCTGTTCGTCCTCTCCCTTGTTAACACTAAGAACTTCCTCTTCTGATTTTCCCTCGCCTATAAGGAAGTAATGAGCCAGAAGGAACATGATCACTCTAAAAAGGAGTAACAAAATGACTTGCATATTAAAAATGTTCGAAGGGCACGAGTGAATTACCTGCAATGGCTTCTTTTGATATTAAATAATGCCTTGTCAGAGGATCAGCTTTGGCACGACTATCAAGGAGCACTGAAGCTAACTTCTCATTGAGATTACTCACATGTCTAGTTTGCCCAACTTCACATCCCCCTGGAAGCATTGATCCCTACAGTATGAAACAAGGATAAAGGATCTCATCATCGACTACAATTCTTTTCAGAGGAGCTTGTTGGGATGCAAAAGAGAAGCCTCCCTTACCTCTTCATCAATTACTTTCACAGGTATGCCCAATTTGCTCGTTGTGACTATCGTCTTCTCCGAGGGTTTCTTCCTCCAAAGCCATGTCCTATTATCCATACTTCAACTTCTAGCGATACAAAAAAAAATGAAAGCTGCAAGCGATCAGTGAAGGACTAATCTTAGCAAAAATTAAACTAGCAGTATATGATTAGAGCTTATCTTGTACTATGAAATTCCTATTGAACATCAATGTTTTTCATTAGATATTCTTGACTTCAAGGCGCTCAACACCTATCAATCACTTGAAGGAAGACGACGGCAATAGGATGAGGTGGGAAGGAATAAACAAAAGCTGGGAATGTCATCTCTTCTGTTAGCTGAAGAATACAACCACCAGGACAGACGCAGAGAGATAAGGAACCAAAAAAGTGCAATCATAGCAATTCAACAGAATTCACCTCCCATCTTCAGTGGAGATGAAAGGAAAGTTAGAACTTTACTAGACTATCTAGTGAAAGAAAGACAAATCAGAAGAAGATAATCAGAAACTGTCACTCATAGTCAATCAAATGTTGACAAATTCCCGACCCTGATATTCAACTTCAAGATGGAGTATTGTCCACATAAGGCCAAATCATTTATGACGAACTACACGGTGAGCATTCATGAGCAATAGTTGAATCTGATAGCTAGCAGTAAAGATGATTTCAAACGAAGATGCTAAACCATCACGGAAAGAAGGTGCTACTGTAGATGACACAACAAAAAGACCACCAAGAATCAGCCACAACCATAAACTCAGAGCAAAATCAACAAGCATCATGGCCTCATACACAAGGAAATGCAGATAACACGCACGAAAACAAGCTGCAAAATCCTAGCTAGAAAGAGGGAATATGTGTACGGGGTGGTGAGTATGTACAGCTCTTACCTGGACACGAAGATCATTAACAACGACGTGGATCCTGCAACATCAATGATGCCAACAGGTTAACTTTAAGAGAAAGAGAATCGGACACGTACGTAGATACTCTCCTAGAACAAAGGCACCAAGTAAGGGGCTTGATTGATGAAGTGAGGTGGTGACAGTGAAGTGATGATACACAGAAACTCGCCAACTTAGCTTTATGTAACAAAAGAAGGGAACTGTTAGGAGAGTTTTGCATAGGATGCCACCGACAACTTACCTTAGGCTACTAATTATATGTGCATGAAAGTGACGGAGAGGTCCAGTAACGACCCCAGAAGTAGGAAAAAAGAGATGGTAAGAGTCATCAACGGAACCAAATATAGACAAGTATGGAGAGAAATTAGTGAACAGCACGCACTTGAATAAAATAAAATGATTCAGGTCAGGGGGTATGATTGTGTTTAAAGCAACGTTTAAATTCTCATCACCTCATGCGCTTGGGATTTGTTCTTCCACCTTTTCCTTTTTCTTTAAATTTTGCAAAGAAAAACTTTTACCCTTCCCAATAAAACTTTGCAATACATATACACATGGACTTGAGAAAAAGTTGAAGAAAGGTCAATGCTACTTTTGACCTTAAATCTATAATATAATAATATTATTATTGTTAGCAAGTAGAAACGAAACCACTCATCCCAAATTCCAGAAACGCCCCTACACCTTACCCCTCTCTCTCTTCTGTTCGTTTTCGATTAAATTTTTTTTCCCCAATCCCAAACGCTCGCCTCACAGACCTAACCCACCGGGTCAACCCGCCTTTCTCCGATGGAGATCACCTCCGACCACCACGGAGATAACGCCGACGGAATGAATTCGCCGTCTGCTGCGTTGTTGAACCTCGACTCGATTGAGGAGGAGGAGAGTAGAGGAGCGAGGTACGACGAAGACGACGATGAGGAGGAGGAGGACGTGTGCAGGATCTGCCGGAATCCGGGGGAAGACGAGAATCCGTTGAGGTATCCATGTGCGTGTAGCGGGAGTATCAAGTTTGTTCATCAAGATTGCCTCCTCCAGTGGCTTAATCACAGCAACGCTCGTCAATGCGAGGTCTCGCTGGTTATATTATTTGGTTTAGGATTTGAAGAGATTCCAATTCGCTCTCTCTTTTTTTTTTAATTATTTGCGTTTCTGTTATTATCTTAGCAAATTAAATTGTGGTTTGATGTGATCCTGTCACAAAAAAAATGTGAGGATTTTGCGTTTCTTTTACATGTACTTTGGCTTATATTTGAGTGTTTGGTAGAGGATTTTTAGTGGAGTTTCATCTAATTTTGATTCATGAAGACCTATTCAAAACTTGTGCAATTTGCATGTGGCAACAATAAACATGCTCTGGATATGTTCGGCTCACTGAAAATTTAAGTATAAAGATCATAGTTTAGGAATGAACTGTTGTAGGATACAAGTTGTCATGCGTGCCATTTTTTACTTCACTGGATAAAGCACAATAACAAAACCTATTTACGCTGGAACTTGCTTGATTTAGTTTTAAATGCTTTACAGGTTTGCAAACATGCGTTTTCTTTCTCACCTGTTTATGCTGAGAATGCCCCGGCAAGGCTTCCTTTTCAGGAGTTTGTAGTTGGGATGGCAATGAAGGCTTGCCATGTTCTGCAATTCTTTTTGCGCCTGAGTTTTGTGCTCTCTGTTTGGCTCCTTATTATACCATTTATAACATTTTGGATATGGCGTCTGGCTTTCATAAGGAGTTTTGGCGAGGCTCATAGGTTATTCTTAAGTCACATCTCTACTACAGTTATCCTCACTGATTGTCTACATGGGTTCCT
Organism: Erythroxylum plowmanianum; assembly: GCA_025531925.1. Classification (NCBI taxonomy): domain Eukaryota; kingdom Viridiplantae; phylum Streptophyta; class Magnoliopsida; order Malpighiales; family Erythroxylaceae; genus Erythroxylum; species Erythroxylum plowmanianum. Next base: position 40,611,774 of record JANVCQ010000232.1, read on the forward strand.
ACTCTCGGCAAGCATTGTTTTCATTTTTCTTGGTGCAACTTCTCTGAGAGATTATTTTAGACACTTGAGAGAGCTTGGAGGACAGGATGCTGAGAGAGAAGATGAAGGAGACAGAAATGGTGCCCATGCTGCAAGACGATTGCCAGCACAAGGCAATAGGAATTTTGTTGGTGAAGCAAATGCTGATGATGCTATGGGAGCACAAGGAATGGCTGGAGCTGGTCAAATCATCCGAAGGAATGCAGAAAATGTTGCTGCACGGTGGGAGATGCAGGCAGCTCGTCTTGAAGCTCATGTTGAACAGATGTTTGATGGTTTAGATGATGCTGATGGTGCAGAGGATGTGCCCTTTGATGAGCTTGTTGGCATGCAGGGTCCTGTTTTCCATTTGGTCGAAAATGCATTTACTGTAAGTACAATTTGTTCTTTTGATGTCTTTTGTTGTTGCCTTCTGCTTAACCATTAATATGTCTATTTTGTTGGTCTCTGAAATTGTCACTGTTTATTTTGCATGTATTTGCATTACTTATTTTTCATATTTATATGAATATTATATCTTGGTACTTTTATGTACTTTTTAAGTGATTGCACATCTATATCAAATTTCATAAAATGTTTTGAGGAAATAAGATGATAGGTTAAACAATTCAGAATTCCATTTCATTCTATTGGGGAGTTCTTATCAATCATGGTTTCTTGCTTTGCAGGTTCTGGCAAGCAACATGATATTCCTGGGTGTTGTGATCTTTGTACCATTTTCTCTAGGGCGGATTATACTATATTATATATCTTGGCTTTTCTTTTCTGCAAGCGGTCCTGTGCTGTCAACTGTTATGCCACTTACAGATACTGCCCTTTCCTTAGCAAACATCACATTGAAAAATGCCCTAACTGCTGTCACAAATTTAACGTCTGAAGGACAGGATGGACTACTAGGCCAGGTCGTAGATGTTTTAAAAGTAAATGCAAGTGGAATGCACGAGGCCTCAAGCAATATAAGCTCTACACTTGCTTCAGATCTCTTGAATGTAGCAAGTATTGGCACATCACGACTTTCTGATGTTGCAACTCTTGCTATTGGATATATGTTCATATTCTCCCTAGTCTTCTTCTACCTTGGAATTGTTGCTTTGATTCGATACACTAGAGGTGAGCCTTTGACCATGGGAAGGTTTTATGGTATTGCTTCTATAGCAGAGACAGTTCCATCTTTGTTGAGGCAGTTCTTGGCGGCAATGAGGCATTTGATGACTATGATTAAGGTTGCCTTCCTTCTGGTGATTGAACTTGGGGTATTCCCTTTAATGTGTGGATGGTGGCTGGATGTTTGTACCATCCTGATGTTTGGAAAAACTATGGCGCAAAGAGTTCAGTTCTTCTCAATCTCTCCTTTAGCCAGCTCACTGGTTCATTGGGTTGTTGGAATTGTTTATATGCTACAAATAAGCATCTTTGTCAGCCTACTTCGTGGGGTATTATTCTTAAACTCCTTGGCCATGGTGTTTCATAGAATCTATACATTCTTTGATTCTACTAGTTTGACAATCTCTGCTGCTTGTAGGTCCTCCGTAATGGAGTTCTGTATTTTCTTCGAGATCCAGCTGATCCTAACTACAATCCATTCCGTGATTTAATTGATGATCCTGTGCACAAGCATGCCCGCAGGGTTCTGCTATCTGTTGCAGTTTATGGAAGCTTAATTGTGATGCTGGTATTCTTACCTGTCAAACTTGCTATGCGAATGGCACCCTTAATTTTCCCATTGGACATCTCGTAAGCTTGTTTTCATTCACTATTTTTTGCCATCTGGTGTTAATGAGATGATTTGTTGTCATAGCTTGATGATTTATTATCATAGTTTGTCAACATGCATGGTTGCTTTTTCTTTCAGGGTATCTGATCCGTTCACAGAAATTCCAGCTGACATGCTTCTTTTCCAAATCTGCATTCCATTTGCCATTGAGCATTTCAAGCTGCGGACCACAATCAAGTCCCTTCTTCGCTACTGGTTTACAGCAGTTGGATGGGGACTTGGTTTAACTGATTTCTTACTTCCTAGACCTGAGGAAAATGGTGGCCAGGACATCGCTAATGGTGAGCCAGGAAGGCAGGACAGACCACCAGCTGTACAACATGGTGGACAAGATAGGGAACTAGTAGCACTTGCAACCGGTGATAATCCTAACATAGATTTTCTCACAGCTGGAGGTTCTAATGCTGCAGAGGAGTATGATACTGATGAACATTTAGACTCGGAGTACGTTTTGAAATAATAAGTCCAGTCAGTGTTGTCATTATTTGCAAAGATTGCATGTTATTCTTTTTCCACTTCAGCATTGTTTTAAGGTTTAAAATCAAAATATGATTGCTGCATAATAATGTTAAAATTGTATTTTAGCAGGTACAGCTTTGTTCTTCGCATTGTCCTCTTGTTGATAATAGCTTGGATGACTCTTCTTGTCTTCAACTCTGCCTTGATAGTTGTACCCATATCCCTTGGGCGTGCTCTTTTCAATGGTATTCCTCTTCTTCCAATAACTCATGGCGTTAAGTGCAATGGTAAGACGGTTTATATAATTTTGTAGAGATAGAACATGCTTTCTTGATTGTGTGTGATTGCTGATTGTCTTTTTCTTTGTTAGATCTATATGCTTTTATTATTGGAAGCTATGTCATTTGGACCACTTTAGCTGGAGCTAGATATTCTATTGAACATATCAGAACAAAGAGGGCTGCAGTTCTGTTTGCCCAAATCTGGAAGTGGTGTGGAATTGTTCTAAAGAGCTCTGCACTGTTGTCAATATGGGTAGAGTCCCTATCTCATTCCATTTGTCAGGTCTCTATTCGATAAAGTGTCCTTTCCACTGAATACGCTTTTAAGTAATTATTTGAACCTTTTCCTTTCCAGATTTTTGTCATTCCAGTATTGATTGGGCTGCTCTTTGAGCTTTTGGTGATTGTGCCAATGCGGGTGCCTGTGGATGAAAGCCCAGTTTTCCTTCTGTATCAGGACTGGGCCTTGGGATTTATCTTTCTTAAGATATGGACTAGACTGGTGAGTTCTCAAACAATATGCATATCTTCCTTCTCTATGCCCTTGTATGAAACAAAGGTATCTCAAATATAATCACACCTCAAAATTTTGAGCTTCAACCAAACTAGCAGCTATGTTTTATTAATGCATTTGACAAAATAGATCTCCCTACAGCAAGAAACGGAACTACAGACTGAATTTTTGATTTGTTTATCTGCGGTCTTTATAACATTCCATAAAGTTTAATGAAAAAGCATTTACGATATTTCTGTATCTAGGCTGTAGTTATGCATGAACTAACAGGGATCCTTTTCAATGGCATGAAGAAGGTTAAGACCTGGAAATGATCAAGAAGTACGTTTGTGAATTATTTTGGCTTTGTATTAGATATTGAAAATACTGGTTGATAGAGATTGAGGGTAATAATGAGACTTACAAGAGGTAAAGCTTAATCATTTATGGGAAGTAAAAGATTTTCTTTCTTGATCTTACTGCTTGTGAACAGGCAATGTTGGATCATATGATGCCATTGGTTGATGAAAGTTGGCGAATAAAATTTGAGAGGGTGCGAGAAGATGGTTTCTCAAGGCTGCAAGGCCTTTGGGTACTTCGGGAGATTGTTTTCCCAATTATACTAAAACTGTTAACAGCACTGTGTGTGCCCTACGTCTTAGCAAGAGGAGTATTTCCTGTTTTTGGATACCCACTAGTTGTGAATTCTGCAGTATATCGATTCGCATGGCTGGGGTGCCTTTGCTTCAGCATGGTATGCTTCTGTGCCAAAAGATTTCATGTCTGGTTCACCAACCTTCACAACTCAATACGCGATGACCGATATCTCATCGGTCGCAGGCTTCATAACTTTGGTGAAGATGCCGAACAGAAGCAAAATGAGGCTGCAACTTCCTTTGATACGCATAATTCAACTGGTTTTATTCGACATGATAGGGAAGCTGATGTTGGGATGAGGTTGAGGCATGCAAACCGTCAGGATGGTTGAATGTTTTAGGAGGGCTTTAATCATTATTGAGGTCCTTGCCAAGTGAAGGATGCCTAGGCATCAACTTATCAGTAGGTTGTACCATTGAAAGGTTTTCATAATCGTGATTCTAGTTGTAGTTTTTCGTAATCTTGTGCATACTATATAGGAAGATGGGCAATAAAAAGACTACAGTCACCCATTCTCGAACAACCCTCTACACTTAAAAAAACCATCACTCATTACTAATGTTGAAGCTAATTTGCTTTGTTTCTACTTTCTAGCACCCAACCCAACTTAGGGTTGCTACTCCATGTATATTGATTCTTCTTTATGTTGTGGGTATTAATCATCCGAGTCCTTCAAGTCTAAATGAAGGTCTTCTTACGTATACAAACTCCTGAATTATGCAATGCGTCACATTACCTTCTGTTGCACATTTCCCTGCACCCTTAAATTTTGATACTAAATTTAGTTGGTCACAAATAAAAACTGGTAATTTGTTAAATTTTTTTAACATTGTACCCACCACCAACTTGAAACGACGACATTAATCTACATTCACCATAACAAAATCTAAGCATTAAAGTTTCTCCAAACTTAACTTTGAATAAACAATCACAATCAACCAAAAACACGTAGCTACCAAGTGAAATCAAATCTAAAGGAAAGTATAGAAGCCGCATCCGAAATGGTTAAAAATCCTGTCTTAAATACTCTGCTCACACTCAACCCCAACCTAACTAACAAGGCTGTCATTCAATGACAAGGATGCCAATTGATCAGCTGTGCTACCAGCCTGCTGCTGCTGAACACTCCTCAGAACCTCCATTGCCTCTGCAACCTTTGCTCTGAGTGCCTCTGGTGACTCCAGTAAGTGCAAAACTTCAGTCTGATCCATCTCCAGAAGCATACCAGTTACCTTAGCAGCCGCATCAGGTTCCACCTGTTCTACTAGAGGGTAAAGATTCTCACCCAGCATCTACAATTACAACCACAAGTTAAATTTTAGATTTCAATTTAATGAATATGACAAGACTGCAGTTGCACACATATTCAAACAGACAAAACATATAAATTGATAAAGTTCTATCAATCTACCTGAAAACTAAAAATATATAACAAAGTTAAAGCCTACCGTTCTCTGTTGATCCGGAGTAGCATTTGCAAGAGCAGAAGCCAAAGCTCCTATTGGAACAGGTTGAGACAATGCTGTATCACGCATCGGCATACCAGCCATATCATATGGAACAGGGAGCATGCCACCAGCAACACCAGTCATTGGAACATCAGGCATGCCACGTCCAGGAGGATAGCGATAAACACGTCCTCTTGGAAGCATCTGACATTTGACCAAGTAATTAGGTAACGATATCACGATTATAGAAATAGAATCATAAAAAATTTGAATTAAAGGGATACTCCCAACCTGCTGTTGCATTATTGGGATTGGCTGCTGAGATTGCTGAGCAGCTCCTGCCCGACGGCCACCAGGACGTGGCCCCTGCTGTCCCTGCTGGACCATTGGCACAAAGAAGTTTGGCATAGGAGCTGCACCAGGCCTCATACCAGGTACAAGCTGCTGTTGATACCCGAATCCAGGCTAAAAACGGTTGATTCATTAGGTATTTTGATTACAAGTTTGCATTTATGATGTGGTTAATGTGAAGTACTCAAAAGAAAACTACATGATAAATACATACCGAAGATAAAATTTTGTTCAATAAAGAACTACCTGGGGAGGAATCATAGCAGGTGGTGCTTGTCCATAGAATATTTGCTGTCCTAGCCCTGGACCACCAGGGGGGTAAATTGGCATTCGAGGAGCTACTGAAGGTCCCATTGCAACTGGCCGCATTTGAGAAAATTGAGCCTGTATAAGAAGAAAAGATATATAAGCACTAATTAATATAAAAATTGTGCCTGTACCGGAAGAAAAGATATATGGAGCACCACTTAATACAAAAAGAGATGACATCTTGAGAAAATAAGTACAAGAACTTAACAAGGGTGTGTCAACTTGATGTGGAGAGTGTGCGAGACAGAGGATAAGAGGAAGGAAGTTAAACCTCTCTTGTCTATGGTTTGGAGTATAAGTACCTTGTTGCCAATTATTTAAAAAAAAAAGCTTAAATATAGATTTGTCACAGGGTTTATAACCTATTGGGATGGAGATACCTGCAGCCTGGCTCTTCTATCTTCCTTTCGCTGTGCAGGTGCAACATACAAAGGTTTGCTAACAATCATTTTGCCATTCATCTCCAAAAGCTATCAAAACAATCACAAACATGTTAAGGACAAAGAATGCTCTCCATATGCATATGTGAAATCACATAACCTCAACTTACAGCTCTAGATGCCTCTTCGGGGGTTGAGAATGCAACAAAACCAGAACCTCTACTTATCCCATTAGGGTCACGCATCACCTAATCACCAGAAAAACATGTTTACAAGTACTATGCAGTAGAATCTCCAAGGCTGATGATGTTAGGTGCTCACTATTCAAAAGATGATGCTAATTACCTTGCAGGATGTGATTGTACCAAAAGGAGAAAACAGCTCCTTAAGCTTATCGTCACCTATGTTATCATCTAGATTTTTAATGTACAAGTTTGCCCCTTGAAATTTGTCAGCTGCCTCCTTCATACTCTGCTCAAATTTGAGTTTTAGTTCAACTTCCCTTTCAGATTTTTTCTGGGCTTTTCCAACATACCACTCTTTATCATCAAATTTCTTTCCATTAAGAGCCTCAACAGCTCTAGCAGCATCATCGGCATTCTCGAAGTTGACAAATCCAAAGCACTTGGATTTTCCATCTACATCCCTCATCACGACAGCACTGGTTATTGTTCCAAATTCACCAAAAGTTTTCTTCAAGTCATCTTCAGTGGTTGCTTCTGAGAGATTCTTTATGAATACATTATTGAATTTTGTCTTGTCAATGGCAGTTTCTCTTTCTTGCTTGCGAAGGAACGGTCCCACATAAACTTGCTTATCATTTAGCAGCATACCATTCAATTTCTCAATGGCTTTCTGAGCTGCTTCTTCAGTTTCAAACTGTACAAATCCATAGCCCTTTGATTGGCCAGAAGAGTCTGTAGCTACTTTGCAAGATAGTATATTCCCAAAAGCCGAAAAAGTATCATGTAATGCTTTGTGGTCAATAGCCTTATCTAGATTCTGTCATATTTGAGAAAAATCTAAGTTAGAGATATGAAGGCATGGAAACTTAAAATACATAAATGTAATGCCACTACAAAAGCACCCAATAGCAAAAATGGCTACCTTAATAAATATATTTCCAGCACCACTCTTGCGAAGACTTGGGTCACGATGTGAATACATGATCCTTATGGGCTTCCCATTAAGAGGAGTGAAATTAAGCACATCCAATGCTCTTGCAGCTATCAACAGATGCAAAAAAGGGTAGAAGATACAGAGACAGACATTAGTGAAGAAAGGGGCAACGTTACCAAAAAACAAAAACACAATTATGATGCTGAAAATAATTGATGAGCGAGAGAGCGTACACATTGCTCATCCACCAAATTGATCAACCGGCAAGCCTTTCAACTTCAATTTCTTATGATCACTAACAACTTAATAATAAATCAATTCTAGGCAAAAAGATTCTAGCTTTGGCAAATCTTTCTAAATTTCAGAAACTGGAAATTCACAACCAATTATGATTACATTGATTATGAAGCAAGCAATGAAACTGGTAAAAGATAACCTAAACCTGTCAACCAATCAGTAGCATAATATCCATAGCATTAAATAACCTACTGTTTAACCAGGATAACATGCAACAATTACAATCAGTGGGTTGCCAGTTGCCAGTTGCCAGTTGCCAGTTGCCACATTCATGAAATAATAATTTAACTAAAGGTTGAATTTCAGAAGAACATCAAGGGTTTCAAGAACAAGGTTTCCCAGTTGACATTAGTTTAGACCTAATGTGCTGAACATGTTTGCAGCCAAAAAATGACTCAAATTGATACTCCCTACATCACTTCCCTCACCCACTGTATAACCGTGGATCACAAAAATCGTCAAAGAATACAAAATTGTGGAAGCAGTACAATCCAATCTTGACGCGTTGTCACTCTTACACAAAATTGTAACTCCCAGAAAACCTCACAGTTTATCACCAACATTAACAATAGATATCAGTGTTTAAACAATTAAACCCACTAATCAAACAACATAAATCCACTACTTTATGTAATCCACCAAACTAGTTGCTTCTACATTTTTTAATGTTTTATTTTAAATTAACACAATTTCTCCAACAGAATAATGAATACAGGTTTAACAGTTACCCAGAAGCCAAAAAGGTCTAAACTTTAACACAAACTATAACCTTACCATCCTGAGGATTGCTATAGTTAACGTATCCGTAACCAAGCGATCTACGGGTCGTCAAGTCCCTGCAAACCCTAACGGAGACTACCTGCGCCACCTGGTTAAATACGTCGTACAGTTGCGAATCGTTAACGTTCACGTCCAGATCGCCGACGTAGAGCGACGTCGTAACAAACTGCGGGTTGGCGGCTCCGCCGTTCACGCCCTGAGACTGAGCCGGTACTGGAACCTGTGCCATAATATTCTTTTCCCCAAAAGCCACGAACTTTTTAAATTTTTTCTATATTATCTTCCCTCTCCTCGTATTATTAACAAAGTTAGGCTCCACCCAGAAATCCTAACACAACCAAGAACGGAAACTGATTCCCACGGAAAGTGTTCGATGAAAGGCCTAGGATACGTAAAAATTTGAGCGCTTTATCTTCCTTCTCTAATTCTTAATTTTTTTTTTCTGTTTTCTGATAAGAGAGGAGAGGGAAGGTGAAATAATATAAACTAATTTTGGCCGCCGGTGGCAAAAGGGCGGCGCGTGAGCTACGTCAGAGACGGAGAGAGAAAGAAAGGGGAAGGTAAGGGGCAGAGAGAGACTGCACTCGAAAACAAGGAGGTCGGTAGGGGCGCTTCTGGGAGGATACAGAGGAGAATAATAAAACCCTAAACGATGATGACGATGATCATGATGTTGGCGAGATTTGTACGCCGTTGGATTTGGGTGCGAGTTAGTGGATCCCAGTGGACCAAGTCAAGAGTAGTTAATCAGAGGTAACTTACATATGAAGTTATGCACACGTGATGTAAGAGCGCGTGGTTTGGTTCTGTTCTCTCTTTAAGTTAAGAGCTTTAACTTTGTATGTCACTTGTTCTACTGGGACTCGTACATAATAAATTTTATACTAAAAACATTTATACTAAAAAAATATATTTTTATCAACAATTATTTCATTTTATTAATTTAATATAATATAATATTTTTCTGTCAGGAGCATTTACTTTGTTATTTAAAATATTAATAAAGAACATTGGTGATAAACTTTTTTTACATGTACAATTACATTAATTGAGAATTAATAAATTAATAATTTTTATATATTAAATAAATTAATTTGCATTTTGATGCCCCAAACCCATGGTCATCCTTTCGTCTAAAACTTCCGGTTGTCTTTTCTTCAATACTTACTACAATCACAGCTATCAATCGAAACTGTACTGACCAAAAAAATGGTACAGTACCCATGTATTTAGTAGTGAATGTATTATCGGGTTTCATTGTATTTTTCTAAATTTTTAGGATTAAGTTGAAATTTTTAGATAAATAAACCTAAAACATACTAGGCACCCCTCAAGTCGGGCCCAGATTGACTAAGCCTCAGTCCTTATTTTTTAAAAAATTTAGGCCTTGAGTTGACTTAGGCTCTGCTGCACAGGCCCGATCTGAGGCCCAACAAACAATAAAAAATTGACGTCATTTTGTCATTTTAATTTTAAAAATATGATGTAGGTCTAATTGAGTTGGGCCTGGGCTCGATTTGGGCTTGCTCCCTCAGGTTAGGCTGGGCCGCATTGCCATCCCTACCCTCTTCGCGTCTTTCTATCTTAGACTCTCATCTCAGTCGCCCTCTACTTTGCCTCCCTTTGCCTGAATGCCTCCTTAGGTCATCGTCTCACCATTTACAGGCCCGCCATCATTGACCTCACTACACGCAGAATCTCACAGTTCTGTTGCACCACACCAAAGATGTAAGTACCATATCAGGCAATACTAGCCAAAAAATCATATGGTATCCACTCATTTCATACCGTTGGTTGGTGCTACCTAGTATCAGCCAGTATCAAAATACTGATGAAATATCAGGACTGAAATATAATTTTTAAAATATATTAGATTAAATTTTAAATTTGAGAAAACCCTAACTATTTAACCCACCATCTAAGGATGGTAATGGGTCAGGCTGTATCTTAGACCAACATGTACTACATTAAGGAATGGTGTAATCCTAAAACATGTAGGTAGATAACTTAGCACATATGGAACACTAACAGTATCATTCTGCTATTAATCCTTGTCGAGGATTTGAAGTTAAAGTTTTAGAGACATGTTAAAATCATACAGATGACAAAATGTATTAACATTTCAAGTTGAATAATGTCTCATAAACTTTGATAAGAACATGTAAGATATATGTCAACATCATGATAGAAATACTTCCTGAAGTAGAATTGAAGGTATAGTACCCTGATGAAGTTATTTCACTCAATTTAAACTACTAAAAGCATAAACATGGACTTCAATTAAAGGGTTTGCTGTAAAATGATAATAGTCATCATTAGAAAAATGATTGCATGACTTTTCTTGCCTATGCAAAATATGATAGAGATTATATATTTCTAGTTCATGTTTATGAGTATTTGATATTGAATTTAGATTTAACATTATTATAATGTTTAATGTATGATAAGAAATAGAATGTTAAGGAAAAGTAGTTGATCCAAGTTTATACAAATAGTATATATATGTCACATCAAAAGAGACTTATGCTTACATAAGTAGCAAGAATATAAAGTTAGATAGTCAAGATTATCTTTTTATGTCATGTTTGTTAAATCCAAATAACGAGAATCAAAAAGTTACATGCAAGGATAGGTGTATTTTTTTGTTATGAATTATATGAAGCTTATGAAATTATTGGGTTGAAGACTAACGTGAAAGGATGATGATGGTATTAAATTGTTAAATTTATACATTTGATTTATTTGATGGAATAATAATTTATAAAAGGATTGTTCCTATATTTCATCAAGATTACTAATGACTTTATGTTATACTGTCATATGTATTAAATGAAATATTAATTTAAAACTTTTGAAAAGTTTAAAGTTTTTAATTTTGAGTAGAAATTAAATATTGAGAATATTGAAGTACTTCGATGAGATTGTTGTGGTAAGTTTTAAATTTTTTAGTTATCGATAAGGAATGAGATTCTTTAATGAATATCTCCATAATTAAATTCATAAGAGTATGGTTTTACATAAGGAGGAATATACAATATGAGAAATTATATAATTCAATATTTATTTCTTCTATAGTGATGCTAGTATAATGATCTAATTGTAATAGTTCCAATTAGATCAATTAACAAGATTTTATATTAGATATGGAATGTTAAGACTTTGAAAAAGTTAAAGGAAATAATTTAAGGAGATCATGCTAAGTTAAAGTATAACATCATGTTACCCATGTTAAGGTTAAAATTATAAATGTGAGAGATTCACTGAGAGATTAGAAATGTGTTTCATGCTCATGCATTATGTGATATGTTCATGCACATGAATATTGAATCCTTGCACATGAAAATGACTGTACATGCATTCATTGACATTCTGGGTATAATTATTTATAAATGTGAGTATATTGAGAAATGTTGGCCCCCAAAATTTTCTTCTTGATGAATAAGTATGATTTACATTAATTATGAGGTCTTTATGAAATTTTGTAGAAATTAATTATTATGTTGATGTTAGAAAGATTATATGATATAAGTTGATTGAATTAAAGTGTAAAGGTTATAAGAATGTTCAAGGGGGTGTTTTTTGGCAAGACACTTAAGGTTAAAAGAACATAAGTCTATAAGGAAGGATAAAATGGGCTTTTTGGGCTCATTAAGGGTAAAAATGGAAGAAAGAAATGTAGTCTTGCTTTTTAAGAAGGGGGAAAACATTAATTGAAGAGAAAAAGAGAGAGTGTTATAAAGAAGAGAGAGAAATACGAAGAGAAGAAGAGAAGGAGAGAAAGAAGAGAAAACAAGCTAGGGTTTTAATTTTCTTAGCCTTCAAGAGAGATTTTGAGGTTGTTGCAAAAGGGAAAAAGGTAGAGGAAGAGGAGAGCTTCCACTAGAGCCAAGAAACTCTTTATTTGGTGAAGAATATGTAAGATCGTTTTGAATCTTTTGGATTTTTGGAAAGGTTTTAGTTCATGGAGTTAGAAAGTGCATGGGTTTAAGCATTCTAGAACCAATTTTAGTGATTGTGCTTTGTGAGATTTTCAATTGAAAACCTTATTAAGTTGAGATTTGAGAGTTTAATGAAGTTAATTTGGTAGCTGAATGGTTATGCTCAGGACATTCCAAGTTTGCACAGTACAAATTCTTAAGTCTTCCATAGGGGTAAATTTCATGTTCTGACTTTAGGAGAAAAATTATATTGATCTAGTCTAAATTAGATAAATTTGTCTTCTAGAAATTTGTAGTTTATCTTTCTAGCTTTCCAACGGTATATAGTATGTAATTTTTGGACATCCGAGTTGAAAGTTATGATCTTTATAAGTGGAGGTGCTCTGGAGAGTGTAGTTAATGGTTTAAAACATTTGAGGATGTGAGGAAGACCTAGTAGAAGTAACACCTTCTTGTGCACTGTAGATTGAGGTATCTTCTTAGGTTTACCTTCTACTTCTTCTTATGTTGACTGAAGCTTCTTCTAGGTATTGTTCACCTTCATCTTCTGGTCCAAGTTTAACCCTCTAGATGATAGAATCTATCTTCAAGGTCTTTATGATAGTTGTAGATCTTGAAGTCCTCTTTCAAACCATTTAAGAATGACCTTAATCCGATATCTCTAGAGAAAGTTATATGAATTGTTAAACATCTTCTATGCATTGTTCATAAACTTCTTCTGGGTACTGTTCATCTTATATATTCTAGTCCAAGTTTAGCCCTCTAGATGATAGATTCTATCTTCAAGATCTCATGAAAGTTGTAGATCTATAAGTTGTCTTTCCAATCGTCTAAGAATGACCTTGATCTAATACCTATAAAGAAAGTTATGTCAATTGTCCCGAAATAGGTTCAATATGATTGAGAACAAAACCTTGTTTGATTCTTTCAGTCATAACTTTGTTATCCGACTTCCAAAAGACATAATTCTTAGACCAATAGATTCCTAGCACGTTTCTTTCTACCTCTGCATGAAAGATTATAGCTTTTGATGTTGATTTGAAAAAGATTGATTGAGTCAAATTAAGGATATCAGATGGAAGAGTATGAATTGTGATTTTAATGGTTTTAGTGAGGTATAAACCTAAGTATAAATTATACTTAGATGAGTTTTGATATGGGACTGATTTTGTGATGACAATAATGGATAAATACCCAGGATTATCATGAACATGCATTGTACATATTTTATTACATACATGTTCATTGTTAAACACTTATACTTGTGCAAATTGTGATATATATGTATGTGTTATTTGATATAGAGGAGCAATTGGAACGTCAATCTCCAGAAGTTACCGAAACTTTTAGGCATTGGCTTTGTGAGCAACTTGTAAGTAACCTAGACTGGTCTACTCAATTATTTATTATGTTAGATTATGTTTGAATTGCTTCATGAATGTGAATTGAATTGTGTTGATTTTCGGATAGAAGGTCCGATGATTGTGAAATGTGAATGAGCTATTGAAGTGCTACTTACATGTGAATGTGACAAACTAAGTGTTTCATGATATGATTGATTGAAAATGTGAGATGCATTTCATACATGAATGCCTAATCAGATAATGGGAGTTGTGATCGGAGTAGCCACCGAAAATGAGCTCAAAGCTCAGAATGTGAAAAAGAGCCTAAAGCTCAGAAAGTGTATAAGAGCCAAAAGCTCACTACGTAAATGAGCCCTATATCCCTAACGGATAAGGGACAAATATAAATGAGTTCGGTATCCATAATGGATACGGGACAGTTTAGGCACTCGGTCACAACAACGTAATAATTAAAAAAGAGTCACATGAGCATTTCATATGCATTTTGTTAAGTATGTGTGATTGATTGAATTGAAAAATTATCTATGTTTAAGTGAAAATGTGAGATGTAATTATGCGAAAATGTGAATATATGTTATGTGAAATGATGTGTTGCATGAATT
>JANVCQ010000232.1:40634714-40645942 GCA_025531925.1 Erythroxylum plowmanianum
TGCATAAAACATAAGCTCACTGTAAGAGACTAATTTAAACACAAAAATCATAAATTAAGAGTCAAAAAGTGCATTAATAATCATGAAAATGTAGCCAATTAATAAGATAAACTTGGGCTCAATCAGTAGTGAAGGAGGCAAAAAGAAATTGGTAGCAATCCAGAGTGCACTTTACAGTCCCTCTAATGAATTTAACCTAATTAGTGCTAAGAAGATTGCTTTAAAACACTATAATCAAATAACTAAGGTTAATTTCTCCTTAATCTAACAAAGATCAAAGGTCTTATGGCTAACAGTAGGTGATAGGAACACTAGTTTTTTTCATAAATCTCTTCTCTTAAGGAGGAACACTGATTAAGTCACTACTTTACAAAATTAAACAGGCACTTGGTTAATTGAAGAACATGAGATTCACTTGGAAATATACTTTTTTTTCTCTAAATCACATGGATCCCCCACTAAAACTACCTCTATTCTTGATCATCTAAAATATATGATTGGATTCCAAATTAATAAATATGAGGTTGATGCTCTAATTAATCCTTTCACTCCCTTAGAAGTTGAAGAGACACTATTTAGAATGAATTTAAACAAGTCTTTAGGAATACATGGCCTAAATATCTATTATTCCTGGAAATCTTGGAACCTTATAAAAAAGTCCATAATAGATGTTATGTTTAAATTTTTCAATAAGGGAAAATTGCTATCATAAGTGAACAAGACCTACATAAACCTTATCACCAATTCCTAGCTCTATTAGAGACTACAGACCTATATCATGTTGTAACATTATTTATAGAATCATGTCTTATATGCTAGTTAATAGGATAAAGATGGTAATTGTAAGTATTAATGATCCATCAAAGTGGGCTTTAGTCAAAGGGAGATTGGTTGGTCACAATATATGATTAGTGCAAGAATTACTCAAAAATTATAGTAGGGAAGTTGTTGGTGGAAGCAATACTATTAAAGGAGAATTCTAGAAGGCTTATGATACTTTAGATTAGAGTTTTATCCTAAACACATTACATGCTTTTTGTTTTTCCACAGAGTATCTTAAATGGATTAGTCAATGCATTAAAAATATATCTTATAGAGTTTTGACTAATGGTGAGCCTTCAAATCTCTTTAAACAATAAGGGGATTAAGACAAGGAGACCCCCTTTCCCCGTACCTACTTACCTTGTGCATGAAAGTGTTAATTAGCTTTATAAAGCATGGTATTAACCTTGATAGGAAGTTCAAATTCCATTTTAAGTGAAACTCCTTGAAGATTTCTGAACTATCTTTTACTAATGATATGATTTTATTTTCCAAAGCAAATTTAGTCTTAATGATCATCCTTATGACATTTTTGAACTCCTTATGTCCTTATCCAATTTGAGCATTAACAAAAATAAGAACTAACTTTCCATCTTAGCTAGTATTAAAGATTAAGTAGGATGTTTAGAGTGTATCAAAGGGTAAAATACCCTCCTATACTCTATTTGAGAATACCTATCTCCTTTAAAAGGCTAACCTATAATGAATTCTCACTCCTCATTGACAAGTTGGGTAAGGAACAATTTGTTCTTATCAAAGAGAATCCAATTAGTATGCTCTGTCCTTAATAGTTTGCAAACATACTGAGTTACTCATATTCGATTTACAAAATTTATCATTAAAAATATAGAAAAAGATATTGAGGAGTTTCATTTTGGTTAGGGTGTGAACAAAATTCAACCCTAGTAAAAGTGAAATGGACTGAGCTTTATATGCCAAATAATGAGGGAGGGTTAAAAATACATTCAATTTACAAAAAAGGATATAAAGAGTATTGAAGGACATGAATGCTTTATTATTTAAAAGGTGATAGCTTCTAGAGCATAAAGCCTAAAACTAACTCTTTTTGGTCCATACTATATTTATTCAAGTTGAGAATGAAAATAAAAATGAGGATTGGTCACAAGTTAGGAGATAAAGCTTTAACATCTTTTTTGTATGAGAATTTGTTATCTTTAATTAAATTAATTAAGTTCAGATCCCTTACTTTTTGATAAGAAATTAATTCCTAATAATGCCCAAGTCAAAGATGTACAGATCAAGCCTATTAGCTTTACTTTTTTTTACCTATCAATTAACTCCAGGACCAGCAGGTAGGGTTTATAAAAGCTTCCATTCTTGCAAGGACATTATAAACCTATCTTACATGAATATGCTCAGAGAGCCACTCCCTAAAGTACCTTGGTTTAGGTTAATCTAGTTTAAGTAATCATTTCCTAAAGCTTCCCTAACTTAATAGCGTGCTATTAAAGGATACCTGAATACCTTAAATATAATGAAGAAGTTCATACCTATACCAAGAATTTGTGTTCTATGCAAGATTGGCGATGAAACATTAAAGCACCCATTTTTCAAATGTAATGTCTCCTTTTGTATTTCGAGAAATGTATTGAGTAACTACAATTAATCAAATCCTATAAAGTGGAGGGACTTACTGGAGTGATGTTATTGCAAATAGATGAACATAGAAGGTGACTATATTATATTTAATATTGCCTCACCAAATCAATTTATGACATATTGTTAGAAAGGAATAGAAGGCTATTAAGACCAATCTTCACAGATAAATATAGACTTGCTTAGTCTATACTATCTTAGTAATTGGATAAGGAATACTTCTCAACTTTGAGAGATAACTAGTGGATAAATTAGTGACGAAAATGCTTGAATATTACGTGTTAAGAGGTTATGTAAAGAGATCATTTTAACATAGAATATATCTATCATAGAGGGGTAAAACATTCTTAGGCAAATGATGTCTCCCAAGGTTTGTAGGTTGTTTAGTTTAACGAAATGCAGAAATTCATATCTTATATCACAATTCAAAGCCACACCTCGATGGCTAAGTATTATAAGTTAGGTTCTCTACTTTATTTTCATATTATTCATTACTACATTCAATTTTCGAACAAAAACTTCAATATTACTTTACATAATAGCCACTAGATTAAAAATGTCATATATCTAGTATTATTTGCATACTTATCATCTTAATTATGTATTTCTAATCATTAATTGAATTTAATATTATTGATTCATATACATTCTAAGTATTTGACAAATTATCTCTAGGTGATTTTTAATTTAGAGTCATCTAATTAACTCATCTTTTGGATTCCTTTAGGTTAGTAATTAAAATTGGAACAAATCTTTCTTTCTAGATTTTCTAGGTATTAAATGATATAAGACAAAAGATAGTGAAACACATAGATGAATAAAATATTATTTAAGAACTTTACTTTGAGGGTAATGACCATTTTCTTAAAAAAAATGATAAGATTGTTCCTTATTATAAAAGAAATAAATTTGTAGATTATCATAGAAAGGGGTCCTATCATTATAACTAAGTTCTTTACTATATGTTGCATAACTAAGCCCTTAAATGTGCAATATAAGTTAGATGAGAAGGATAGAAGATTAGATGCACTAAACCATAAAGTAGTGCATATCCTATTTTGTGCTCGAAGATGTTAAGACTTTGATCATTGTGTAAAAAAATGCATTATATTTGAAATACATTTGAAGTCATACAAGAAGTGCAAATTAAGTTAAAGAAATTAGAGTGATTATGATTATTATTCAATATTAATTATTTCATATGAAGCATGATGAATTATTATTTAATATGTATACTCATTTCAATAATGTTATTAAATAATTGAAAGGATGTAGAAAGACTTACTAGAATATTGAGATGGTAAAGAAGATTCTCAGGAGTTTGCCTATACCTTAGGAGCCTAAAGTGACAATGATATAATAATTAAAAAAATTAAACAACCTACCACTTAAGGTGTAACACCCCGTGTTAGGGGCTAAAAATATTGAGGAATTAGCAGTGCATTGTATGCTTTGCATATTTGAGTATTCACTTACAAGTGAATATGTATTTTTGACATATACAAATTTTTGTACATACTTTCATGACATCTTTCGGGTAAAATGGATTGAAAATGAGAATAAATTGTGAAAAATTTATGCCATGATTGTTGGAATTATTTCAAAATTTTTGGAAATTTTAGGAATTTTTGCTAGAAATTTTGGGATAGTAGGAAAAATAGACTAATGGCATTGTGACATGTGGCAGTCTTAGATGTTGACAAAAGGCACACATGCAAGGAGCCACGTGTCACTAGGATAATAATACATGTACGTACATATGTTAGAAAGCAAAAACTAGATCTGTAACTTAGTTGTTCTTCAGTTTTGCTTAGTTGTCCTCAACACTGAACCTTGCTTTTCACTCTCACTGTTGGTGGTTTTCTAAAAGCAAGGTAAGTGAAATTTTAGATTTTTGGTACTGTGAATAAGTTGATGATATTTCACAGTTGAGAAAGGAATACATGCATGAATTGTTTATAAAACATTTCGGTGATAGTATGAAATACACATGAGTTGTTTTCACTGTACATGCATGAATCTGTTAAGTATTAGTAGAAATGGTTTTAAATGAGTTTAAGGATATGGAATGTAGCTTTTAGTGAGGTTCTGATAATGAAATGATCTGACGTACTTATGTGTTGAAAACGACAGAAGATAGAAAATGCAAAAATTTGGAAGTTACATAAATAAGAATTCGGATTTCTGATATTGGATATGAACCTTATATTTTTTATTTGTTTTATGTTCTTGAGTTAAAATGGAATTAAGGGACGTGGTTCAAGTGTTATTTGTGTTAAAAGAAGTGAAAGCATAAAATCAAAGATAGAAATTATAGTAGTGAGATAGAGTTGAAAATGGTGCAATTCTTGCATGCATCAGTTTTTAGTGTTGAACTATAAGCTTGATTTTGAGTTATGCTTTGAATGAGTTGAGATATTATGGAAGTGAAGCAAAGTGGTGATTGTAAGTGTATAGTTCTGGGAAAAATGAAAATGAAAGAAGGAAAGAAGGACATTGTTAGATGAATGAAGAAGAAGGGAGGTCGCGATCGCTACTATATGCAATCACGACTTTGCTGTATGAACTAACGACTCGCGATCGTGCTTCAGACATTGCTGGTCCATCTGGAATGTCACGATTGGGCAGGCGTATGATTGCGACTTCCATGCTTTCCAAGTAGGTTATTTTCTAAATATCCTTTGAATTTTTTTATAACTTCTTCTCCTGACGTCCAATTGGCATGCGAATTGAACCAATGGACTCTTAAGACATTAATCTTCATCTCCACAAAAAATTAGGACTTTCTAAAATGGATTGATTGAAGAATTTAAGTTGGAAATGTGACTATCCTGAAGTATTATAACTGGGATGATTTTTACTGAACATACTTCGATAATTGGACTATATCTTGATCTGTAGACTCAAAACAAGATGATTATTGATTTAGATTAAACTAGAGTCATAAGGATACAAATTATATGAAAAGATTGAATTCTAATTCTACTTCTAAGAATTTCAAAATCTGATTGGAAGTTGAGATAAGAATTATATTGAAGCTTAAGTACACTTTGAGATCTTTTAAGTATAACTTTGAGTATATATAAGCAAATGGAAGAAACTTGGTATCATTAGAAACTTAAGACATGGGAGAATAACTTTCTAGAAGGAAGTGTTATCAAATTATCTCACATTCTTGATAAGAATAATTGAGCAAAGTGGATCCAAAAGTTGGTTGTGAGATCAATCTGGATTGAGCAATTGAGTATTGATTCACATGATAGATAATGTGACAAGATTAAGGATAAGAAACTCGAGAATTTATCATGGACATACATCATGCATATTCAGTATACATGAATGTGCATAATTGAATTCAAAATTATGCACAATAGTGATAAGTGTTTGTATTAAAAGTTTTAGAGAAACACATAGAGCGACCGATTCTAGATATTATTGAGACTTCAAGGCAACAAACAAAAAAAGGGAGATTTTGTAAGTAATCTAGTATGATCTTTTGTAAATAATTACTGATGAATATTCATAAGAAATCTAGTAAGTAATCTAGTAAGAAATTATGTAAGTAATTTAGATGAACTCATTTGTAAGTAAATGTTTGTAAGTGATCTTTGAATATCTGTAAGTAGTTTAGTAAGTAATATTTGATAATTTTGCTATGACTATTTTGTTTGCTATTGATTTTATTCCATTGAATGATTTGCAAAGATATCTGATTGATATGTTTGAATATTTGGCATGAAACCAATTAATGATATATGTGAATTGTATTTCAGGCTTTACTATTTTTGAATCTGCCAAGTCCTAGTTGTTCTATTTATCTAGAAGGGTCTATAACTACTTTTGTGACACTTTAGTGTCGATACTTTGGTCTCCTTCTTTGACACTTCGGTGTAGAGACTTCGGTCTCCCTTTGTGACACTTCAGTTTTGCGACTTCGGTCTCCCACTATGACACTTCAGTGTTGAGACTTTGGTCTCCCTTGGTATAAGTCCCGTTTCCTGCTTCTGTAAATGGATTTAACAGTGATCTAACTTTGTATTCTGATATCTATTTGATTATGATATAAACAAAGAAATTGTGTTCTAATTCTGAAGGGTTAATACCCTCTTTTGATATTCAGTTCTGTTTTTTGTATAATCTATTATGAGATGCAATATAATATGTTTGAATTGTTTGTTCTATTAAACTATTAATGCATGCTTCTGTTATATCATGATTATGTATAATTAGTTGTCAGTTTACGTATAGATTAGTTATTACTTACTAACCTACATGCTTAGCACGAGTCAACTGTATTGGCCAATGGAGTCGGAGTTTTTGTTTTGATAAAAATGTATTTTGAGTTGATTTTTGGCTTGTATCTGAAGTGTATGAATTTGGATTTGCTTATAAATTGGTAGTAACTATATTTCAGGGTGATTTTGGATTTTGAACAAGTTTGTATTAAAGTCAATGTAATATCATGTGTGAATTCCTAATTTGGTTTTAAGGAAGTTTTAGATTGCTTTTGGTTTATTTGTACTGTTTGTGAGTATGACACTTGCATAACCTCCCAGGGGGTAGGTGGATGCCACATAAGGAGTTGATTATGTCTCTAGTCACCTATAAGGTAAAATTACATAGACAAAATAATAAAGGCCAAGCAAAAGAAAAGGTACTATTTTCTATTCTCAAAATAAGTATAGTGATGATGATGAGGCATAACCTCAAATGAAAGTGATTTTGCAGACAACAAATTGATTATGAAGAAAC
The DNA here is from genome assembly GCA_025531925.1 of Erythroxylum plowmanianum. Classification (NCBI taxonomy): domain Eukaryota; kingdom Viridiplantae; phylum Streptophyta; class Magnoliopsida; order Malpighiales; family Erythroxylaceae; genus Erythroxylum; species Erythroxylum plowmanianum. Next base: position 40,641,906 of record JANVCQ010000232.1, read on the forward strand.
TCAAAAAAGCTCCTTAATAAGAGCAAGGAACAAAAGATAAGTTGATACAAAGATGAAGGTGTGTATGATTCTAAGACAAATGCTAACGTTGTATGCTATAAATGAAAATGGAATTTTTATTTCAAGAAACAATTTCCAAACCTCAAAGAGATAAATAAAGTACAAGTAAAAGGGACTACAAAATGAAATAGGTAACGAAAGAAATATGGAACGACTCGAGCAAATATAAAGGAGAGAAATCCAAATATAAGATCGATAAAATATGTTATATGGAATACAATAATATGATGAATCTTTAGACCAACTTGAGGATAGTGATGCTGAGTTAACATAAAATTCTAGAAATCATAACTAACAAGAGAAATAGGTTACCATGAAAGTGTAATGAAACTGATTGAGCTCAAGTTTATTATACAAATTGGTGAAACTTTCATGGCTTTTACTAAACTTTTTGACTCCTAATTCTTGATTTTGTGCTTAAATTAACCCTTGAGTGTGTACTTTTATTTTATGTAATTTGATAGTAAAAATTGTTACAAATTGGTACTTAATTTTTCTGAGAACAATTGATACTGCAAATTGTTGATTGTAGGAACCTCAAGGAGAAAGGAGTCAATGTGTTGAATTGAAGTCAACAGGAGACCACCGTTTCAGGAAAAGTTCGTCGCAGCAAAGTATCTGTCGCCGCGGTGAAACAACAAGACATAGTGATAAAACTTTCGCGAAAAGTTTGCCGCGACAAAGATTAATTCTTTCACCACAGCGAAAGATCCAGCATAGAGGCAAAATCTTTTGGGAAAAGTATGCCGCGACAAACTTACCTATCGCTGCGGCGAACTTTCAAAAACCTGAACCATATTTAGAAAAATCTCTCACTGTTTGACCCGATCCACCGACCCTATATTTAAAAACCTGCTAAATTAGGTTATAGAGAGACAATACTACACAGAGATAGCAAACACACGCATCTCATACACACATCTCATCTCTCTCACTCTCTACCTTTATCCATTAATCCATTCAATTTTTCATTGTCGCCTTCATCATCTGCTGCTGCTGCCATAGATGTTATCAGTGTGTTTACAGTTGTGAGTGCTCCCGAAGTGATGCTTGGCTAAGCACCATTTCCTCTTGAAGATGTAGCGATGGCTTGAGTTCAATGGGCTTCAAAGGGGAGTAGTTCATTTATGTTTAACTACATTGTTATGAACTCCTGAGTTAGGATTTATGCTCTGTAGTTGGATTCACTTGATTATAGTTTAATCAAGTATTGAAAAATGTATTGTGTCATGGATTTGTTGATGTAGAACTTTGAGCTTTAATATATGAAGTCTCATATATGTCTTTTTGGTGATTGTGTTAATTCTCTTTTATTTTCCTTTTTGGTGAGCTTTTGTTAGATAATCAGATATTCCTCTCATTAAATGTCTTGATTTGTAGCATCAATGTGATTGTGGAAATAATCTCTCTTGGTCAAACAGGATCGTAGAGAGTACATAATTATAGGAAACATATAAGCCATATTATAGCTGATAATATTATGTCATTAAATGTAAAAACGTGTATATATTTTAGTACAGAAAGCCAATACGATTGAGCTTCTTTGATCCTCCATTTCTATCTTCTTTACATGGTATCAGAGCTCACAAATGGGTTCACCATTGACTCCTAGCATCAACTCCTCTACCACTTCTGATCCTCAAACTACTTTTACCCTAACACTTTCTGCTACCTTGCCTCATGCTCAACTCTCCTTTTCATTCAAACTTGAACCAACAAATTACTTAGCATGGAAAACCCAATTCAACCCAATAATCAAATGTTATAATTTAACCAAACATGTCGATGATACTCCACCACCAGCAGCGGTCATATCCAGTTATGACAAAGTGGAACCAAATCTTGAATATCTTAAATGGGATCAGCAAGATCAACTCCTACTTAGCTGGATCTTATCATCATTAACAGAGGAGGATTTTTATGATGTTACAGGTGTTAACATTGCAGGCGATGCATGGCATGCACTAGCAGATGCCTTTGGTGTAGGATCAAGTGCAATTACACATAGAACTGCAAAGACTTTCCCCTGATGTTACAGGTGTTAACACTGACATCCTTTGTCGCGGCGGCAGACCTATTTCGCCGCGGCGTGGGAAGTACAGTTTTCATTGTGGAAATAGACCCATTTCGCCGCGGTGAGCTTATAGATTTTGATGTTTTTAGTGAATTTGTTTAATCCTTGTGTTTATTTTTTCTTGTTTTCTGCAGGAAATTACCTCGAACTACGAACACTTCCTGTAACTCTCCCACTTCCTCCTCCAGTTTCTCCCTATCCTCCCATTCATCCCAGTCTTCCCATCCATCCCACTCCTTTGCTTTTTTGCCTCATTCGACTGACTTCGAATATAACGACCTAGTCGAGAAGATCGACGCTAGGTCGCTCATTAAGGAGCGCCCCTTTCCCTTGACTCCACACAATAATCCTTTTGTCCGCTAACTCATAACCTCCCAACTTACAGGATTAGTTCACCCTAGGGATCAAGGCAATGAAAAATTCGTCCGTCATTTTTATACTCTTGCCTGCCTTCACAACACCTTCGAAATTAATTTCCGGCATGTCATTGTTCCTACCGCCTTTACCGTTGCCAGCATCCGTGACCATTATAAACTTCCTCCTATCTTCCGTTGCCACTTGAGCAACTAATCCACCATTATCCTTGGGACAATGTCCTTCATACCCTCTGTCCTAAGGGTGCCGTATGGCATCAACCCCGTATTTATCAACACTACCTCAAGCGTTCTAATCTCCACCGTGAGGCTCATCCTTGGTTGCATTTAGTGAGCAACAACATCCTTCCCACCACCCACCTAGTGTACATAACCAAACAACAAGCCCTTTATTTGTACCTTCTCATGCTTGGTCGCCCGATCGATATAACTAATGCCATTGCCTCCGCCCTTCGTGATGCCATTACTACCGCCAAGCTCACCAACTCCATAATCTTCCCTCACCTTATCACCGACATATTCCGGGCCCATAACGTCCCAAAATACAATAATGACAGCTATTTCGACTTGGCTCCTCTATTTCGTTACATACGCCTTAAACAACCCCGACTCCAGCCCCCACCCCCACCCCCTATCCCTTCCACCTGCTTTCCAGATGTTACTGTTCCCCATTCTGAGGACTTACCTCACAAGGATGATCTTTCCACTCCGACCCCTCCTGAGCCAATCAACTTATAGGCACTCGCCCGCCAAGTGGATGCTCTTTAGGAGACTCTTCTCCAGGTGGTAGCCAGACAGGAGCAAGATCGCCGATATCATCGACGGATGGATGCCTTAATTATCGTGCACCTGCATTTCTCGCTTCCTTCTGAGGAAGATGACCCCTTGACGGCACCGGCACATCTGGGGCTGCTCCTTCCGACGCTGCGGATGATCATCCGATGACCTAGTTCGGGTGTTTTTTTTTTATTTTCTTTTTGTTGTATTTTTTTTAGTTCATTAGTCGGATACTCAGTTCATTTCTGTAATGTCCAACTTTTTGCACCCCGTTTATGTATATAATTCTTTTTGTCCTTCCACTTTGTTATTATGGAGCTTTCGCTTTTCACTTTCTTGCTTATTTCTGTTACTTGTTCTTCTTCAATGAGGACAATGTGTTGTTTAAGTAAGGGAGGAGCTTTTCCCACTTTGTTATTCTTGTTTGTGCTCCATTTTGGCCATTTACGTGTCTGTGTTAGTCAATTATGTATACTGTTAAAATTTTAAGCTTGGCGACTATGGAAATTGAGTTTTTGCTATTTTTCTCCGTGGAGTATTGTGCCTTCGTCGGGGCCATATGCATGTTTTTCTTTGTGGCAATATTTGTGAACTGAGCAGTTCACCGCGGTGAACTTTGGTTTCACTGCAGCACCAAACTTTTGTAGAAATGATTTTGTTTTGAGAAATTTTGTCTCAATTCAACAATTCTCCCTCATTCGACTCTTGTCACTTTTGTTTCTCAAAGAATTTATAAGTTTCAAAGTGATTCT
>JANVCQ010000232.1:40646042-40658200 GCA_025531925.1 Erythroxylum plowmanianum
TAATTGAAATCATTTTATTCTCTTGCTTTAAAAGGAAACATTCATGGCTCATTACTCAATTATAAACATGAAACTCACCTTGAATTTCCTTGTTTAATACTTGCTCAAAATGACCTCTCTCCTTGCTCCTCTTGCCTTCCTTGATTTCCTTTAACAAAAGCCAAAAATTCCATTCAATAGGAATTCCAATTGAGAACCTATAAGACACATTCACTAAAATTGATCCTAGAATCCTTAAACTCATACATTTCTTAAGCTATATGAACTAAAACCCTCTCAAAAATCCAAAATATTAAGATCAAACTTACCTTAAATCTTCACCAAATGAAGAGTTTGTTGGCTCTAATGGAAGCTTTCGTCTTCTTCTACCTTTTTTCCTTCTTGCATAACTTCAAAATCACTCCTTAGGACTAAGAAAAATCAAAACCTAGCTTTTCTTCTCTCTTTCTTCTAAAAATCGAAAATCTCTCCTTCTCTCTTCTCTTTGTTTCTTCTCTCTCAATTTCGTCCTTGCTTCTTCCTTAAAAGCCAAACAACACTTCTTATTTCAATTATGCCATTAATGATTGAGAAATGTCCAATTTGCCCTTCCTTCAAAGCCTTATGACTTTAATGCTTAAGTGATCTTCCCAAAATGCCCTCATGTAATCTTACCACCCTAACACTTAAATTCAATAAACATATGTCATATAATCTTACTCACATTAACATAATAATTAATTAATTCCAAAAATAAATCCATAAAGACCTTATAATAATTTAAATCATGCTTAATTAAAGAAAAAAATTCTAGGGCTAACAATCAAGACCTAGCAAGCAATTGAAAAAAGATGAATTGGAGAAGCCTTTGTTCAACAGCCTAGTAGTAACCCGATTCGAAGCGTTCAAGAACCAATCCTCTGACTGGTTAACGCTATCTAGACTCAACCCAACAGCCTGTGATAAGTCAAGCTTGACGAGAAAGAGAAAGAGACAGAGTCTCGATGGTCTCTCGGAGGAGGAATTGAGGAGTTTGTGTTGGTGCCATCGTATTCGTTAATCATGTTTTCTAAGTCCTTGTCGGTGGTGACAGAGATAAGAGAGTCCAAGTCTTCATTGGGGAGCTGGTATTTGAGAGTGAACAACCTACCGTTTATTAAAGTGTTAGAGAGGTGCATGGAGAGCAAGGAGAGTGAGCTATGACGGTCAACAAGTACGATGCGGGTGTCGCCATCAAGGTAGCATAAGGATTTATCATGAGGACAGGAGACGATGTGGCTGCCATAGGAGCACATGAGTCGGAGCTTGGAGAAGGAGAGAAGTGGAGGGTCGTCCAAATAGGAATCGGTGGTATGGGGGCTTGGGGAGGAGTCGATGGAGTCTGGGTCAGTTGAGGTGGCGGTTGGAGGGACGGAGGAGAGCGGTTGTGGTTATGGTTGGTCCATGGCTGAGGAGGTAGTGTGTTGTATACAAAAAATGGCTAACGGATTCTTTGTAACATAGTGGGTCAGAGAAACAAAAGAGAGACAAAGAAAGGGAGAGGAGAAGGAGGGTGACAGGGAGAATATTGTCTTACAGGCAATCAAGCTATCTTGTTTTCTATCTAAGAAATCAAAAAGAATAATATGGGAATTTTTTCTTTCTATACTTTTTTGGTGAAGTTAAGGAAAGAAAAAAGAAATAAAATCTCATTTGTGTAGGATTCGAGTCAAGTGAGGTGGGTTTTTCCTAATAGTTGTTTTGCTGACTGGTTACAGTTTGGCTATTTGTGGAACATGATCATGGTAATAGATTTGATTTATGATTTATATATTCATTTTGAGGTAATAAGATTTTAGTTTTCAAACGGATTTTTTTGTTTTTGTATTCTGTCTCAATATGAGAAGATCTTTGAGCAATGGGCTAGAGATTCCTAACAAGAGCTAATACAAGTCATGTAAATTAAAATTTTATACATTTTGTTTCTACTACCCATTTGCGTCCTATATAAGCTTGAATTGAAGAGTAGTTTGTTCATTCAAAAGAGAAGAACATCTACTCGGGATCTAGAGAAATATAAATCCACAACTTGTACTAGCCATAAAAAAGGTAAATCCAGCATACTCGGACAAAATCCTTTCAAACAACAATACATGAAAAGAAAATATCACAAGGGATGGAGTCAAAACATCATGTGCAGGACTCAGAACTCAAGACTTAGGATCGTAATGAATAATGATCAACCGTAATATAAAATAAAGAAAGGCGTGTGGTTGGAATGGAGAGTAGGATAGTGACCAGCGACGTCTATGTAGATGCAGTGCTGTAAGTGAGCAGTAACATCCAACCAATCGCCTGCCAAAAAGCTTATGACTTTTTTGTTAATTCAAAAATTAAATATTTTTAATGTAGCATCTAAATTTTTAAAGATTTTAATAATTCATTAATTTGACAAATAAAACCTTTATTGTTTATAACATGTAAATATTCATATAGAAAAATAATAGTATAATTAGACTAGAGTAAAGATAATTTTTCAGGCGAATATCTCTATATCATAAACAACAAAAATTTCACTAGTCAAATAAGTAAATTGCTAACATAATTAATGTTTTGAATTCAATTGTTAAGGTTTTAAAATATTGATCATTTAATTGAAAATTTTAAAAATTTTGGTACTAAATTGAAAAATCTTTAAAAGTTTAGGATTTTAATTTTTTTATCCATAAATAATATTACTATGTTAATTGATATTTTAAATTAAAGCCATTCCAACTGTAATTTTATGATTAATTCAAATGTAGGAAGTCGTAAAGTCAAGTATAAGTAAGCATAAAATTTTCAACCTCTCTATCTTTGTGTTGGAACAAAAAATTCGACAATACATTGTCTTGCTTATATAAGTCGAAGAAAAGATGTCTGAAGATGATACAACTATAAGGTAATGAGATTTTGACTTTCCTAAAATTCCTATTCATCGTTATTCGTTACAAATATTTATCATACACCAAGTAGCAAATGGTCACAAACAAAGGAAGAAAAAGCATATAATATGTGCAAAGGTTGATCGAAATAAAAAAGCTAATGAAAAAGATTCAAAACTAACTTGTTTTTATTAAAAATAGATCGATGGATGTTTTCTAATATCTAAATTAAAAATTAAGCTAAATTGTATTAAATTTTATGAATTTAATTGGATCGAAAAATTAAATTATCTTATCATACAATTTATTTTAATATTTTATAAATCTAAGTTGATTGATTTTAAGATTTTAATTTGTCTACTTAAATTTAAGGACATTAGTTATTTTATTTTGAATTAAAGATATGGATAAATTAACTGTCTTGCAAAGAAAATTTTAATAAATTAATAATTTTTAAATTAAAATAAAAAATAGCAAGAAATGATGATTGCTTTTTTTTTTTATTAGGGGTTAATCTCTTTATTCTCTCTAAATTATATCTTCATTCTCTTCATCGTATCACTTCCTTATAAAACTAAAAATTCATTTTTTCCTCTTAACTTTCTACTTTTTAAGTACTAGTTATTGCTATTCACATCCTGACTAAAGAACTATATATATGGTATGGTTATCTTATGTATGTTATTGTCTAGATATTATATGTTCATTTATGGGATTCTTTGGTGACTTCTTATCTTTTAGAATTATGTAGTAATGGTAGTCACCTGTATTATATATGGTTCATTTTAATATATATATATATATATATATACACACACACACATTACTAAACAGATATGAGAGAGACTAATAACTCTTTTAAAAAAACACAACTATAATGATCTTGGGTGTTTCTAAAGTGCCTAGGGGTATTAAGATAGAGTCTTGGTGGTAGAATAAAGATATGTAAGAAAAAATTAACATTAAGAAGGGTGCTTAACAAGCTTTATTAGATAGCACCACAAAGGTAGAGAGACTAGTTAACAGAAAAGTTACAAACTGGCAAATAAAGAGACAAAGAAGATAAGCCCAGGAGCTAAAAGTAGAGTTCATAAGAAATTATACCAACGATTGGAACCTAAAGATGGAGAAAAAGATATTTTTAAGCTTTCGAGAGTTAGGGAATGGAAGGCGAGAGAATTAAATCAAGTTTGTTCTATAAAAGATGAAGCAAAGAGGATGCTCATATATGAAAATGACATCAAGAGATGATGGTAAAGGTACTTTTATAGCCTTTTTAACAAAAAGCTTAGAGGACAACATCTCTTTAGATGATTTTAGCTATTTAAGATGTATTATAACTTTACCTGTTGTCGGTAGATTATAAGAGAAGAAATTAAAAAAAAATTGAGGGAGATGAAGAGTGGAAGGGCAGTAGGGCCTGATAAGATACCCATAAAGGTGTGGAAGAGCCTAGGTGAAGAGCATCTTACTTGGCTAGCTAAGCTTTTTAATGTAATCTTTAAGTTTACCAAAATGTAAGATGAGTGAAGAGTTAATATGCTAATTCCTCTATATATGAATAGAGGGGACATCCAATGTAGCACCCCACTCTCGCTAAACATGTACTCGACATCCTCCGTGATGTCCGAGAACTTGTCCCGTGAGGGTGGCATGCTAGCACACTCGGTTAGTAAAATCTCGTTACAATTTTTTTCAAAACAATTCACACATATGCGAAAATCAATTATCAAATTGGGCCCACTTCAGTTCATAAACATTTTTCAATCACAGTAATATAATCATCATAATTTCAATAGCCATTTGGGCCCATTACAAATAAAAAACACTCACAATTATAATGTCATTACAATATAAATACATTCGCATACACATTGTACAATAATTTTGGAATACATTCCTTAATACAAAAATTTCTGGAAAATTCTATGCAGACGCAAACTGATCCCGACCACTACCTCTTACTTGAATGCAGTGGCTATGCTCCCGTTTGCCCAATGAGGTAACCCTTCTGAGCCTGAAAAATATTGCAAATTTTGGATGAGTTTTGCGAACTCAGTGAGTGACCATCCTCGATAGCTCACTCAGTCACATAATACATAATTTACATCATTTATCTAATAATCACATTAAATCACATACAATTGATCAATTAGTTCACATTTTTCATTCAACACATACCACACTCCGAAATCATTCAAACCATTATAATCATTCATATCTTATACATATGCAATACTTATGAGCCTTACTTTCCATTTTATTTCTTTATTGTGACTAAGTGCCTATAACTGTCCCGTATCTATTATGGATACCGAGCTCATTAATAACTGTCCTGTATCTGTTGGAGATACTGGGCTCATTAACAACTGTCCCGTATCCGTTAGGGATACCAGGCTCATTTTATATAGTGAGGCTTTGGCTCTTAATCACTTTCTGAGCTTTAGGCTCTTTTTCACATTCTAAGCTCTTTTTCGGTGGCTACTCTAGTCACAGCTGCCTTTATCTTTCATGCATTCATGTAATGAAATGCATCAATCACATATCATCAACTTTTCACTTTCACATATCATCAGACATTAGTCTGACATTCAACATTAAAGTTGAGAATCATTCTTTTTCATTCATATGCATATTCACATTTTTCTTCGAAACTAGGTCCGACATTTAACAATCAAGTCATATATCACGTTTTTCATCAAATTCACATACAAGGAGCACTTCAATATCTCATTCATACCTTACAATCATCGGACCTTCTATCTGGAAATCAACACAATTAATCACATTCATATGATCATTCAGCAGTCAATCATTCATATGATCATTCAGCAGTCAATCAATACAAAAATTCAAAACAAAACAAACAATGAAGTGAGACCATCTAGGTCAACTCACATTACGCTCCAGATTAGCATTAGCTTCCATGGTCCAGAAATGTCTGGATGGGGACGTTCTATCCTGTATCATCATTATGCAAAACACATATTGCACACATATTATTAATTGAACAATCATATAAACATTTAGTTTGACGCACATGTATATGTGTAATGTATAATGCATGCTCAATGACAATCCCGGGTATATTTTCTAATTTCATATCTTATACTCATTCTCATTTCATGTTCATATTTGTCTAATTGAACTTAGATTTATACTTCATTTGCACATAATCATTCTAAGTTTCCAATTCAATCTTTACCCTTTGTATGTGTCTGGCTTATTCATAAGCTTATACCTCAAGAACACTCGGTTACTCTATATCATAACTCAATTTTTCGTCATCTTTTTTCTACCCTTATATGATCTCATAATATCCAATTCTCATTAACAATTAATCACTTAATACATATTTCTCAACTTCTTTGAATCATAGCTACAATCATATGAACATCTTCATTCCCATTATACTCATGCCTTGGGTCCTTTAATATTATCCCCTCATTCACTAAGTTATAACCTTCATTTTCACTTCAAACCTATCATACATTAGTCACATACACCAAGGATCATTCTAGGTTCAATTTAAGACCCATTTAAGCCTTAATTAGGTTCACTTGACCAGTGAATGTCCGTTAGGCAGACATCCATGTCTGTTAAATAGACCTTTATGGGTCACTTACAGAAACTTGAAAATTTGACCCTCTAGCCATCAAAATAGCTTCTTAAGGCCTTCATAGAAGTTGTAGATCTATAAGTCCTCTTTAAAACCATACGTAAATGACCACAATCCGAGTTCTACAGAAAAAAGTTATGTCTCTTTCACTAAAGTATGTCCAATTGCATCTTGTTTTCCAAATTTCTAACTCTTTACTTGTTACATTCAACATCGTATACTTGATCTATCACTTCTAGTTCAATTACACATCATTTAACCATTATTCTAACCCCATTTCAACTCAGTATCATCTATAAACAAATTATAGCCCATGATTGATCATAAACACTAATAATAGAACATACATATATATATGCATTCATCATTAATTTTCTACACATATTCAACTTCATTTCCCCTTTCATTTCACTTCTAAATATCACCTTGATCCTTCACATTTCAAAACACCACATTAATCCCTTTTGTTTAGCTCTAGACTCATTTTATTTCATCACAAAACACTCAAATAGATTCACATTAATTCATCAAGAAAGCAGAACAAAACCCATTATGTATCCAATTTTTTTGTACTTTTTCCTACACTTAGTACTCAAATTCAAGTCAAAATTCGAAACTCATAATGACAGAATTTGAATTCGATATCTTCATGCAAAATGTAGCCATATGTCTCCAATTTAATTCAAATTAAAAAACATCTCATTTGGATAACTACAGAACAAGTTATAGCTGAAATACAGAACCATATTCATTGGAAAAAGTCACAGCTAATATTTCTCCAACACATTTAAAACACCATTAACTCAATTAATCCAACATTCTATCATTCCGTAATCTATTATCCATCAAAACAACAAGGTAATACATGAATCTACCCACATTATTCATTCACGTTTTTAGCATGATCCCATCCTCATATCATGAACATTTAACCTCTAACGATCATCAAATCATGTTTCATTCATCAATTCAAGAAGAGGGATGCTTATACTTACTTGATTTACCCAAAGCTTCTTCAGTCACCATGAAACCCTAGCCTCTAAGCATCATATGATTATCATCTTCTTAAGTTGGTAGGGATGGGTTTTCTTATGACAACGAAGAAGATGATGTGGTGAGAGTAACAAGTGAAAGATGGAAGCATGATGCAACTTGATGGAGGTTTGGGTGAGTCAAGAATCATAAAGGAGAAGAAGAGAAGAAGAAGCCACGAAAATGAGAAAGAAAGTAAGAGTTAAAATGAAAGACAAAATTAAGGATAGGCTTGCACGATGAAGAAAAATCGTGGGTGAGATGTGGCAAGGCAAGTGACATATGTCACTTGCCACTTGTTACCTCCCCATGGTTCCATTTGGTCCATTTTAATAACTAGTCCATTTTGTCTCCAATTTCTACTCCAATTATGTCCCAATTTTCAATGACATAAGTTATTAAATCCCAAAGTCATTTATAAAAATTTCCATTGCCATTTGACCCTTATTTCTACTACTATTTATGAATTGTTCCGTCACTTGGCATTTCTCCTAGTCCAAAAATATCCTTAAATTTTAGAAAATTCCCAAATTTTGTCTAAAATTATAATTCACTACTTATACACTCCAACTCAATTGATAACACATATAATTCACAATTCCCAATATAATCACATTTATAGATCAATTTACCCAAAAATGTCAAATGAGTGCATGAATAATTATTTTCATGCACAAAACTACTATTCACGTGTGTATGTATGCTATATTATGCATAAGCATGAATTGCATTTTTCTCAATCTCTCTTTAATCTCACATGTACCAAATTTTAGGGTTCTAACCCTTAGTATGAGAACGGGATGTTACATCCAATGTTGTAACAACTATAGATACATCAAACTACTTAGTCACACTATGAAGTTATAGAGGAAGGTGATTGAGAATATAATGAGAAAGGATGTTTCTATATCAAAGAACTAGTTTGGTTTTATCCTAGGAAGGCCCACTATAAAAGTTTTACATCTCCTTAGAAGATTAATAAAATATTATAGGAAATGACATACAACCTATATATGATTTTTATTGATATAGAGAAAGCGTATGATAGGATGCCTAGGGAAATCATGTGGAGGTGTTCAGCAATTAAGGGAGTTCTTATGACATATATATGGGTTATTAGGGAAACTTATGAAGGTGTAAAGACTAGAGCAAGGATGATAAAAAGAAATACAGAGATATAAGGCTAAACTAAGGATCCTCACTAAGCCCCTTTTTGTTTGTAATAATGATGGAAGAACTCATCAAGAATAACCAAGGGGATGTGCTTTGGTATATGTAAGTTTTAGATAGAAAAACTTTCATACTGTAAGTATACGGATCGTAACTTATTGTACAAAAGATATTGTTTCCACGAAGATTGTTTAGTTACCTAAAAGTTCTTGTAAAGTTTGTTTAAGGTAAACAATAAGATGACTAATTAAGAATTAAACTAAAAATAAAGATTTAATAAATAAACTATAAACAAACTACAAAATAGACAACAACAAAATTAATTGATTGATTAATAATGAAAGCTAGGAATTAATTAATTATGTCCTTATTTTTTCCCTTTACCTTCTTGATTTAATCATATTTAATACTAGATATCTTATAGTTATGATTACCTTCTCTCAAGATCTAGTCAAGTAATCCCAATTAAAATAGATAAAAATTAAATTGTGATTTCTCAATCTTTCAAAACTCCTTCTAACTATGAAAGTGGATTTGAAGCAATCCTAGATAAATAATAAAAATTAAGATCTCTCTTGCTTATTAATTTGATGTTTGTAAATCATTTGAGATACTAGCTCTTGCTATGCAGCATAACACAAGCGAATCAACCTTTCAATTCAAATTGATTATAAAATAATAAACATCATAAGCATATTCATTAAATCAAGAATGTAAGTTCAACAAATAATTCAAGAGTAATTCCTAAAAAGGAATTTAGCAATCCATAAATATAGCTAAATAGCTAAATATAATTATCATTAACACCTAACAATAACAACAAATAAAAAAGTAGAAAATTGAATCTGGAAGTCTTCTCTTCTTAGCCTTAAGCTAGAAAATCTATAGCCTTATTCTTGAGAATTCCTACTTTGATCTCCTCTTTAATTATGATTATGCTACCATCAAGTGGTGTTTTAAGCTTCTTTATTAACTTAAGTCTTTTAGGGTTTTGTCTAAGATTCTTCCATGTGCATATCTTCCAAAAATAGCCTTGAAGCATTAAAATTATGAAAAATTTTGCATCTTAGATCATGAACGATCATGCATGGGACTGCCTAAACTTTCTAACACAATCATTTGTAGGACTGACTAAACTTTCTGGCATGATCGTGCACCTCGAAGCATTAAAATTATGAGAAAAAACTTGCATCCTAGATCATGCATAATCATGTATGGGATTGCTTAAACTTTCTAGCAAAATCATTTATAGGACTGCCTAAACTTTTTTGCATGTCTTCCAACTTGTTTCTTCCTTTTTGCACTATTATGCTTAGGACTACACTATTATGCCAAACTTGTTCTCCATTTTTTTCTTCATCTTATCTTCACTTTTTCCTATCTCCATTCATCACCAAACACATCAAATAATCCTTGAAATATATAATTAAGATCAAAATTTTGCCTTAAACAATAATAATCAAACAAAACATTTGCTTGTCCCTAAGCAAAACTAAAACCATAGAATAAACAAAATACAAAATCATGCATTAATACAATAATGGTCCAACGAAATCAAATCTTATGAAATTAACTTAGCCATAAACACCAATAACTTAAAAGGCTCCAACACACTAACTTATTCCATTCATGTTCAAATTCTTTGATTTAAAGATACATATCAACCAAAGTATTGCACCTATTCATACATATATGAAACTTGTAAGCATGCATTCATTCTTTTATAACAATTAAAGAGGTAGACCAACACTAGATATCCATTCATGAGATTTATTTTAACATTCAACAAGAAGATCCATAAGTTCAATTTTATTATCAACACCATATTATCAAGCTTGGAAATGAGATCTACTTCCTCCTCTAGGAAAATCTGCAACTCCCTTATTACACCTAACCTTCCAACTAGCTCATTAAATTCATCTAAACTTCCTAAATATCTTAGCTACAAAGACTTTGAGCTTGCTCTAGGATAAAACGCTAAGCTTGATGCTATATCAACTACCCCTATTAATCCCTTAGAGAATTCTACCCTTAGTAATCTAGACACCTTTTAGGTTAGGAATACCAGGCTAAGCTAGAAGCACAAGATGGATGAATCTTCTCTAGTTAAGCTCAACTATGCCCACCATCTATCTAAGAAGAAAGTAAGATTTTGGCTCTATATCTGGAAGTTCTTAAAGATGGAGATAACAAATGGTGTGCAACCCTTATAGGATTTTTTTAAAGGAAAAGGCCTACATTTCCATTTATTAACTCTTGAACTACGTACCTTTGGAAATCATTGGGATTAAAGGAAGTCTTACTTAGTGAAGATTATCCTTTTTTATTTAAATTTTAATCTTTTAATGAGGCACAAAATTTAAACTAAGACATTGGCACTACAACAATACACACTTATTCCTTCAACTATGGTAGTCTGGAATGCATAGAGGCAATAAAGCAAAACTAGGTTCCTTTATGGATTAATATCCATGGCATCCTATGAGAATATTTGTCCACTAATGGCCTTAGTCATTTGGAAAGCTACATAGGTACACCAAAGTAATGGATGAGTAGAATCCTTCCTTAAGAAGAATATGATATGTGTTAATTTAGGTTGTAGTGGAAATGAGAAAGAAGTTCCTAGAGGATATCCCTCTACTAAGGATTGGTTCTACTGATAACCTTTATGAAGACTCAGTCAAGGTCTCATACAAATGGAGACCATCTTTAGTTAAGCAAAGAAACGTATAAAGGTCGATTGGCTAGATATTCAATAGGAGAGACTATAATGAAATACTGGGATGACAATAGTGAATTAAGCTAAATAATTAAGGAATAGGAAAGCATTGCCTAATCTTCTACTATAAGAGACGTAGAGGGAGGTAAGGCAATTCTTGTTGGGCACCGATTCCGGAACCCAACTCTTGCGAAATCATGAAGTCTGAGTGTAAACCCATAGGATTATTTCCATGAACCCTTATTAGGCAACATCTCCCAAGGATGGCGTGCCCCATGACAATCAAACATCAAACAAACTTAATTCTTCAACTCAACCATATTACGAAGAAGTCAATATGAACATACATAATCGAACTACTTCAATCTATCATTTCATTTTTAAAGCAATAGAGTTTGAAAATCTTTATTTACATATAAAAAGCCACACCATTGGCTTATTACAAAAATACAAAAGTAGCAAATTTATGGAAGTTCCCTTAGGCTCTTGCTCACTTGATCTCTTAACTATCACCTGAAGAAGAGACAGAGAGGGGGTGAGCTTGACAGCTCGTGGGTAACATTTTATAAAGGAAAAATAAGTGAAAACTATTAAAAATGTTCACTTGTCATAGAAAATTTTCATATGGTTCATAAAACACATGTTTCTTAGGCTTTCATCCAAAATTCACAAGTTGTAAAACATGAATGCATCAAACTTATTAACATAACATGAGCACATAAGCATATCAAATGGT
>JANVCQ010000232.1:40658300-40680078 GCA_025531925.1 Erythroxylum plowmanianum
AAACATACACATATGTACATATTCTTCATCAACTTACTACACAAATTCAACTTCATTTTTGCTTTCATTCTACTTCTGGCTTTCACCTTAATTCTTCCCATTTCAAATTCTCTTATCCATAAAAACACCAAAGCAAGCCATTAATCTATTCACATTTTTCATTCGCTACTTCACTCTTGTTTATTATTTCTAATTCAAGAATTTTCATCATTTGTTCTTTACTCATTACTAATCACCAAAATTTCTTATTTAATAGTTCTAATCTTCTAAAAAAAGTTTGGGGTCCAACAACTACAGTAAATTACGATTTGGACCCTTTTAGAGTCAGAATCTCACTTCCCGTTCTTCATAAAGTTGTAGATCTCGAAGTTATTTTTCAAGACATCTGTAGTGTAAGTTATGACAATTGCGCCAAGACAAGTACAAAATGATTAAAGACATAAACATGTTGGATTCTTTTGGTCATAATTTCTTCATCTGACCTCCAAATGAGGTGATTCTTGAAGCGATAGATTCCTAACATATCGTTCTACCTTTCCACAAAATTGATAGCCTTTGATATTGAATCTAAAAGAGTGATGGAAAGGAAGTTAGGGTTCATTGAAATAACCCCATAAGGAAACCCACTCGTGTTTTTTGACTCGGATAGTTAGGCTTCGGGAATGAGGTCCAACATCTTTTGCTCTGGGAACGGGGTGAAACATTTTTCCTAGTCCAAAAACACTCTCAAGTTTCAAAAAATTCCCAAATTTTGTCAAAAATTATAGTTTACTACTTGTGCACTCCAACTTAGTTGATAAAACATATAATTCACAATTCCCAATATAATCACATTTATAGATCAATTATACCCAAAAAAGTCAAATGAGTGCATAAACAATTATTTTCATATGCAAAAACTACTATTCATGAGTGTGTGTATGCTATATTATGCATAAGCATGAAATGCAATTTTTTTCTTAATTTCTCATTAATCTCACATATACCGTATTTTTGGTTTCTAACTCTTAATATGAGAACGAGGTTTTACATTTCTCCCCTCCTTAATAAATTTCATCCTCAAAATTCTTATCTGATTAATCAGGAAGGTTGAGGAATTGTTACTCAATTACTCCTTCGTTTCCTATTGAACTTCACCTCTCGAATCATTTCTTCCAATTGACCATAGTCAGTGAAATCAGTCAATCCTCTTCTCATTTCTTCAGATATCACACTATCTTAACTGGTTTCCTCAATATAATTCAGGTTACTTAAAATTTACACTTCATAAGCCAATAATATATCTTTGTAAGATCATATAATTATTTCTTAGCATATTCACATCTCTTCTGTGTTAATACACTCCACTCTTTCATATCTATCTCATATATTCCATAACCTCGATGTTGATCCATCAAATTCATTCATCTTTCATAAGCCCCTTAATTTCTATTACAAATTCATTTTACTGATCAATAGTATCTCGAATCAATTTTAGCCCTCGACCATTTTTAGGCCCTCTTCATTTTAATGTAAGGGTGAACAACTCTTTTTGTCATTTTATGCCTCATACAATATTAGAAAGATATCACTATGATAATGATTGTTAAGCTTAAAGTCACTTAGAACTATACATTGATCTCATGTTCCTATGAACTCCAAAATATAAGCTTTAAACGTACCTCCAATAGTTAGGACTTTTGGTAATTCAAACATTCAGTCACTTGTTTCTACTTGCTTAGCAGTTAATAACTATTTTAGTGTATTCCTACTAGGATGTCTAGCTTAGGTTGTTACTTACTTTCTCTAGTACTTTGCTCAATCATTTTTATTGGGTACACATCCTTCTTATTTCAATCACACAGTAACATTTTTCCTATTTGGACTTAAATTTCTGATTCATTTTCAATTCATTAATAATATTTACAAATTTTGGATCATCAATTTGGGCTTTGCTAATCTTTTCACATGAAACTGATCTTAAATTTCAATGTAACTAACAATACTTCATTTTGCCCCACATTTAATTTGACATTCTATGCTCTTTATTGCATTAGGTTTTGTAACCTGAATATTTGAATTTGTGCTACATTGTTATTGAATTTTCTGTTCAATACCTCACATTACAACACTAGCTTTACTGAGAGATACTCATTTGTACATCAAAATCTTCCAGTAAGTCTATCCATTGTCTTAGTCTCATTTTCAATTCTTTCAAACTCAATAATTACTCCAAACTTTAATGATCTCTGTAAATTCTGAAATGTTTCTGTATATATGATGTCCCCAAACATTCAAGCAATCACCATTGTAGCAAGCTTCAATTTATATATATAATAATCAACTCATAAGACTTTAATATTTATTTGTCTCCACACATATGAAATCGCTTTATTATGCTGCATTGGATTTTATCCTAATCTCTTATGCAAACATCATTTTATACTACAAAAATCTCCAAATCCAAATGATATAATTATCATTGATGTTATACTTCCTCAAAATTCTCTTTACATTAATCAATCATACGATTTATACATTTTTCCTTATACATTTTTTTCAAAGAGCTAAGATCAGTAAAAACCCTTAACAACGTCTAGTAATGTCCAATTCGTAGCCAATTCTAGAAAATTTCAGATCTCTCATATATACCTTAGAGTTTATCTCTCCATCATTACCTCTATTTTCTTTTAGTCTCCTAATATTCCATGTTCAGATACTATGCAACCCAATATTTTATTCAATCAAGCTAAGATTCACTCTTATTAAAATTGGAAAATAATGGTTTCTACCTTTATGATATGTAAGATTTCCTCAAGTATTCAAAATATTCTTCTCCACTTTTCGAACACATTCGATATATCATCTATGATCATAGTCACTAATTAATCCAAACAAAATTAAGGCACTTTATTCTTCAATGCTATGATACTATCAGACATTGTTATCTCAATGTGCCCATGATTAGTTTTCGTAATTCTTTAAGTAACTAATTCCTCAATGAGGTAATATTATCTCATTGACTTATTTTCTCGAATAATTTTCTCCATTCATTTGATTTTCTCTGATTTCGCATTGACTTATTCTAATGTCTGTTCATTCATACTAGTCTCTCTACACATTTCAGTTTATTTGAAAACTTAACTTCCTATGTTAGTAACACATTGTCACCTTAAATTCAAGAATCCACTCACATAGTTGAATACTTTATATCAAACAAAATACATACATTCTCAGTAGTATATTCTACCTATTATGCTTGAGTCTTCACTAGGGATATGATTCCAATATTCACTGTTGATTCATTACATATTCATTTCTTATTTGTTCCTTCATTGATCATTCTTAAATTGAATCATTAGATCAACTTAACCTATTTCAAGGAAATTCTTCTTTGAAAGAAGATTTCTTGCTACTTTCATCGATACCGCTTATGAAATTCTTATTAATCAACTATCTTCACCATTACTTGTCAGCCATTCTTAGTACCTTAAGAAGATCAATTTCAACTATTCATAATATCTCATTAAGATCAATTTATGCCATAACTTATATGATTAGAACATCCTTTTTAATAAGGCTCATTGAAGCATCAAGCAAATTATTTACTCTAATACCTTGGTATATACCATCAAAATCATTACATCTTATCTAGAGATGTATTTAGGACAACTCACAAATTAGTAGCTTATGCTAAGGATACCTTGATCTCATTTGATTCTAGACAACACTTCCCCCTTTGTGCCTGTCCTTGATCGTGGGGATTATGCTATGATCATGTCCTTCTTCTTTTTCCTTAAATTCATCATATATGGTAACATCATTAACAATCTCAATTCATTCCTAATTGATCATTATAAGCACTTTCACATCTTACTCTAACTCATCTTAGACTTTAAACTATAGGAACTATGACTAGCAATTTTTCAATAAGTCACCGATTGCTTCTTATATCATCTCCACACATATAATACACACATGCTCAATATTTTCATTTGTTATGGTGATCCCATTATCAGATGTGCACTCACACAGGCAAATCAACTTAACCTTGACAACTTTTTCATTTACCGTTATCATCGTTTCACTCCCAATTTTCATTATTTTGTCATACCTATGCATGTTCATAATCAATTCAAAATCATAGATCTTTAATCATCCTGAAATTTTGATTTCAATCCCACTAACATATTCTTACACTGAGTCATAAACTCTTATCACGATAATCAAACAACCATTCCAAGCCCAATTTTAGCCTCTCTAGATCATATAAAATTTTTTTTCATCCAACTTTGTTTAGACACTTTAAATCTTGTCATTTCTACCATATCTCTATTTTCCTCTATCAATCCATAACAATATATTGACATCTATCCCACATTCAAGGATATATTACCCCAGTATAATATTAATATCATATTCATAATACATTCACCAATACAAGTGTGTTGAACCATTATTTTTCATATATAATCATTTGCTATTTCTCATTTCTATATATCCACAAACTTTCGTTCTCTCACATTATGATAGATCATCTTTTTTCTCACTATTTACATCAGCTTAAACACTTATCAAATGCCCATGTGTGTAACTCATGCACATGCGACTCAGACTGGGGATCAGTTGCCACTGCATGCTCAGACATGCCTAAAATGCATATACCTTGACACTTATTTCAAAAAACGCTCATATAAGATACTAATTTTGGGCTTTGATACCAAATTGTAGCACCCTACTCTCGCAAGACATGTACTCGATATCCTCCATGAGGGTGACATGCTAACACACTCGGTCAGTAAAATCTCGTTACAATTTTTTTTAAAAATAATGCACACGTATGTGGAAATCAATTATCAAATTAGGCCCACTTTATTCATAAACTTTTTCAATCACAACAATACAATCATCAAAATTTCAATAGCCATTTGGGCCCATTACAAATACAAAATACTTGTAGTCATAATGTCATCACATTGTAGAATCATTTACAAACATTTCCAATTTGGAAAGTTGTTACATTACGAAATCATTCATATACATATTGTACAGTATGTATGGAATACACAATTTTATACAAAAAAAAGAAAATACAAATGTAGATGCAAATTGATCCCGACCTCTATCTCTTACTTGAATGTAGACGTTTTACTCCCGTTTGCCCAACGAGGTAGCTTTTCTAATCCTGAAAAATATTGCAAAATTTTGGGTGAGTTTTTGCTAACTCAGTGAGTGACCATCCTTGATGGCTCACTAAATCACATAACACGTCTAATTCACATATTCACATCGTTCATTAATACTCATATTGAATCACATACACTTGATCAATCATTTCACATTTTTCATTCAACACATACCACACTCTGAAATCATTTAAACCATTATAATCACTCACTACTTATACATTCCTACTCAATTAATAGCACATATAATTCACAATTCTCAATATAATCACATTTATAGATCAATTATACTCGGAAAATGTCAAATGAGTACATGTACAGCTATTGTAATGTGTGCAAAAATTCAAATTCACATATGTGTATGCTAATATTATGCATGAGCATGAAATGCAATTTTTTTAATCTCTCTTTGATCTCACATGTAAAAAATTTTAGGGTTCCAACCCTTTGTATGGGAATGAGATGTTACAAAGTAGAAGACACATCAATGTGGATATCATAAGCCAAGAATGTGGAATCCGAAAAGTTGAATGCCAAGAAGATATAGAAAGAACGATGGTAGAGGAAATACATCACAGAGGGCAAAGGACCCTTATAGATTTCATGAGGCCATGGTTTAATGCCTATCATCAAGATATTACCCGACTAGCAGTGCAACTAACACATTATATGATTGAAGAGATGGTGAATAATAGTTATTTTTGGACATCAAAATGAAATAGATAGTAGTCAACCTTCCCAGACCCCAAAGGAATGATTGACACAAATTTAATGACAGCATTGCAAGTTAAGATCGACAAGCTCACCATCTAATTAAACAGCTTAACAGTCACCTCCTTCTCTCCATTCAAAACAATTCAACAAGGATGTGATCTATGTAGATGAGAGAGCTATATCACAACTGATTGCTTCCTAGTGAAAAACAAAAACGTGCAATAATTCAAATTCATAGGAGCATAAGTTGGTCAGGGAGGTAATGATCCTTATTAGAACACATACAGTATAGGGTGGCAACACTACCCATATTTCTTTTGGTCTATCAATACAAGGACTTATATAGTAATTCAAGGCCTACTAGGATTTTAGTAAGATGAGTCCAGTTTATGGGATTCAAAATTAGACAAGATCATGGACAAGATCATAAGTACAAAAGAGGCCTAAAAAAGGTAGAAGGGACGAGCAAGTAAAGAACAATCATGCCTCTTCCATTCATAACTTAAAGGTTTAAGGCCAACTTGCTAATGAATTCTATACGAGAAGTGTGGAAAGCTTTCTAAGCAATATGGAAGTAAATCCAAGAGAGCAATTTAAGATTATCATACTTAGGAGTGAGAAAGAGCTAGAAGAACTAGTAGAAGAACAAGCTAACCCTACCTTGTAGAGGATCAAGAGAAGAAAAGAACAAAGACCCTCCTTACGTTCCTTGTCCTTTCCCACCAAAAATACCATTCCTATAAAGACTTCATAATAAAAAATTGGATACATAATTTGTAAAGTTCATGGAACAACTGAAGAAATTGCAAATTATCTCACCCTTTGTGGAAGTTTCGAAGAAGACACCCACATACATGAAGTTTCTCAAGGATATATTATCAACCAAGCGGATTTGGGATGACAATCAAATAGTCACCATAACAAAAAGTTGCAGCTTCTTAGTTACCAACCACACGCCCTCACAGTTAAAAGATCTAGGGAGTTTAACCATACCCTGTGTAGTTGGTAATTTAGAGTTTTCTAAATGTTTATATAACTTCGGTGCAGATATTAATCTTATGATTTTCTCAATTTTCAGGAGAGGCTAGGAGATGTGAAGCCAACCTTTATGGTTATTTAGATGACGGACCAATCAATAAAGAAACCATTAGGCTTCGTGGAAGATGTGCGTATGAAAGTGGACAAGTTTATTATTCCTATAGATTTCGTTATGTTAGACTTTAAAGAGGATCAAAATTGTCTATTAATTCTTGGCATACCATTTTTGAACACTAGAAAAGCTTTAGTAGATGTCCATGAAGACAACCTCATCCTTCGGATAGGTGATGAACAAGTGAAATTCAATGTGAATAACATTTTAAAGAATTTGAAGGAGGTCAATTCATTCATAAGAATTAATGAAGTTGAATCTTTAAAGGAGCAAGAAGAAGAAGAACAGATGATAGCAGAGATTAAGTTTGAAGGATATAAGGAAGTCTTTATTCAAGAAGTTGATGATGAAGAAAACGAAGAACAGATGACAACGGAAATAAAGGTTGAAGAATATAAGGAAGTCTTTATTCACGAAGCAGAAGAAGAAGAGGAGACTAGGGTGAATAAAGAAGAAAGAAAGCAATTCATTTCTTAGAGGACAAACTATTAGATTCAATAGACAATTCAGGAAGTTTTATCATTCCCTATTTTATTGATAGTTTGTTAACGAAAAGGGCATTACTTAATTGGAATTTTAATTTGATAAATTATGCCCTTCTAATTATCCTGCAACATGTAGCTTATTTATAGGCTACTAAACTGAAATTAGGTGACATTAATGGATGCAAGTCACTCATAATAGACCCAAGTTGAGCATATAAGGAAGAATACGTTTAACTACTTTAACTCTGTGCTACTTGGGAGGCAACCCAAGAATTAGGATTTGTTATTTCTTTTATTTTATTTTATCTTATTTTATATTTTATTTTTGGTTTATTTTATTAGTGCTTTATCACTTGTAGGGAGTGAATTGTTGGAATTTCATGGTTGGAAGTATCTCTAAATTCTATTACCCATACCATCACCACCGAAATACCATAAGTATTCTTGCTCTAACTCTGTATTTATTGTTCTTTATTTATATTTCTTTGAATTATTTTATTTTCCAAATTGAGGACAATGTATTATTTAAGTGTGAGGATGTATATGCTTTGCATGTCAATTATGTATGTAAATTGGCATTTGTATTAAGTTTTTTTATTACGTTGACATGGTGTAAACATTTTGTTACATATATGTGAATTATGGAAATGTGTCAATGGCAAGAATTGAATAGAATTAGTTTAGCTTTAAACATAGTCATTTAATTTGTAAAGGCATAGTAAATTATGAATTTTATGTTTTAAGTATTTTTTGGGATGAATATGCATGTTAATTAGAATATGACGCCTACTCGTTCACTTTATGACTTATATATATATATATATATATATATATATATATATAGTCATTTAAATTGATGATCGATTAAAAAGAAATGAGGTAGCCTAAAGTTAAAAAAATGTGTTAAAGCCAGTAGAATTAGAATTAGTTTAGCTCACTTATTATTCGTTATTTACTTGATTTTATTTAATTACTTTAATTTATGTTATCATTTTTCACTCGTATCATATTTTATTACCTTAGACAAAGTTCGGTTCATTTCGTTTTTATATAATTCCTCGTGGGATCGATACCTTTCGATATGACAAGTTACGATTCGTATACTTGTGGGTATTGGAAGTTTTACCATTAGATATAAAACTTGCTTAGCACATGTAACCATAAACCAAATGAAAATTTTATAATAAAAAATATACTGAAATATATGTAAGTTGATTTATAGAAACCAAAATCTAAAAAAAATATAATAAAAATAATTGAAACGAAATTACCAAATTAAAAAGCTTGGGATGCCTCCCAGGAAGCACTTATTTAACATCATTAACTTGACGTTTTCACAACAATTTACTTCATCATGATTTTGGAGAATAAACTCCTCTCCTCAGACTAGACGTAGCTTCAACAGGTCGTCACTCATAATTTCTTAAACAACATTAACTACTGCAAAAGCAACAACAACAAAAAATAACAAATGTCATCTTATTCAAGAGATTGTCTAAGTGCTTCAAACATTTTAAAAATGACCTCTTCATTTCCCACTCTTAACGTCAATTTACCATCACTTACATTAGTTACTACCTAACTATGTCTAAAAATGTACAACCTAATATAAGAGGTACTTTAATGTCCTCATCCATATCCAATATGACAAAATCATATGAGAATAAGAAATTTTGAACTTTAATTAAAACATCTTCTATAATGCCTTACTTAATTGACTTATTGGATAACTGTAGGCTCATCCTTGTTGATTTTGGGTCTCCTAATAGTAATATCTTAAATAAATTATTAGGTATCAATTTGATGATAATCGCTCGGTTTGTTAATGCTCTTTCAATTGATAAACTACTAATTAAACAAAATACAGTGAAACCCCTCAGATCTTTAAGCTTCTTAGGTTGTTTGTTTTGAAGGATGGTTGAACACTGCTTATTAAATGTCACCATGGATAGTTCCTTCAACTTCCTTTTGTTTAATAATATTTCCTTTAAAATTTTGTCATATTTTGGCATCTAAAAAAGAGCTTTAACAAAAAGTAAGTATATTATTATTTAAAGAATTGTAAAAACTTACTAAACAGTTTAACCATATAATTTAATTTTGTTGAATAAGGGATATAAGGCTTAAAATCTTTCATCTACTTGGGTTGTTCGTCTTCTCTTATAAAGGATGTTATTGTTGACATTAAGGTGGCTTTGTTTCCCTTGATTCCCCCAAGAAAATTTGGGTGGTTCCTTGATCTTAGGTTATAGCTATTATAGAGGTTATGTTACTCTCGAGCCATATTAGCCATTTAAACCATATGTTTGTTCGGCTTGGTTATAGCCTTAGGTTATGTTTAGTTGGGTGGTTATTAATGGAATGTAATGTAATATTATTCCATCATTTGGGAGGAGGGTTTATAATGGAATGGAATAGGATAGAAGGGAAGAGTTTCACATTACATCTCATTCCATCCTAAACCGTAAAAATAAGTTACCTTCAACTTGGGAGATTTAAGATAGAATGTAAAATGATAAATAACATTTCACTATATTAAATTATGAACACTTTCTTTGAAATAACATTTCACTATACTATATTATGAAACCTTTCATCCCTCCTAAACAATAATTTTCTAATATTACTTCCATTTACATTCCATTTCATTATAAATCATTTCGTTCCATTAAAAATCTTACGTCCAACAAACATAGCCTTAATGGCTTGACAATATTGACTTACATTCCTTCCTTCCTATAACTCATCACAACATCAATTAAGTGGTTTGTTACTAAACCAATAATTGACTCATAGTTACCAAACCAATAATCGACTCATCTTCTTGTTAACAGGTTCAATCTAAACTGCTAGTGTTATAATTGCATATACATCATAAACTCTAGGCGATTTATCAGGCTTAGCTATTATTGAGTTCCATTGATAGCTATTCATAGTTATCTCTTTAATCAACTCTTAAGCTACTTTAGGTGTTTTACTATTTCTCGAACTATGGCATCTATCATCTGATTGGTTTAAGGATTTAGACAATTATAAAATGTCTGAACCTAAACCTTAAAAGGAAGACCATGATTTTGGCATCTTCTCAATAAGTTCTTGAATGTCTCTTATATATCATATAAGGTCTCTGTTAATCTAGCTTTAGGAGGAGATGTCATTCCTTATCTTTGTTGTCTAGACTAGTAGGAAGTACTTCATTGAAAAATGTTTCACTATCTAATCCCAAGTCATGATCAGTCCTCTTAGAAGAGAGTTCAACCACCACTTGGTTGGTTCCTTAATGAAAAAGAAATAGCCTCAATTTAATGACATCATTAATGATCTTATTTATCTTAATGGTATTGCAAATCTCTAGGAGATTAGAATGTGAGCGTTTGGATCCTTATTTTGCAGTCCATCAAATTAAAAAAATATATTTAAAGGGTGAATTACCAAAATGTTCAAACATTCGTCAATTTTTCAATCATAGCTCGATCTTTAAAAAATAGCAATAAAATGCCCAATCTTTTTTTCAATTCTAGCTTGACGTTAGTCTCACCATTATCTTTGCTATTATAGTAGCAAAAAAAACTTTCATTAATGAGACAAGTCAGCGTAATTAGAATAAGTGAGTCTAATTATTAAAACAACGTCGTTGATAACAACAAATAGCAAGCGAGAGGGGGACGGAGAGAGAGAGGTTTTTCCACGTTGGTGTGTTGTTAATGGCAATACGATCCAAGAGAGAAGAGTGGGAAAGAGTTTCATAGATTCCAGATTTTGGCTTTAGTCTTTATTAGGTTGATGTGAGAATTTAACTAGTCTAGTACTTCCCTTTGCAATTGAATCATAAGGACCTACATTTTATAACCAAAGAACTAAAAGAGCATAATTTTTATTGATTTCCTGCTCCAAGTTTTTTACATAGGAAATAGTGAAGAGTGAGAAAGAGTTTTAACGGTAATCTGCTCCAAGTTTTAATGGCGATACGATTGAAGAGAGAAGAGTGAGAAAGAGTTTAACAGATTCTAGATTTTGGCTTCATTGTGTTTCGTGGTCATCTAGTGTTTTTAGCTTTCTTAGTTTTTCGTTTTTCTCATCGTCTATTTAGTGTTCCTCTCTTGTGTTGTTTCCTAGCAATCAAACAAACTTCTGTGATAGCTTCCTTCACTTCAAAACCTTCAAGGCATTATATACCTTGAACTAATCATTCTATCAATCAAACAACATAAATGACTCCGAATATTTCAATATAACCTGAAGTTTCAAATTCATTTCACTTAAACAAAAATCAAACAAGATCTTATCGTCAGAATATGCAAATCAATAAGGATATTTACTTCACATGTCCCCTAACTGTTTAACAATTTGAATCTTCAGTAACCCAATTGAGTGAAAAAAAGGCCATGAAGAATGGTAATTTGATTCTTACTCATATGTTCTACATCATCCAAAATAGTGCTACGTATGGATTAAACACACATGCTCATCAGGTCTTCACTAAACTGAGTTAAACTAGTAAACTCATCTTCCTTAAAAACATATCAAACTCCATTCTAGCATGAGATGCAATATCTCCATGATTCAGAGTTAAACTAGAAAAGCGATCTCCCTTAAGAACATATTAAGTTTCGTTCTAGCTTGAGATGCAACTGCTATTGTTGGTTGAATTCTATATCTGAGACCTACTTTGCTTCTTTCTTGCATTGTATATATCCAATAAATCCAAGACATTGACCATATACTTCAACACAATCTGATTAGTGAAGTACTTTTCACTTTTCAGTAATAACCAAACAAAATTACTATTTCCTTTGATCATATTCTTAAATTTAAAAAACTTTAGAACATTATACCTTTGAAGAATCCTTCTATCAACAGAAAACGGTAATAAATATGGACATGCAAATACATCTTGAGGTTCCAAATTCAAAGTATTCATATAGAAATCCAACATGCTCCTAAGTTTATCCTCAGAAGTTTCCAAAAAGTATGGTTGCTTCTTAAAAGCTGAAACAATTTCAACATCACTCAGCCCCAAACCGTTTAACATCTCAAATTTTCTCTTCCAAGTGGACTCTGTCATGCATATCCTCACAGTAACAACACACATAAACATAGAACTCTCTGGTTCAATTCCCATGCTTTTCACTTCATTGACTGTGTAAACCATCTTGTGGAGACTCTGTCATAAATGTAGCACTCGTGATTATCATCTTTGTTATACTTGTTATAGGCACTCCCACCTTCACCCGAAAATCCATATTTGGCTACATATTACTCTTCAGATCAAAAGTCAACAACCAAGAAGTACGCTTAATAGCAGTCACAACTTTCTCATCAATGATAAGCCATAACTTCAAGAACTCAAATGACGATTTGATAAATCTATCTACATTCCTTCTTAAAATTGTAGGATTTGACAGAATGAGCTTAGGTTGAAGCTAAACCATAATGCCATTTTGGGCAAGGAAGTCCATTTTATTCTTGAGTCCATCTAGTTTATATCGCGAGATTCCAGGTCTCTTTTCGATCAATTTGGTGATTTGGATGCTAGTAAAATCAAAAGACTCCTCTCAAAGCTATTTTTGCCTCTGATTTTGTGTGACCCATCTCACCCTCTTTTATTATCTTGTCTTTTGCAGATCAAGTTCAGCAGGCCTTCGAGAGGCCCAGTCTGGGCAGTATCGGCTTCTGCCCTCGCCAGGAACACCAGATCGGGTGGTTTCGCCCACCAGCTGGGTGGGTCAAGCTGAACACCGATGGGGTTTGTAATCGCATCCATTTCGCGGCCTCAGCCGATAGACTCCTCCGCGACAGTGACGGCAATTGGAAAGGTGGCTTCTCACAGCGCAATCAGCGGAGCTCTGGGCTGTCTACACAGGTCTCTCCTTGGCTTGGTGTTTGGGCTTTCGTCGGATTGAGATGGAAGTGGACTCGTTGGGAGTGCACCAACTCCTTTCTTCAGTGACGTCCCGCTCTCGATCGAACAATCCTATCGTCATGGGGATCCTGAAACTTCTCAACCGGAATTGGTCTGTTGTTCATCGGCATGTGTATCGAGAGAGTAACAGATGCGCAGACTGGCTCGCTACCCAGGCCGGTCCTGCTGACATTGGTATCACTTATTTTGATGTTACACCTACAAGGTGCCATAATCTCCTCTTAGAGGACCTATCGGGGCGCTGTTTCCCCCACTTCTTTTAGTGTCCAGTGTACTCTTTCCCTTTATGCAAAAAAAAAATAATCAAAAGACTTCAATAATTCAACTAATGCTTGATACTTCTGGCCTCGTGTTTCGTCAAGTTTGGAAGTACGAATAGCAGATCCTAAGGTAAGCCCAATAGAGTCCACCAAAAACTTATATGTGTACGTGGCTTTAAGCCTTCATATGTAAAAGAAAAGAAACCTCACCTAGGTTGGGAGTTGTCATCCTTTTAACAAGCTTCTAGTACTCATCCATATACGTATTGAACACCATTGTTGTACTTTCTCTTCCTTAAATTTCAAAAACATAGAACAAGAACCGAGAGCTTCACAAGATAAATATATGTTTCTCTTCCTCAATTTGTCTCCTTAAATAGAAAGGAAACAACACGAGAGGAACACTAAATAAGCGACGAGAGAAACGAAGAAATAAGAAATCTAAAAACATTTGATCACCACGAAACCCAACGAAGTGTCTGCTTGGATAGGTTTTTGGTAGTAGAACTTTTGTCAGTAGAGCTTTTCTAAGAAATCAATTGACTATTTGGTTGTTAATTAAAAAATAGTGTTTTTGAAAGAGCTTCATACAGTAGATTGTTTGGTAACATAAAAATAAAAAGCACTTTTATTAATTTTAATTATATTTTATTTTGTAATAAAAATTATTTATGCATATAAATAATATTTAAAGTATATTAAACAATATTCAAAGCACAATATATTATGTTTATGTTTGATATGAAAAATTTCAACTACTATTAGGTCTTTCATGATTGGAATGAGTTTACATTTACTTTACAATTGTTTCACAAATTCACTTCCATTTAAATCGTGACATGCATAATTCCATGCTTTCAATGACTTCAAATTGATACATATATCATGCAGACACTATTGTAGACTTTGATGTTTAATTCACATCACTATAAGAGATGCCTCATTTATACCTTACGGTTACCTATTCCTTATATAACCATCTTATAGGAAATTATTTAAAGAGATGTCTCATTTTCTCGTAGGAAATAAAACTAATATAAAAAATAAATACTAAAACATATAAAAAGCTAAATAATATTATCATCCCAAGATAAATATTCAAGTTGAGTAAATAGTTAAATACATAATAAATTATGCATTTTATTGTAATACAAGAAGATTTACAATATGTTCTCTCGCATCATTCATCTCGTTATTTTGTGGCTCGTCTAAATGATTTTCTTCAACGTCTTCATTTTCATTGATTTCTTCATTTGTAGGAAGTAATTCCTCATCTTCATCAAAAAGAGAAAACTTTTCATCCTTTTGAGCATTTAATCTTAAAAAATTATGAATGGTCATTGAAGCAATTACAATTTTAACTTGCTTTGGAAAAGGAAAACTCGGCATTTGACGTAAAATTTTCCACTTATTTTTCCAAACTCTAAATGTTCTTTCGATTGTACATCTTAAAGAAGAATATGCATGATTGAATATTTCTTTCTTCTCATTTGAAAGGCCAACACGTCAAAAATCAGGAAGATGATACCTCTCATCTTTGTATGATCTTAAATAACCTTGCATGTAAGGATACCCTACATCTACCAAATAATATTTTCCTACATTCCAAATTAAAAAATAATAAATAAATAAGTACTGAATTATTAAGAATAAATAAAAAATGTATAAAGTTATCTGACACAAACCTCTAGATGGATGAGAGAAGTGTAATCTATCATTACGTAAAACCTCCATAAAAATTCGAGCATCATGTGCTGTGCCTTCTCAACCAGCCCAAGCAAAAGTAAAGCATATATCAAAATCACATACAGTCATTACATTTTGCGTAGGAATGTCTTTTCTCCCAATGTATTTTATTTGATTGGACCTTGGAACTACAACTAGTATATGTGTTCCATCAATTGCTCCAATGCAGTCTTTAAAATAAGGTCAATACCTTTTATCATATTTAATATTGCTTAGATTTTCTCTAAAAGTTAGATTTTTTGGTTTTATGAAATCAATCGACATACGTGAAATATCTTTTAATACTATTTCAAACCATCTAGAAATTGTTTAACCAGAATGTTGAAATCTTTCTTAAACTATTTTATTGCAAAGTCTATAACCTAAAGTGATCAAAAACATAACTATAGCCTCTTTTATTGTTACTTTTGTACATTTCTTTAATCCATACGACTCATTCAACAATTTACATAATTTGATAAAAACATCTTTTTCCATTCTAAATTGTTGATGACATTTATCTCTATAGCCATTAAGCATCTCCATTACAAACATCCATGCAATGTGAGGAAATATTCTACACGATTTTTTAATATAATATTTAATATAATGCTCTATAATTAGTGCTACTCCAATTTAAACCATATGCAAAATTTATTTTTCAATCTCTTCATTATATTCATGATCATTGTCAGAATCATTATCAAAAGATTACATCTATATCAAATATAAAAATAAATAAATAATAAACTTATTGTATAACAAGGTAATATAGCAATAATCATAACACAATAACAATAAAGTACAATTTAATTCATTACAACAAAATTAATCAAATAAAAATCCAATACAACACATTACAAGTAGCGAATTCCAATACATTATAAGTAGTCCAATATTATTAACTAAATACATGTCTAATTCATTACAAAAATCACAATCATTTCATTTTCTTAAGCCATTCGACTTGAAGATCAACATCCTTAATTGCAACAAACATCTCTCTATTTTCCTTCTTTAAAAATAATTTGGTAGCTAACATAAACATTTCACCTCCCCTTTCTATTTCATTTATATTTCTCATCACCTCAGAAATGCTACAATCAGGTTCCTCTCTTTTAATAGAGATTACTGAAGTTCTTATCTCTACTACATCACCTATATGGTCCAAATGTTTACATAGCCTTTCTATTGCCCCTGTTCTAGTATCATGTTTCTTTTTTTTCCTTTACTTTTGTAGAAGTTCCTAGAGTTGGAATTGATGAACCAATCTCATTATTAATATTTTCAATTTCTTGATTGACAGTAAAGTCTTCAAAAAAATTATCATCAAGATCGGTATCAACTAGGCTTTCTCTAGATGACATATAAACATCATTTGGTACAAAACCTGGAGAAGGTGCCCATGCTACTTCCCCTGTAGCTATAACATCTTTAAATAAAATATTTAGTTGTTTAATATGTTTCAAACCTTTAGCTCAGAATTTGGCAGCCTCAGGATTTCCTAGAATAATATTATTTAAGTTATTAAACTATCAAGTAACATTAGAATGTTATAAATCTAAAGCTTAAATGCTTACCTTCAATTTCTTTTCCTACCATTTGTCACTTGCATCAATAGTTTAATTAGTAGGATCCCATCCTAGTCCAGTTTCCTTACCTACTAAATTTGTCCAAAGCTACTAATCCTTTTTTAATCCATCCCATTTATTCTTAAATTGTTTGTATTCATAATTCTTCTTAGTTTCATGAGCAAACTTTGAAACTATATTTTTCCATCCAATCTTGTTAAAGTGACCATTTGGTTGATTTCCAGCTAATGTTTATTCCACAAAAATTTTGATTACAATTTCAAAAGTTATATCATTCCACTCCACTTTAATTCTTTTTTTGAATTTACCCCCACCTTGAATATCTTGACTTGGTATTGACATTTTCTATCAACAACAAAATCCCCACTGCATATAGCAATGAACTTAGCAAGTATAAGAAAATATAAAAAGCATAACCAAAATGACATAGACAAAAACATAATAAGCATTAAATCTGAACTTAGCATTAAAAATATAACAATAATGATATAGACAAAAGCACGATAAGCATAATAGTTGCTACACAGAAAACGGCAGTCATATCCAATTTGATTAGCTAAAGGTAATTACAAGATAAATGAATGAAACAAAAGAAAAAAAGACGAGTAAAAAGAGGATCTAAATGCCCACAACTCCATGCTTCACCTCCAAAATAAAAGAGTAGGGTTTCTTCCTTTTTATAGGAACCAACCCTCCCTATCTCCTCTACTCTAATTGGTACTGTATTTTGTACCATCCATCTATTTAATTTATTTGGCTAAATAAACAGATTTTGATGATTGAAAGAATTTAATTTGGAATAGAAACCACAAGAAATATGTAAGATTGATGGTGCACTACAATAGAGGCTTCTGAATGCAACAATTCTATCTTGAATTTTCCATCTTAAAAAATGATTCAGCTAATTTTTTCTTTCTAGACATCTCACATCTGCTGTTAGTCTATAACAGCTGGTTTTTTATAACAACATTCTAAAGCTCTTGATATAGTCAAACTAGCTCAATAAAGTTCATCTTTCCTTATTAAATCCATATGATTCTGGTGTGATTACCTCATTGAAATAATTTCTTCCTCACTAGTCTGCTTAGTTAATTACTCTGGAAACACTAAAGAATAACAATCACAAGAAGCATTCAGAAAATATGAAATCATAGAAAACAAGGGTCTCTAATAGAAATTACTCTCTAGTGATAACCATACACTAGAAATGATTGTTTAAATGGTCTTAAAACATTAATTGATTAAGCTTCCTAGAGAACAACAAGAGCATGAATTTGTAGGTTGAAATATGATATTCATGTAAGTAATGAGAACAAAGATATCATAGCACACAAATTGAGCAAAATATGCTATTTGGAACTGAAAATCTCACATTTGCTGCTAGTCTACAGCAGATGGTTCTTTATAACAACATTCTAAAGCTTTTGATATAGTCAAACTAGCTCATGTATTCTACTTTCCACTGTAGCTTGAGCTTGTAAGCAACAAATCCTACTTTGACTGCAACCTTGAAATGGCTAAAATACTTTGGAAGAAGTTTATGAAACATTTGTTGTGTTACCATTAATTGACGACATGGTTGAAGTTGCAACCATACCCATTTTCCAACTAAAAATCTCAACTCTCTATTCCCTAAATCATAAATGTTCTTCATCCTCTACTAGCTTGCAAGTGCCTATTATGAGCAACTTAAACTATTACATTCCTTTCCTAAAGAGCTTTATCGACTGCTTCAATTCTTAATGAACTCGTTAAATAAGAGATAGGTTGAGAAGGCTCCTTACTATAAACCAACTGGAAATAGGTGTTGCTAAGAGAAATGTGATTAGAGGTGTTGTATCAGTACTCAGCCAAGGTCCCACTGTGGTGGATGGTCACTAGTGATGTTGGATCCCGCTTCTGGAACCCAACCTCTTATGAATATCATAAGACTCTCATATCTTTACTTCATCATACTCGTTAATAGATTACATACAAATAATCATCATCATTACATTTCAATACCCTCAAAATAAAAGGGTTTTACAAAGTTATAATGGATTTTCAAGCTGCCTTACAACATAATTCGAAAACACAAAATACCAAATAAGAAAATTCGGAGTGATGCCTTGACTCTCTTTCACTCCATCACTTCCTCATAACCTGGAGGTGGGGACAGGAGAGTGGGGTGAGCTTTACAGCTCGTGGGTAACATGCTTATAACCAAGAAACACGCAAAAACCGTTCAAGAAGTTCATTCTCAGAGAAAATTCTTATTGAATCATAAAACACATGTTTCTCAAAATTCTTATCATGTAATTAAAATCACAACAGCACAATTCATGCATTTTTCAACTTGGTCACAATTCATAAACACATAAGCACATCAAATAGCTCGAGGGTTCCATGGAACAAAACAGAGAAACCGAAGTTTACTTCGTGAACGAAACGAGTCCACTTTTTGGACCTCGTGGGCCACAAGCGGGTAGCCGGGAGAAGGCTTTATGTCGACGTGCACGTGAATACGAAACAGTTCCTCTCTCGCCTAAACAACGCACATAAGTAATGCTTAAAATCATTTTATCAAAATGAAATGTTTTCATACTTTTCATGTTCTTTTTCTTCTTTTCGTATAAATCAAAATGCCATGACACAATTCCATGGCATAACATGTTTTTATATCACAATGAAATTTTTACATATTCACAACAATTCAAATCCAATCCATGAAGCATATACACACATATAAGCAAATTCTTTAAATCATTTGAAAACAGTATATGCACATTTATGAAGTACTTGAAATCATTTTATTATCTTGATTTGGGAAAAACTTTAGTGGCTCATTATTCAATTATAAACATGAAACCCACCTGATTTCCTTTCTTATAGGCTTGGTCAAATATGCCTCTTCTCTTCATCTTCCTTTTCACTTTCTGGAACAACCTCGAAATCTCTCTTATAGGTTAGGGAAATTGAAACCCTAGCTTGTTTCTCTCTTTCTCTTCTTCTCTTTGTA
Organism: Erythroxylum plowmanianum; assembly: GCA_025531925.1. Taxonomy (NCBI): domain Eukaryota; kingdom Viridiplantae; phylum Streptophyta; class Magnoliopsida; order Malpighiales; family Erythroxylaceae; genus Erythroxylum; species Erythroxylum plowmanianum. The sequence continues at coordinate 40,678,313 of JANVCQ010000232.1, forward strand.
CTTCTCTCTCTTTTTCATGACATTCTCTCTCTTTTCTCTAAAATTTTTTTTTTCTCTTCTACTTCTGCTCCCATTTACGTTTGTCTTCTTTATTTATAAGCAAGACAACACTTCTTCTCTCACTTATGCCCTTAATGAGTCCAAAAAGTCCCATTTGCCCTTCCAATTATGCCTTATGTCTTTTACACGTAAGTGTCTTGCCAAAAGCACCATTGAACATTTTGACATAGCAACTTTATTCTAGAAGAATCTTCTATATTGTCTTACGTTTCTATGGATGCCAAAATCATTCAATTTGGTTCAGTGATTCAAAAGATATACTTCAAACATTTTTGGACTGCCCTTATCCATAACAGTATATTATGCACAACTTTCATATGAAATTTGATCATCTTACAGACTGAATCACATTTCGACTTTCTCATATTATTTGTAGCCCTATGTCTTTAGTTTACTCCAAATCAACAATCATCTCATTTGAATCTCTATAGATCAATATATCATCAAAATGCTAAAACATATTCAGTAAAACATCCAACTCATATTCTTCTAACCAAACCCCTCATTTTTGTTCAATCAATATTTTTCAATTCAACACCAAAAGCTAGTAGTTTTTGTGGATAGGTATAAAAATTCAATAGGAGTCTATTGCTTCAATAATCACCCCATTCGGAGGTCAGATGACGAAGTTATGGCCAAAAGAATTCAACATGTTTATGTCCTTAATCAATTTGTACCTCTCTTGGCGCAATTGCATAACTTTTTTGACAGATGTCAGATTGAGTTCGTTCTTAGACCCTTTGAAAGACAACATCTAGATATAAAACTTTCATGAAGACCACAAAATGAAATTCTGCTTCTAAAAGGATCATAAATAGGACAGAAGATGACTATACAAACTAAGATAATGACCAGTAACTTCGTCTTAGTTTGTATAGTAACTTCGTCTTACTTTGTATAGTAACTTCATCTTAGTTTGTACAGTAACTTTGTCTTACTTTGTACAGTAACTTCGTTTTACTTTGATACGTCTTACTTTGTACAGTAACTTCGTCTTACTTTGTACAAGAACTTCGTCTTAGTTTCTACTGTAACTTTGTCTTCCTTTGTACAATAACTTCGTCTTACTTTGCTTCGTCTTACTTTGTACAGTAACTTCGTCTTAGTTTCGAATGAATAGTACTTCATCTTAGTTTCGATGAACAGTACTTCGTCTTAGTTTGTACAGTAACTAAGACGATGCAACATTACAACTTGTAATGCACGTATCTCTCAACTCCGATATCCAAAATTTACAAACTTTATACTGTTAGAAAACTGGAAAGATCATCTACAACCTCCATGAGAACTTAAAAACAATTTCTGCCTTTATAAGGGTCAAAATTCCAAATCAATGTGGCTGTCTCGAAAGTTCCATCCTAAACAGCATCACAACTTCTAATGATCATATCTTCCAACTACATTGTCCAAAACTTTCATACTTTATATCAATGGAAAGCTAGAAAGATAAGCTACAACTTTCCTGAAGACAATTTTATCAAAATCTCTCTAGATCAACCCAGAAAATTCATAGAACTTTCAGATTAAAAAAAATGCAACTCTCCACTACTATTTATTCTCAAAATTTTCAGACTTCAAATTTTCAAAAAACTAACATTTCAAACTTTTATTTCTAATTTTTCTACTCCATTTCAATCAACTCATTCACCCTAAATTCATACTACTCCAAAATATACAAGTTTAGTCAAAGAAATCATCAAAACCCA
>JANVCQ010000232.1:40720376-40732106 GCA_025531925.1 Erythroxylum plowmanianum
TCTTAACCAATTCTATACATTTTATTATTATCAAAACATAAGTGGGATTTAATTTGTCAACCACCATTGGTCCAACACTTCTATATGGCCATCATCTTCTCCGTCGTCTTCATCTTCTCCATCATCTTCTTTACCACCTTCATCTTCTCCTTCATGATTGTAATAAGTTTTTGAATGAAATGCTTTTCAAGATTCTATTTACGGCGACAAGGAAATTTGTACGAGATATAATTATGTTTCTATTAGTCAAGTCTTCCTTTTAGGCTTTAAGATTTTACACAATGCTTATAGCTTTTCACTGGTATTCTATTCGTACAAAATAAAACTTGAGAACCTTTTTTGTAGTTCAATTCATAGCCTTGAGGTAGAGTGATGCAAAATGTCATGTTTGTTTTAGAAGTTCCTCTAAATAAACAAGGCCATTTTAACTATTTTAGCACCAAATTTAGTAAAGTATAGATTTATCATAATATAACCAAATGGAGGAACAATATTATAATTAATAAGTATGTTAAGGACCTAATATGGGCAAATTAAGATTTAAACTCTATTAAAAGACCAAGAATGTATTTGTTCCTTAACATATCCATATAAAGAAGATACATTTACTCTGTTTAGACATGAATAGGGATAAAGAATAGTTCCACTAGAGGACCAAAAATATAATTATATTCAATTTAGACAGGTGATAATTCTTTAAAGGGATCGTTAAAGTCATTAGCACAAGTTGTTCAGGTAAGTTATTAGTGTAACTAATATAAAGAAAAGAAGAAGACAAATGCTTAACTTTTTTGCTCTATAAATAAGTATTGGAGCTCAAACTTCTAACTGAAGTGCATTATAATCTAAAGAAGTTTTTCATAATGTGAAAATGACAATTACTAGATGGTGCTGTGATGTTGGCATTTCAATGGTGTCAAATCTTATCATTATTAGTCTATGGTAGATGTTATTGCCTTTTTTGGTCTAGGATTTAGAACATCTTTAACCAATGACTAAAGAGATAATTCTAAGCAACATTATTAGTGAAATAAAAAATTATTAGAGTAAAAGAAGAATGAATTAAGCAACTTATAGGTATTCAATCATGTGCGATGGTTAGATGAATAAGAGACAAACTCATTATGAATTTTTTAGTTTATTTTATTAAGGGGATTATATGTTTGAAGTCAATTGATACATCAAGCCTTATATAAGATCTTAATACTTTGTTGGAGATATTTGGTGAAATTATAAATAAAATTGGGCTTAGAAAAGATGTACAATTCATTACTAACAATGTTGTTGCTTGTAAAAAAGCTATTATGAGGTTACAAAGCAAGTATACTAGTTTCTATTAGATTTCTTATATTGCATATTATATTAACCTGATGCTAGAATATGTAAGAGATTGTAGATACTTTCACATCATTGATGTAACTGTGCAGAAAGTGAGAAAAGTTTCTAAGTTCATTTAGAATTGTGCATGGATATTGAATTTGATGAGAAAAGATTATATAAATGATTTACATTTTTCCCATCCTACTATTATAAGATTTGCAAATAATTTCTTATACAAATATTTAGAAGTGATAAATAGATTGCTTCTTAACATATTAGATCTAATACTAGAATGGAAATTTTTAAAATCATATTTTAAGATCATTAATTTTGGTCTCATTGTTAGTTTATAGGCTGAGATACTGAGCCTTTGGTAAGAGTATTCATTTACATGATAGTGATAAGAAGTCAATGATGGGTTACTTTTATTTTGATAAGAAAAAAGCAAAGGAAACAATTAAGGTTAATATAAAAAATGTCTTATATCTATATGTGTGTGTGTGTGTGTGTGTGTGTGTCTTCTTTGTACACATCTTATGTTGTAGTTATAAATGAGAAGTAGAAAGAATTACTTTACTCATTTTTGTTTGTTACTAATGAACTTTTTAATCTAAGTGTTGCTTTAAACTAAATTGCATAAAGAAAGTTGAAGTTAATCGGAGAAGATTATTAACTATCACAATAATTGTTTCAAATGGCATGTTGCAAGGTCTCTTTACTTAAAAAATGGAGAAATACAAAGATACACATGATAATTTTGGGAGATGTCCATTACAATATGTTAAATTGTCAAATTTAATTCAAGTATATATTTCTTCATTAGTGTTTAAGGTTTAAAAATAATCATCACTTTATCTTATTTATAAGATTACTTTTATTATCTTTTGGTTATTTGGTGGAACTTATTTGGAAGGAATGTTCCAAAATTACAAGAATTTACAATTCAAAATCTTAGCCAATGCGTGAGTGCAGCTAGGAGTAAAAGGAGTTAGAGTATATTTAAGTTCATCCATTAAAAAAATGAAATATATTAGAGCATAAGAACTTAAATAATCTGATTTTTTTTAAATACAACTTAAAAATTCAAGAAAGTTATTTATTTATTTATTTATTTTATTATTAATTTAAAAATATTTTCTTATACTTCCATAATAAGTTAATAATCTAATTTTATTTGTTTACTAAGAATCTTAATAAAAGAAATTATTTTATTGATCCAGTTTGCCTCAATCATATTGATCTCTTAGCATATTTAGTTTTAGATGAGCCAAATTTTATATATAAGAGTGAACTACAAGATGAACTTTGATAGGAAAGTATTTATATGTTAATTGGTACATTGAACTTGAAAGATAGTGACAATGAGACCTCTCTTAATGATGAAGACTTTATACCAAATAAAAGTTAGGACTAACATGATTTAAGTGGATATGTCATAGAAAGAAATTTCAGACTTTTTATTTTTCTCTTTACTTTTGGTTTTATTTTTATTTGATGCATAAGATAAATTAGATATATGTGCAATATAAATACGAAACTTATAATTGTAAGTATTTTTATCTCAGATTTAGCCTCAGTTTGTTATGTTTGTAGTCACTACCTGTTATTATTAGTGACCTATGATGCTTTTATTATGTCATGTACTAATTTAATCAATTGTAATATTTTAAATATTTTATTTCATTCTTAATTTTGTAATTGTATGAAAATTAAATAATCTATTTGTTATATTAGTTTAAAACTATGTTGCTTTGATTAATACGAGCAAAGAGATATTTGTTTGACCAAATTCATAATTTCATATTATTATGAATTTTTGAGACATGAGTTGAAGTAAAGTAGAAAAATATATATGGTATTAACTAGTACTAATATTATACTGTACTAAAACCAAAACGGAAACTTACACTACTTTTAACTAGTACTAATTTTAAAACTATTATGACAGGAGGTTTGTAATTCTTCTACATGAGTGAGCCTAAGACAAATATATTCATTAATTTAATTTTGTATATTCTTTTAATGGGTTTTTTTCTTATAGTTTATTGATTTAATCTTTGAATTTCACGACACAGAGAATTGCAAAACCAAAAGTGACAGTGAGTTTGGTATACTTATACTTGCAGAGAGTTGCCCTATTCAAGGATAATGTAGAAGGTAATTTTGCTCACGTGACAAATGCTTTTCCTAGGGAAGTGAAGAAAAAAACTAACTCCATTTGCAATAATGTATTTACTCCAATTTGTATGGAACCTGAAAATAAACAGTAGCCTCCCACGCTTCAATTTTACCTTTTTTAATCGCATTAGATGCATGTCTCTTTTTGACAAATGAATCATTACCATGCTCAAATTCTACAACTTGAAAGAGAGCTGGCCTATTTAATTGAAAGAGAGTTAGTTTATTGTAATGCTTAGTCTACCATTTACAAGTGCTTTCACTAGATCATGGAACGAGTATATCCATATTTTTTTAATTATTTTCAATTGATCTTTAACTAAATTAGAGAGAAAAGGGTGAGTGCACTTCGACCCATCTCTTCGAGTAATTGATATAGGATTGAATAAGGACTCTGCCCCCATCCTGAAGTCTATGTGAAGCTGGTTTTTGGTGTTGGCATATGGTTAATATCAACGTGTACTTTTATGTATATGTTAATTACTAAAATTCATTCGTTATAGAACAAAAAATAGAAAGAGGTATAGACACATTATTAAATCTAATATAAACTTAATTCTTTTATAATAAAATAGAAAAAATAATTATGAAACTTAGATATGCTGCTTAAAGTAATTTAAATATAGCATGTCAAACACAGAATTACACAGGATGATCTATACTTATCATTATTTAATCAATACCTTTACTTGTCTTCGTGATAGATAATTTAAAGCTCTAAAAGCTTTACTAGAGTTACATCAGTTGGGATAAATATTGTCATAAGGTGAATATAAAAGCATATAAGTAATCTTGTGAATATAAATACAAACATGGTTTAAACTATCTAAGTAATCTTGTGTTTTTATTATGAAATCTTCTTTCATATTTTCCTCTTTCTTTCGTGTTTCATGTTTCTTGTTTCTTGTTATTTTTTCTATTTTATAATTACTTTTCGTGATGGAATTATTAAATAAATTAAATGATTTTAATAATTGTATGAAAATGAAAAGCATGGTTATAGAATGATACCATAGGGTACATCTAATCTCATTAATGGTTAGAGAAGTGAATAAGGAAAATTAAATAACTACCATCTTTTCTAAATTTGGTTGGAAAAATATTAAGATATATCTTTAAGCAAAATTCAATAAAAAATATACTAATATTAGTTTTAGAACAAGTGCAATTATGGGCTAGATTGAAGAATTTCAAAAAGTTACTCAAAAATATTGGAATTAGTTATAATGCTTTCATCTATGAAGTTAATCCTACAAATGAATTCTATTTATCATTAAAAAAAATTTTTACTTGTCGATATATCTTATTCTAAACACTTTTAATCATTGTAGGGGCATAAAATAACCCATAGATTAAAAAAATATAAGGAGTTTTTATACTTGTATCATATTTTTGGAGATATGTTTGCAACTGATCATGCACATCCATCAACTAAATCTCCATTAAATAGTACAAAAGAGGAACATAAAATATAATATTAAAGAATTATGTTCATTTAATGAAAAAGGAGTTCAATTTACAAGTTCTCCTTATAAGAAAAAGAAATATCCTAAAAAGAAAAAGAAAAAAATACAACATTATAAAATAATGTCTTGATTGCATTTGATGCATAATCAAAAAGAAAGAATGATTTACTAGAGAAAAAGATGGTGACAATATCATCCACTATAGAGAACGGATTTTATGGTTCATCAATTAACCAAGAGACTAAAGCAATGATGTTATATATGGATTCTTTACATGATTTAAGTGTTAAGGGCGTGGAAAAGCAATGAAAGCTTTACATGATTCTCCACTTTATAGGAAGATCTTTATGAAGATCCCAAATATAAGGAAAATGGATTAGACCATGTCTCTTTAATTATATTTTTATATTATTATTTCATTGAAGTCTTATTAGTTCAACTTTTCCATGGTTTGAACATTTTAAGTGTACATTTTGTATGAATATTTGATATGAACTTCTTAAAATAATGCTAAATATTATGGTGTTTCATAATCATTTTAGCACTTATATGTTAATATCTTTTTTAATTATTTAATCCTAGTATTATATATACATGGCCTCTTTGTTAGATTTCAAATCAGATTCAGTTAACTTATGAAGGCATTTATTATTTTTCTAGATCGGGAAAAGAATGAATATTTTTGTTTACATAAGCAATCATATATAACATCAACTCTATCATGTCATGATTGGATATTAGAACTTTTAAGTGGAAATATTGTAAGGATTTATGAGAACATAAGAATGAGTAAGAAAATCTTGTTAAACTTATATGATGAATTGAAGAATTTACGAGGCTTAAAGCCAACTAGTCATTTGATTGTGAAAAAATAAGTTGAAATTTTCTTGGTAACTATACATAGGGAGACAACTAGGGCAAATGCAAAGCATTTTCAATATTCAACCTAAATGATTTTCAAATATCCTTGTGAATTCTTATATGCACTTAGTTGTCTTGTAAAAAGGTATTACTTCATCATCCCTTACCAATACTCCTCCCGAGATTTAACATAATTAAAAATATTTTCATATCTTTAAGTATATTCATATATTTTATTACTATTTTTGTTATGAACTTACATTTAATTAATTATTTAATAATGTAATTTCATTTTTAAAGATTTCTTAGGAGCAATAGATACACATATTAACACATATGTTCCAACTGATGAACAAATACTATATAGAAGTAAAAGAATTGATCCAACCTAAATATTTTGTGTTGTTATTCACTTGCCATATGTTTCACCCATGTATTGGCTAAATGAAAAGTATTGCAAATGAACCTCGAATTCTTTTAGAAATAGTAACAATTTCAAATAATTAATTTCCTGTACTTTTACAAGGTATTACACTTTTCCAAATTAAAATAGTAATTACAATTAATTTTTAATAAGTTTTTGTTAATACTATGTTTTTTGTATCTTTAGGTAAGTTATATTTAGTTAACTCAAGCTGCACTAATATGCTTAGAGATTATATAGAAAGAGGAAGACCTCAAGGTCCATAAAAATTATTTACCTACAGAGATTCTTTATTGAGAAATATTATGGAAATGTTTGGTACTTTAAAAGCAAGATTCCTTATACTTTTAAATATGCCCAGTTACAATTATTAAAAATAAAAATACATTATTATTGCTTATTGCTTATATTTGATCTTATTAGAACGTATGAAAAAGCGATAAATTATTTAACGATTATAGTAAAAATGAAGAGCAAATTGTGGAAAGTCTAAATAAAGATGCAAATTCTTAAGTAAAGTATAATATCACTCCAACATAACTTCAAAATATGTTTTGAAAGCAAAATAAAATTATTAGAAAATGTAAAATGATTATATTAATGAAAATTTTAATTAATTTATATTTCTTTTTATAGTAATACTACTATTATACTATTGCACCATAACGAACATCTTTTATTATTTAATTGGAATGAATTAATGTAATTTTTATATTTATAGACTCTTATTATATAAAATTTGTGTATATATATTTTTAATTATATTAAATATTCATTTTTATTTTTAATGATATTGAGAAATAATTAATTTAAAAATATAATTTAGTTTATTAAAAATAAATTAAAGTAAAACTTAATATTAATATCCAATAATATAATAAAATAAAAATAAGATAAAAAAAATTAAACATGCTTTTTTAAAATTTTTTATTACAAATCTTAAATGCTTTCAGATTTTTATTACAAATTTCAGCTAAACGATTTCTTTTAGTTTTTATTGCAAATATCAACCAGATATTTTTATTTAAAGAAAATAAGAATATGAAACAAAAATTAAAATCACAATAAAGGGAAAGCGGAACCAAACAACCTTTAATAATGAGATAGACAGGAGTTTCAAAAGCTTCCCACTAATACAACAATGGCAAAGAAGCTTGTGCTAAAAGAGTTAGGCCTTTCTCTACAATGTCTTTATGTTTCCTTTCTACTTTCCCAATTTGTTGGTGAGTTTGAGCATACGGATGTTGGAATAAGATACCAAGAGAGGTGAGGAAAGGTTTAACAACTCTAACTCACCTCCCCAATCGGTTTGAACACTTTTATTGGGTTTATCAAACTGCTTTTTGCCATTGCTTTGAAGTTTTTGAAAAATTCAAATGCTTGGATTTTGTTTTTCAATGGATATGTCCAACTATATATAAAAAATCATCTAGAATTTGTAGATAATAAACGAAGCCTTGTTTTGAAGCCATAGGTGTAGGACCCTATAAATCTATATGTATGAGTTGTAAAGTAGAGGTGCTTTATTTTGTGTAACCTGAAAAGGTAATGTATGGTTTTTCCTAGTTGACAGGAATCACAAGAATCCAAAAACATACCATTACTGAAAGGTATATGACAAAGCTTCAAAGCATATTTTTACTACAAACTCTCATGGGTGACTAAGTCTGGTATGCCAAGGTCTTAAGTGCATCTGCCTTATTTAGGCTAGACATATAGGTTTTTGGACTAAAGTCAGTAGGATAGGTGGCAGTTGTTGAGTAAGGTGAGTGAGTAGCTTGAGGAAGAGGAAGACAATATAATCCATCTTTAGTTGTTCCCTTGAGAAGCACTTTTCTCATCCTCTTGTCCTTGACCAAACATAGATCCTTGTGAAATTCAACAAAAACAAGATTATCATTAGTGAGTTTATGGACACTTAATAAACTCTTGATTACATGCAAGACGTGGTTTAACTGGATATTAGATTGAGGTGTAGGTAAAGAACTTGATCCAAAATGCATGATGTTCAGTTGCTAACCATTACCTACAGTTAGACCTTGACCTTCTGAATTCTCATTCTTGTTGATCTACAAAATTTCCAAGACTGTTAGAAACATGATGTGTTGCTCCACTGTCGAGGAACCACTTTGGATTTATTACTGATTGGGGCGTGGCAATCATGGCTGACAATTGTGATGGTTGATACTGTTGCCCTTGAGACATTTGCTAATTTGGTTGTTGTTATTGAGACTATCCTTGGTAATTCGAATCATATCGATAGTAATAGATTGCTGTTGTGTGTCTAGGTTTGCCGAAAACCTGACATACTGGTCTATTATGTCCACGTCCTTTGTCTCTGTAACCTCTTCCCTGTCCTCTATTTTTTCAGCCTCCACCACAGTTTTGGTTTAAATGAGTTCCAGAAGTTTGAGTGTAACTTGGACCTCTTCCTCTTTTGATGTCTAGTAATAGCAATGTTGGCTGAAGGGTTCTGAATATCAACAGTAGTGGCTGCAACATTATACTGTTCTAGACGAGTTTTTTGGTTCATTAGTATTGCATAAACTTTATTCACACTAAATTTATCAGTCTTTATTGTGACACTAGCTACAATGGAATCATATTCAATACCAAGTCCAGCCATTACATACATTATAATATCTTCATTAGACACCACCCATCCGATTGAATTTAGATTATCAGCAATGCATTTGATGTTATTAACATATTCAGTGATGCTCATGGATCCCTTCTTAGTAGTTTGTAATTGAATTTTCAATTAAAGGGCTCTTGCTTGGGACTGTGATGCGTATGTTACCTCAATGGATTTCCATAGCTCACATGACAGTTAATAAGTTGATTGGGAACAAGATCAGATATTGAGGATCGCAACCAACTTAAAATGATCTGGTCTTGCTTACTCTAGGCAATATATTCGATGGATAACGTTTTTCTTGGTAATGATCCATCTAATGAGGTTGAATTCAACACAGACTTTAATGGTGGTGATACTTTCTCGTCGATAAATAAATAGTATCGGTGACACTTGAGACCTCGATACCAATCAATTATTACGATCTAATTTGATGGCCAAGGAAAAATTTAAATTCGAGATGATGGTAGTTGGATGAAAAGAAGATGAGCAACCTTGCTCTGATACCATGATAAAGTATCAAAATTAATTAATAAAAAGCAAGAAGGTGAAACTTGAATAGAGTGTACTCATGACCAAGATGACCCATTTATCTGTAGAGAGCTAGACTCTGTTTATATAACTGCAGATGGTAACAAACTAATATACGTAACGACTAAATGGAAGAGTTCTAGAACTCTGTACATAACTAACTTCATAAGAGACTATAGCTATAACTAATTACAAATTTATACAACAAAGGGAAATTAACAATTGTTTTCAACAGTATGAAAACAATTGTAGGCTGTCTCGGTCTGAGCATGGAGTATCAATAGACACCTTATTATCTTTAGATAACCCCAATTTTCTGGTGCTTAGAATTGTAGTAGATTACACATATCATGGCCGTTAAGACCCCACCCGGTTAGTCTTCTCTTTCTATTTTTCTAAAGCAGGAAAATGTTTGAGAAGAAATTGTCAAATCTAACCGTAGACTTGGTGTCAATTTTGTAGACCCAAAATTTTATACATTGAAATTGGAAAACCAGTAAGTCTTTTCCTTTTAATAGATCACAAAATGTGGGGGAGTTGCAGAAAAATGAATGCTTAAAGAGGTTGATTTTGGAAAGAAGTACACGTGGAGGAATGGAGCATCTCCCTTTTGCCTTATCCAAGGGAAGTAATACGATTCACAGAGAAATAAATCATTTGGACTTCTATTCTCGCGTAGAGCTGAATTGTTAACATTTTTTGAGATAATGAATCGATCTCTTTTCTGTTGGATGTCACCGTCTGAACTTGTATTCAAGCATTTCTTCCCCGGATTATAGTGGACTCGTATCTCAATCCTGGTAGATTCTAAACTTGCAATTGAGATTATGGTATTGGTTTCAGTGTGATGTTTGCTTTTTGTGTTACCGTCAGATTTCTACCAAATAATGGAACAGAAAGCAGAAAACAATAAATTGACAGGAAAGCATTAACATGGTTCAATCTGATTCCAGACGAACAGGGTTTACCAAGATTATTTAGCACGGATCAGAAACATACAATTAACATTTGTTCATCCATTTTAGGACAAACAGGTGATTAACTAATCGTATATATGTAACAGAAGATTTATCAAAGAGACAATTATAGATGGACCTGAAAGTCCTGTAACCTCAATTTGTGAGGTAAAAGCGCATCATATGATCTAGGCGGTGGAGCTGGCACAGTTAATTTTCGAGCATCAGTCCCCAGTGATGATTTCGAGTAACCACCCCTCTTACATGGAACGTAGTTCATTGATTTCTCATTGGGACAAATTGTTTTCCTGGAGAAAAATGTTTCACATTCGGCTGCTGATCTCTGGTTTGGGACACCGAGAATGCAGTTCTTTTCAATAGCAAGTGTCTTTCTTTGTATCAATTTCCTGCATTCAGGACCAACCTGAGTGAAATAGTTATACGACAAAGTCAGGTTCGAAAGGTTCGGCAACTGGCACACGGACTCCGGTACTGTACCGTAAAACTCATTGCTAGCCAAGTTCAGGATCTGCATGTCTGCCAGGCACCCAAATGAGTGCGGTATTGGACCTGTCAACTTGTTCACACTCACATCAAATACATTGGTTTTCTTCAGGAAACCAATCTCATATGGTAAACAACCTGAGAACTGGTTGTTCAGGAAAAGAATCTCCAACAAGTTCGGAGCTTTGCCAATGCTTCCCGGGATTGGACCATTGAATTTATTGTTAGCAAAAGTCAGGTACAGTGCAGGTGTTGAGCCGAGATTATCAGGAAGTGCTTGACAGAACTCATTGTTGTTGAGAAAGATCACGTCGACGTCCAGATTGAAGACCCCTGAAGGCACAGGCCCTGAAAATGAGTTGAACCTGAGGTCCAAGAACGTCAATCTCGTTGCTTTAAGAACTTGCACAGGAAACCCGCCACTGAACTTATTATTGCTGAGATCTAGTTCAAACAAATACTTGAGCATTCCGATTGTTTCAGGCACTGGACCAGAAAAATTATTGGAGTTTATATGGAAGATAGATAAGTCCGTGAGCTTATCAAGTAGGCCTATAAGCTGAAGTTCAGAGCCACCGAAGTTGTAGAGGTTGAAGTCCAACGCCGCAAGTGCCCTCACCTTCAGGTCAGGCCTTATTGCACAGCTAAAGCCCGGGTAGTTACAAACATCTCGACCGGTCCACTTACCTGTAATGTTTTGAGGGTCGGCCTTGATTTTTGGAATTAGGTTTTGGATTGTCCTCCTATCTCTCAGAAGATTATTTGGCCGTGGTGGCGGTGGTGGCCGTGGTAGTGGAGGAGGTGGACATGGAGGTGGAGGTGGAGGTGGACAAGGTGGAGGTGGGGATGGGGGTG
>JANVCQ010000232.1:40753325-40769908 GCA_025531925.1 Erythroxylum plowmanianum
GTTCTCTCTCTTTTCTCTTTATTTCTTGATTTTCAACTTAATTTCAATTTACTCATCCACTTTTGAATATTTCTTATTTTCACTCAAAAATCGGGGTCCAACACTAATCTTCAAAAATAGGGAGAAAAGATGGCAAATCTCAACCCTAAAATGTTGAGCGAGTTTGCAGTATTGAACTTAAATTAACAACCTTTATGCATACAATTTCTAGATATTGAGGTAGATTTCAAATTGAAATCTGGTTTGATTCACTTACTTCATACTTTTTGTGATCTTGCAAGCAAAGGTCCACATAAACACTTGAAGGAATTTCATATTGTTTTCTTTGGAATGAAGTACAGAAGAATAAATTAATCTCAGGCCCTTTCTGTTCTCATTGAAAGATAAGGCAAATGATTGATTATATTATCTTCCACCTCACTCAATGACAACATGGAATGAGATGAAAAGAATGTTTATGGAGAAATTCTTTCTTACATCAAAAGCAATAGATATTAGAAAGGAGATATGTGGGATAAGACAAATTACGGGAGAAACATTATATGAATATTGGGAAAGGTTTAAGGAGTTATGTGCAAGCTGCCCATATCATCAAATTCTTGATCAACTTCTGATTCAATACTTTTATGAACGACTATTGTTAATGGATAAGAGTATGGTTGATGCAGTTAGTAGAGGAGCTTTAGTAAATAAAACACCTAAGGCAGTTAGACAATTGATATCAATTATGGTCTAAAATTCTCAACAGTTTGGGACAAGGATAGATGGAGCTATTAAACGTGTTAATGAGGTAAGTAACATGCACCTTGAGGATAAAATTTCATATTTAACTGCTCTAGTTCGTCAATTTAGATGTAGGTCAATTGCAATCAACAAAAGTGTGCAAAATATGCTCATTCTTTAGACATCCTACGGATATGTGCCCTATATTGCAACATGACTCTCTTCAAAAAGCTAATGTGATAGGGGGATTTCTTGGCTAATCTTAATGAAAGAATGACCCTTATTCCAATCACTACAATCTAGGATGGAATGATCATCCAAACTTAAGCTATGGAAATCAAGGAGGCCAACAACGATATCAACATCATAATTTTAAACAACCTCAAGTCCTTACATATTCTTAGCCTCAATCTTCAAATTCAAGTACGTCTTTAAATAAAAATGTTAAGGCACTAGTTAACAAAACTAAAAAATTTCAACAGGAAACAAGGGCAAGATTTCAAAATTTAGGAAATCAGATAGCTCAATTAGCTACCTCGGTAAGTAAATTGGAAGCATAAATATCAAAAAAATTACCTTCCTAAACGATGTTGAATCATAAGGAGAATGTGAGTGCAATGACTTTGAGAAGTGTTAAGAAAATTCAATTTGGAACTTCTTTACCAATGGAGGAAGAAAAGAATGATGATGGACAAAAGAAGGAAGAACTTCCAACTTAAGAAGCAAGAGAGGTAAAAAAAATGGTTTATCTTCAACAGTATCAATTAATGTACGTGTACTTCCTTTTCTTAATAGGTT
The DNA here is from genome assembly GCA_025531925.1 of Erythroxylum plowmanianum. NCBI lineage: Eukaryota > Viridiplantae > Streptophyta > Magnoliopsida > Malpighiales > Erythroxylaceae > Erythroxylum > Erythroxylum plowmanianum. Next base: position 40,754,847 of record JANVCQ010000232.1, read on the forward strand.
GACTAATCCAACAGAAGATGAGTATGAAAGAGAGACCTTAGAAACCTTTAAAAAGGTGAAAATTAATATACCACTTCTTAAAGCCATCAAGCAAGTTTCAAAATTTGTAAAATTCTTGAAGGAGCTGTGTACAAATAAAAGGAAGTTGAAGGACAAGGAGAGAATAATTTTGGGCAAGAATGTATTAGGTAATGCAAAGATCCAGGTATGTTTACACTTCCATGTGTTATTGGTAATAAGAAAAATAAGTGTGTCATGCTATACTTAGGTGCATCCATTAATTTCATGTCTTACTCAATTTATCAAGTTTTAAATCTAAATTCTTTACAAGAAACTAATGTGATTATTCAATAAGCTGATCATTCGTATGTGCATCCTATTGGAGTTATTGAGGATGTTTTTGTCCAAGTTAACAGTTTAAAATTTCTTCTTGAAAATGGATAGAGATAGTGTTGAACATTTAGTTTCAATTTCATTGGGTAGGTCATTTATGAAGATTGCCAAGATGAAAATCAATGTGGATAAGTGTACTCTTTCCATTGAATTTGATGGGGAGATAGTGAAGTTCAATATCTTTGAAGCAACGAAGGATTCGAATGATTTTCAATCCATCTATTATACGGATATTGTGAATTCATTTATGCACGATATATTTAAGGAAGAAAGTGAGGAAGATAGGTTAGAGCTTAAAGCTAAATCGGAAGCAAACAAGCAAGTTGATGAAACTTGTAAAGTTGTTGAACCATTGTCAACAATGCTAATAGATTCGGAAACTTTAAATGATGAACTTACTATAACTCATAAGAAAATCTTACCTTCTGTTTTGCAGGTTCCGAAGATAGAATTAAAGGCGTTACCTAATCACCTAATTTATGTATATTTAGGTGATGGAAAGTCATTACTTATAATTATTTCAAAAAGGTTGACTAAAGAGCAAGAGGAAGGGCTAGTGGCACTATTTAAGCAGTACAAAACTACAATTATGTAGATATTAGAGAGGAAAAGGCCACGTCAATCATAACAACATTAAACAATTGCACTTTTTAGGAGACAACTCTAAATATGATAGTTTTATTTTATTTTTTGTTTTAATTATATATAATTTGCATTTGTCTATTTTTTAAAAACAAATTTATTAGCTTAAAGGAACAAGAGGGTCTTAAAATTCCAAACTATTAAATCTCATAAGGCTAGATCCCACCTCATGTAATTTAGTATTTTGAAGTGAAGACCTTAAAATTTCAGAGTATTAAATCTCATAAGGCAAGGTCTCACATTATGCGATTTTGTGTTCTAGATTAGAACCCTAAAGTTATCTTATACATTAATTTTTTAAATAAAATAAATATTTAATTATTTACTTTCTTTCTTTACTTAATTTTTTCAATATTTTTAAAAAAAAATTTAAAAACTAACCTAATATTTGCGTGGTTCTCTTTTGGTAGACACAAGCAAAAAGCTCCACTCACTCCTCCCGTTGCTCATCACAAGAAGCTCCACTAGCACACATCGCCATGCAAGAAGACAACAGCAACTGGACCTCCACCCATGCATCATGCAACTCACCACAAGTCTTCCTCACACAACTGACGCATTACTAATGTCACAGCACTTATGCAAACCATTTTTGACCTAAATAAATTTACCTTACTTTTTATCCTTAGAAAAAAAAATTGAGCCTTAACCTTTCTTTCTTGCATAATAATCTTGTTACAAGCCAAATTTCCCCTTTTTGTTGTTGATATCCTTGATAGCTTTGAACCCCTACATTGAAGGAATTGCATCAAGCTTATTTGCATAGGATTTTGACTATTTCCATGAAAAGTTGATTAGATGATTCAAATTGCTTTGTTTTGATTTTTATAGAATGGAGGAGAAGTATAAAAAAATTCCCCTTTGATATTTTTGTTTTAAAAAGAAAAAAGAAAGAAAAAATAAAAAAGAAATTGAAAGAGATGTTATTTGAATCAAGTGCATTTTGATTTAGGTTGAAATTTGTATGGATAAGTTTGTATGATTCCCTTCAATTTATTTAGCCAAAAGCTTCTTCTTGTCATACCTTACGTAAGCCACATTATAACCCTTATAAAGTCCCTTTTTTTAAAAAAATTAAAAGAAGTAATATATTAAATGAAAGTATCATAAAAGTTTTACAACTTAAGGAGTTATGCTCTTATGTCAAAAGCCATAACTACGAATAGTAACCCTATTCTTAACAATGAACGACTGCATTTCTAGCTCCTTTCTCTTGCTGCACGACATTGTTTGTATGTCGGTGAACCTTTTGGATTAAAGAGGAAAATCCCTAATCCTCTTCATCTCACTCTCCATCTTTTTCCCAATTAGGGTTGGTTTTTTCAGTGGTGATGATGTCTCGTTCCTCTACCGGACCTCATATGTGAGACTTCTGTGTTTGAATCTTCCTTCTTTACATCTTCATCTACTTACTAACGTCTTTGCATAGACCAGGTTTGACTACTGATTCTCTTTATCGTTGGATATCGCCTTCCTCAAGGAGCAAGGAGACGGATCACTTTTCAGGTACCATGTTTTATCTTCTTGATCTATGTTTTCTTTCTACTGTTGCATCTTCTTGAACCTATTTTCTTCTCCTCGTACTTCCTTTCTGTTCATTTATTTTGCCTTTGCATGATCTTGTATGATCTCCCTTATAAAGTCCTTTTGATTTATGCATTAGGTTCATTTTTGTATAGTGGTGGAAATATGATTTTTGAGCAAGCTTATGGAAATAACTTGCTATGTTTTGATTTGAGAGCTTAATGAACCATAAAAACTTTAAACATATAGAGTGAAGTCCTTGTGAGGGTGTCAAGTCTTGTTCATTTGAATTTGATGGAATTGATGAGATGTTAAGTTTTAACAATGTATCCTATTAGTGCTTATTCTCTCGATTGTTATTTTATCTTAACCCTTAAATGTGAATTAGCTTTTGGAGATTTCTGGATAACATGAAAGAAGATGAGAGGTTGTTATGAGAATAATTAATGTATTGAATTGTTGTATGATTGAGGACAAGCATGAGTCCGATGTGGGAGAATTTGATAAGATCTTATCTTGACATATTATTTGATATTATCTCCTTTGTTTTGAATTTGTTTTGGTTCTTAAATACTAAAATTAATGTTTGTTTTGTTTTAGGAGATGAAAAGTGGAGATTGCATCAAATTGGGACTCTATTGATGATAATTACAGAATTTGGATAAAGTAAAGAGATTGCTGCAGTAGATAAGGCTGATCAATTGAAGAGTTGGAGTTTAACTGAGAAACTTCTTTCTATCTCTATCATATAGGAATTTGAATTTGAATGTTTTAGATAGACATCTTTGTAAGGTAAAATTATATTAGGATTAAACCAGAAAATCCTATAAAAGGGACGTTTCTCACAACAACAAAAGTTCTCTCTTCTTAAGGTTTTCGTAATTATTTATCTTTCTTCTATTTTTATATTGGAGCAAAAGTCATGTGTGACTAAACTCAATAGTTCTATTTCAACAAGATTCGATATTTTAGTTGTAATTTTGTGAGGTTTTGTGTTCTAAACCTTTTATTCACATTTTAATTCAATTATTTCTTGTTTGAAATTCTCATATTTCATGAATGATTAATATTAATTAATCTGATAATTTATTTAATATTGATTATTCTATTGCTATCCATGAATTCAATGATCCATAAATGTCATGAAGGATTAATACAAGTAGCAAATAGGTTACTTATGAATTTGCATATTTAATTCATGATAAATAAGAAAACTAAGTTCAATAATTGCAGCTATCTTGATTATTTAATTTAATATTAATCTTTTTCACTAAGATTACTGCTATCATTTATTTAATATGAAATGTTATATAGATGATAAGTTTTGGTTTGGATGCTGAGTTTGAACCAATTAATTTAGAAAAATGTGAGATTTATTACGACTATCCTAATATGTTTCAAACTAACTGTTTAAATTGTGACAATATTATTTTGAAACCAATGATCGATGTTACAATTAGATAAGATCTTTCTCTTTAATCGGAGTTTGTTAATCTTGACTTTTTCACTTTTATATTCGGTTCATTTAATTTGATTTTTTTACGAATTTTAGTTAATCAGTTACTTAATCAAAACCTTCTCTTTTAATTTTATTACTTAAAATTAAAAATTAGTGTTTAGTTCTCTAAGGATTCGACCTGGTTTTACGACAACTATAAAAAGTTTGAAGAATTATAATTATTTTGAGGACTTCGACAACTCGACTATATATCTTAATAAGTTTCTTGCAATACTTAGCAATTATTTGTCCTATGCTTAATGGTTTTCGTCCTATTTTATTAACTAGACAATATTCAATTTAATTAGAAATTTATTTATAGTTATACATGTTAGTAATTAGAAACTCATTTCTAATATTCAACTTATGTACATACTAATTTAAATTTAATTAGAAACTTATTTGTAGTTAAGATTAAATTAGTCAATTTTAACTTTATGTCGATTTTGAAATTTATTTTTAAGTATTATTAAACAAATTCATTTTTCAATAAATTTAGAAAATCATTTATAAATTTATCATTTAATTTATAAGTCTTAACTTGTATTCTTAGTCATAAAAACATTTAAGCTCATATTAAAATTCATTTAAACCCAATTGTTAAGCCATTTTAACCTAATCTTTTAACGTTTCTAAAATGTATTTATAAGTTATTATTTGTAGACAAATGGTTAAGAGTTATGCCTTTATCGCATAGGCCGAAGCTTCAATTCCCTGTTAAGACTGGGGCTAGCTAATAGACTTAAATTACAATTGAGCCCAAGTAGATTTATGGGCTAGCCACAATAACTTTAACACATCTTATTCCATACTCAAAATAAACACACTTACTCTTACGTCTAAACAAAAGTTATTATATCATTGGATTTGAGCTACTCTAGCAACCAAACGTCCATCTTCTTCTTATTTAGAAAAACCCTAACCACACCTTTTAGAAAACAAAACAATCAAAAACTACATAGTCGTCCCTCCTCTTCTTTTTGCTCCTTGGCGTTCGCCAGTGATAACTCAATCCCGATAGTCACCGGTAGTGAGGAGCCTCGATTACACCATCTATTAATAACAGTGTTTCACACTAAAGGACTCTTGGTAAAATACTTTTTCTTCCTTGTAATAATTATCTCGTCGTATATTTGAGTATCTCAAAAGATTATCATCAATCAATTCTATTGATCATTATTTATTTTTGTAAATAATATTATTAACTATACTTCAATAGTTAATGATAATGAAAATTCACACTTTTTAAATTTAATGGGTATGTCCTTTTATTACCGGGTTCTTCTTTTATGATAGCAATGTAATTATATATTCTAACCTACACATTATACATATGACGTACAAGTGTGCTTGAAGTTGGCTTTTCTCAAGGTATTAAAGTTGCAACTAATGAATGAAGGGTCATTATTTACTATTTTAAAAAATAATCAAGAGAATGGGAAAAGTTGGTGAAAATTGAATACCGATCTTTTATTTTTTTAAGGATACTTTTGTTTTGGAAAGCTAAATTTCCATGTGAATTGAACCTATCTTATAACCTTGCAATGATAGTACATGAAATAGATTAGTAAAAAGAAAAACATATAAATATGCTATAGTAGATTGTAATTAGTGGACTTGGATAAGGGAAACAGAAAAATTTTGAACACTGGCTCTATTAACAAGCAAATTTAATGATTACTTTTCTGGTTTATTGATCATGGATCAGTTGAGGTTGTTCTAGTAAATTTTTTGTGATAGGCGAAAGAAACTACTGCTAATTAGAAGTTAGAGGCAGTTTAGCAAACCCTATATGATACAGGTACCACAGCTATACATGCTCTACGTTAAAATAAAAACCTACATAAAGATGATGTAAGGAACATCTTATCTTTAAGAAATTGGCCAGCTCAAGCAAGGACGATTGAGACTTTGTGATGATGGAATTGGGTCAAGCAGGCTTTGAAATTAAAATTTCACGATGAAGGCTTTGAAATTGAAATGTTGCCAAGTTATTAGTACTCACCTAATAACTACTAAATCAAGTTGTGGCATAAATTAGTTTAATTGCAAGTTAACTCTTTTAGAATGCTATCCTATTTTTTTCCTTGGAAAGCTAAACCTTGAATTTAGTTCTTGTGAATTGGGAACAATTTCTTCTTCTTCTTTTTTTGCCAACCCGTTGAAGAACAATATTACTTCTCTAAAGCAAGTTATGGGAAGTTGAATAATGGAGATTGAAACAAGCTTCTATATATATTGAGATTTGTCTCCATAATTTTTGGGATTGTATATTTATAAATATATTCTTAGAGTCCTAAATTCTAGCTATAAGATTAATTGTTGGGTTTCTTCCCTTATTGGCATTAGAAAAGATTAATGAACAGAAGTGTTTTCTTTCTTTCAAAACCTTTGAAAATGAGTGAAAAACTAAGTGAATCATCTCGATCAAAACCTGCTCCTATTGTTGTTCAATCCAAAGGAGTTCTTAATGTAGGCATCATTCTTTCTAAATCAAATTATAATGTTTAGTTGGTCGCAACTAATAGAGATGCATATTATTGAAAGATGAAAACTCTTTTATGTCAATGGTAAAATAGAGTCATCTATTGAATCTAAAGATGTTTATGAGAAGTGGTATGCTAAAAATCAAAAAGTTAAAAGATGGTTGGTGATATCTATGAGTCTAGAGATTGGGAAGCGATACTTACAATTACCTTAGCCTGTAAAATATAGAGTGCACTAGTAAAAGCCTTCTATAATGGAAGTGATGAATTGTAGTATTTTGCCCTAAACCAAAAGACATTCATTGCAAAACAAAGTGGAAGACCTCTCTCTGAATATTATGTAGAGCTAACTGAAGTCTTTCAAGAACTGGATTACTGGGAAAATTTTTTCATAAAGGATCCTGAAGATGTTGAAGCATATCGAAAGTCGATTTAACGACTAAGGGCGTATATATTCCTGGTAGGTTTAGATGATGTTTTTGAACAGGTTCGTGGAGAGATTCTAACGAAGGAATCAATTCTGACTATGAAAGAATGCTATGAATTGATTTTTTGAGAGGTAGTACACCATGAAACATTGAAAGGAGATTTTGGAAACATTGTAGCTGTTGCTATAGTAGTTGGGAATAGATCAAAGACAACCACTGGTCGTAAAAAGTCTATATGCAAATGCACTTAATGCAACTAAATTGGACATCCTAAAGATCACTGATATAAACTTATAGGATATCCATATTAGTAGGACCATAATCGAACACCCCAAAAGAAGAATTCCAAGAAGACTCCAGTTATTGTTGTTGTTGTTGCTGAGACTAAAACCAATAATGATGTTATTGAGAAGACTTTGGCGTTAGTAATAGTTACAGATAATGGTACTAAGACTTCTAATGTTTCTACACCTGTTTCTGATAGTATATGGATAATTAATTCTGATGCTATAAATCATATGAATTTTGATTCTAGAACGGTTATTGAACTCAAACAATCCTTACAAAAATTTATTTCTACTACCAATGGTGATAAGCCCCACATCTTATGGAGGGGTCTTTAATTCTCACTAATACTCTAAATTTGGATTCTATTTTGGTAGTTCCAACCTTGGATTATAACCTCATGTTTATTTCTCAAATAACAATGGTCTCAACGTGTATTGTAATTTTTTGGCCTAACTTTTGTCTCTTTAAGGACATTCAAACAAAGTAAACAATTGGTTGTGGTGTTATAAGAGGGAAGTTGTATTATCTAGACCTAATATCAAAGAGTTTAGACAAGTTTTATCAAGTGTTTTTTGTGGAAGACTCAAAGGTGGAGAAAAATAAAACTAAACTTTGGCTTTGACATTGAAGTTTAGGGTACGTGTCATTTGGGTATCTCAATAAAAAATATTTCCTAGCTTGTTTGAAAATTTTGATGTCTCTAGTTTCCGCTTTGAAGTTTTTGAACTTGCAAAATTTATTTCCATTAGTGTTAAATAAAAGTCCCCTGCCCTTTATGGTTATTCACTTTGATGTATGGGGTCCATCCAAAATTTCAACTTTTGATAGGTCTCGTTGGTTTGTTATTTTTATTGATGATTATACAAGGATGACTTAGTTGTGATTAATGAAATCTAAGAGTGAAGTGAATTTTTTGTTCCAAAAATTCCATAAGATAACTCAAACTTAATACAATGCATAGATTTGAGTTTTTCGTAGTGATAATGGTGGAGAATATAAGAGTTTTAAATTGAAATATTATTTGGAAGCACAAGGTATTAGTAATCAAACTATTTGTGTGGATACATCCCAACAGAATGGATTAGCTGAAAGGAAAAATCAACATTTTTTAGAAGTTATTCGTTCCTCACTAATTCAAGCTCATATGCCATTGACTTATTAGGGAGAAGCTCTTTCTTCCTCTACATATTTAATAATTAATTCGAACTTCCCCCTGCTCTATTAAATTTCAAATACCATTTTAAGTCCTCACCGATGTAATAGTTACTCCACTAATACCAAATTTGCCTCCTCATATTTTTGGATATGTAGCATTTATGCATATCCATAAATATTAATTTAACAAGCTAGCTTTACAAGCCCTGCAATGTGTTTTTTTCGGGCATGTGACAATCCAAAAGGGATACTGGTGTTATCATCCTCCAACTAAACCTATGTTCATCACAATAGATGTAGTCTTTTATGAAGATACAATATATTTCTCTAAGTCTAAACTTCAAGTGGAGTACCAGAAGGAAATTCAGACCTATAATTATGAACTTCAAGGGGAGTGTAAAGGTGACTGCCATTTTTTAGATGGTAATGATGTTAGTGATAGTGCTAATAATCAGTTAGAACATGAAGACGAGTAGGAAAGGGGCTATTGAACTAAAGGATATTGTATAAGCAGGGACTGCTGAAGAGGAGGATGTTATTCCATCAAGTGTAGAAGTTAAGACTCTCGCTAAGATACCATACCAATCATTTACTAAGGATGTTCCTATTCCTGAACCTAAGCCATTAATAAAACAACTACCTGAGCATCTTATTAGAGGTATTCCTAAGACTATATGTAAACTTGAAATTTAAATATCCCTTGAGCCATTATATGTCAAATAATAATCTGTCGAAATCAAGTAAGTCATTTATAAATTAATTATTTGTTGTAATTATTCATAACAATGTGCAGGAAACTCTAAATGTTCCAAGGTGGAGAGCTACAATGAATGAATAAATGAACTTTTTACAAAAGAATAAAACTCAGGAGATTGTTGAATGCCCACTATGAAAGAAGCTAGTGTTTACACTATAAAATACAATGTAGATAGCATAGTTGAAAGGTTTAAAGCAAGATTGATGGCAAAAGGGTATACCCAAACTTATGAGATTAATTACACAGAAACATTTGCTCATGTAGCTAAAATCAATATTATTAAAGTATTGTTATCCCTAACTGTAGACTTGGATTGGCCTTTGTAATAATTTGATATAAAGAATGCTTTTTTACATGATGAGTTGTCTGAAGAAATTTATATGGAGCTTCTATCAGATTGTATGGTAGCAAAAAGGCAGAGTAAAACGGCTTGTAGATTGAAGAAATTGTTGTACGAGCTTCAACAGTCTCTAATAGTATGGTTTGGAAGGCTCACAAGGTTTATGATAACTTTAAGATATCATAAAAGAAATTCTGCCCACACTTTATTCTTGAAAAGAAGACAAGTTAAAATTACTACTCTTATTGTGTATGGGGATGATATGGTGGTGATAGAAGATGATCCAAAAGAGAGGAAGACATAGCAAGAATACTTGACTTGATAATTTAAAATAAAAGACCTTGGTTGATTGAAGTATTTTCTTAGGATTGAAGTTTCTTGTGTGTTGGGCATACATGTTATCTATACATCAACATGAGGGAGAGTGTTGAAAAATTTTCTCTATAATTACTGGGATTTTACACCTGTAAATATATTATTAGAATCCTAATTTTTAGCTATAGGATTAATTATTGGACTTTCTTTTCTTATTGTACACTATAACTAATGTATTTTGGAGAAAGGATTAACGACCAGAAATATTTTCTTTCTTCTTCTTCTCATCTTTCAAGTATTTCTTATTATGTAAGATTTATGAGAAGATATGAGTAGAAATAGGCAACATGTTGATTCTCCTCTTTATCTAAACAACTTATTTGTTACATAAAGAGCAAGACTTAAAAGCATGTATCGTTCTTCAAAATGATTCAGTTTGATTTTCCAGAGTCCTTTTGCACCGTACAACAATCCCAATTTCTTATAGCTTTTAATTTTTATCCTATTTTTTTCAATTGAATCTTCTAATTATTTTGGAGTACCCTCGTATTACTATAACAAATTAATTTGCATTGCTTTTAATAACTTGAAATGAATTGAAAAGGTATCAAGATTAATTCCTAGTTATCAATTCTAATACAGTAATATCTCATTTTAAACTATAACCATACAACTAAGATTGTGATTAAACATCATTTTTGTTCTTTATAGAGGTGATATGAATATCAATCTGTAATAAAAAATAAAAAATATTAATAAAAACAGTGGGATTAATCAAATCTTCTTAAGAAATTTAATGAGAGAATGTCTTTCAAAAAAGGAGCCGATAATGATTAAGATTCAAATGTACAGAAAGGGACAAAGTAATCTTAGATAGAGAATCTGAACTCATACGAGAGTTAGGATCCTTTGTCCAAGATTATTCTGTTTTATCTTGTCCATTGAATCTCAACCATCTATTTATATGAGTTCTGTGTCTATTTATGTGAATCTTATATAGGTCTCACATAAATGAATGGTTAAGATTCAAATGGATAAAATAGAACAGAATAATCTTGGACAGAGAATCCGAACTCCGGATACGAAAGCTCGTACGTTACCAAAACTTAGTGGTGTAGATTTCCACGTGGACCGCTAATGGTCAAGCGTCAAGGTCTTCGCTCAATCATCTGCGAGTTTCGTGCACATCAAAGAAAAAGAAAATAAATGCTTTGCTTTAACCAGAGGACATCAACAAAACGACCACAGCGAAATTTTAAGAAGGAAATAAAGAAAACCATAAATGGAAAAACCCATTATTGTTTAAATTTTGTAACGAATGTCCCACTCGGTTTAGCAGAATCACATATAAAAGAAGAGGGTGATTTGTTTATGCAACAAGTGATTTTGTCCCCAGGTTTAGAGACCAGCTATCTGTCAATACACATCTCCTCCTATGTCGGTTTCTGGTATTCAGGGCCAGCTTCTAGAAGTTACTGGTAATAATTGAAGCTTAGACCCTTTTGAGTCTTTGTCGTTGTTCATCCGTTTCATTTGTCTGAGTGGGTTCTTGTGTTTGTGATCAGTGGTTGGGTGTACTAAGTTAAAGGACACAGAATGGGTTTCAAGGCAGGATCCTTACGTTTGCCTCGAATATGGTAGTAACAAGGTTCGTACACGGACTTGCACAGGTACTTAGCCGAAAGTGCCTATCTTGTTGTTTTGGTTGCATCTGGTGTTTTTTTGATGTTGATCTGCTTGTGATATTTCTGAAAACTCGTTGTTACCCCTAGTGTCTCTGTTTTGAAGAGTTTGGGTTTTAAAGTTCTGGGTTATGGTTTGGTTATCGTCGGTTCCTAAATCATATTAAAACTGCTTTATTGTGGTTGGTTTGTTTAGATGGTGGCAGGAACCCTACATTTCAAGAGAAGTTTATATTCACTTTGATTGAGGGGCTGAGAGAGCTAAATATTGTAGTTTGGAACAGCAATACTCTGACTTATGATGATTTCATTGGCAGCGGAAAGTGAATTATTCTCTCTTTTAACTTTTTCTTTATGAAGTGATGATTCTTTAGAGTTGGCCCTTCTCATTTCTGATGGTAGTTAACCTATTCTTATGGAATTACTGCTTTTAGGATTCCACTGCATAAAGTTTTATCTGAGGGCTTTGACGATTGCACTTGGCCACTTCAAACTAAAACTGGCAGGTAATGCAATGCTTGCTGGCTTTGACTTGCGTGCAATTTCTTTGAATGTCGGTTTTTCTTGAAGTGCCTCTGTATACATATAAGCATAGAAGCTGGAGCCTTGCATGCAGGCCTATGTGCTTCACTGATCTTATTTACATTTTTCAGTTGAACAGAGGGGGCCATGAGTTATTTTATGAACTTGTAGCTTTATGCTGCTGTGATTGTCTTACTGTGCAGTTCACAAAGATAGAATCGAATCCTATCAACAAGAATTGGAAAAAAAAATCAAAACTTAGTGAATACATGGCTTTGGATATGAGACGGATCGGAAAGGAACTTTTAGGTATTGCTAGAACATCATCTCCATGGTCATATGAATGAGATATCTTTCCTGACCATAGGACTAATCGTTCTATTATTTGTGTAATATCCATTATGTGGCAAGTTGATGGGATTGAATGTTCGTTTTTCCTGGTACCATGTTTAGATTAACTTGTTTTCTCCTCAAGAGAGGAGAAGTTACTCTCTTCTCTTACCTTGCTTTTGTTGTGTCTCCGTCACAAAAACGGAGGTAAGGATTTGAATTCTTGAGTCTCAAAAAGGAAGGCAAGTATCAGATTAGCTTGAGTTCCATGGCCTACGTAGTTTACGAGTGTTTTTCCTCATTGCAGAGCTGCTGGAGAAGCGCGACTCATCATGCATTACGCTAATGCCAAGGCAAGTTATTTGGACAGTTCTGAAATTGTAGATATTGTATTATATTTGTTTTATCCAGGAAGAAATTCTGATTCGTAGAGGAGTAATAAGTGTGTTTATTGCAGAAAGCTGCAAGACCTTCAGCACCACTTCACATTGCATCTGGTCCCCATGTCTCAGCATACTCAGCGCCACCTCCTCCTGAAGTCTCAGCATACTCGGCACCACCTCCTCCTCAAGTCTCAGCACACTCAGCACTGCCACCAGCATATGGTGCCTCTTATCCACCACCACCGACAGCTTACTCAAGTTCATCTCCTCATCCATCATATCCAGCTAATCAAGCATATACACCACCACCTACAGCTTACACAACTTCATCTCCACATCCAACATACCTAGCTAATCAAGTTCATCCACCATATGCATATCCCCCTCAACCAGTTGCTTATCCTCCGCCACCTTCAGCCTATCCTCCATCACCATATCCACCTCCTCCACAAGGTTCACAGTACTATCCTCCTCGTAAGTCCAAGTTCCCTAGGATACATTTTCTGTTAATTGCTGATATTCATCTACTTATTAAGGCTCACTCTTACTTTGTTTCATTTAGGCCACTATCCTGGGCATTATCCTCCACCATACTAAGAAGAAATTTCGGCTCATAAAAAGCAACTGCTATTTATAGATAGTTAAGAGTGCAGGTTCTTAGTCTTTGTAAGTTTAGTATGTAGTGCCAATTACGGTTATTTCCAAGTTTTTCATGAACTTTCAGTTCAACTGTCAACAAGTATATTTGATGTTTAAACTTTTTTTTCCTTCTGTTGGCATAGATAATACGTTGATTGTGATTGTGGTTATGCTAGAGAATTGATAAGATAGGTTGTAACACCAGGGCATCAGAGACTGGTTTAAAATCACCTTCTGACTGCACTTCTATTTGCTTGGTTTTCATATTGTCCTTGTCTAAATCTAACTCTTATTTGACTGTGTGTTTAGAATATTAGATATTTTCCACTAAATAAAAACTCGTATGAAGATATTCTAGGCTTTCTGGGACTTGTCGTTGGACATTATCCATGAAATCTTCTCAGAGGAGCCAACTATTTTATCATTGGTCTTTTATGAAAACAAGGAATACATTGCCAATTTTCCAATTCGGAACACTACTCAGTAGCACTCGGAAATCGGCATCATTAACACCAAAAGCATCTGAAATGAGCTAAGCTCATAGACACTATGCCTTTTAGATATGAAGGGCCGAAAGTCTTGACACGGGGGGAGGATCTTAAACTTAAATGGGCTATTCCAGAGAAAAAATATCTGTTTATTTTTTATAATTTTAAACCATACTTGCTCTGTAGTATCTGCTTGTCTGAGCTCAAGGACCTGCTGTTCTACACTTTTCGCAGAAGTTATTGCCTTTCAATTTTGATTTCAGTTTGTTGAATTACTTTCTCTATGGACTTGCAGCAACCGTCTCCTGTATGGATTAGTCATTCCTTTTATTCTTTCAACCAGCAGAGAAGATCTAAATTATTTCGTTAATAAGAAAGATACAAATTTAATCATGAACGAGTGAGCTGACTAATCATTTTGCAGATTAGAGACTTTTCGTTGATAACAACTCAATGAATGCAGAATTTTCTTTCTGACTAACATGGCAACATTTCATTTTCAGTCAGTGAAGAGCCCCAAAGATGAATGGAATTATCAGTAGACACCTTTGATCAGAATCATTCAACCAAGTACAGTGGCTTCTTTATATGGTCTCTAGATAGCAATTCATTCAAGGATAGATTTCCACACTTCAATTATGTATCCTACCTTATTTCTTCCATCTAGAAAAAATGACTTGGAAAAAAAGAAAAAGACCATCCAGGGCTTACATTATTAGACATTGAAAATTGGGGGTTTACTCACATAAAAAAATATTTAATATCCATTGTTAGACATAATTGCTCTTTTCAATTTAGCCTATACCCACCAAAATAGATAAGGAATATAATGGTTATTTTTAGGAATAAAAAAGATGAGTAATAGAATAAAATAGATATTACTTTGTATTGGTTTACTGTTAAAGAATTTTTATGTGTTTGATTTAAAAATATAAACTTAGAATGAGAAAGGAATAAGTAACAAAAAAATAAAAAAATATCCTTATCCTTATCTTTATCCTTATCTTTATCCTTATTATTATTAATTATATTTATTTTATTATTATTAAATTCTTTATTATTATTAATTTTATTAATTATTATTATTATTCTTAAATTCCTTATTCTTAATAATTTTAGTATTATTATTATTATTATTATTATTATTATTATTATTATTATTATTATTATTATTATTATTATTATTATTATT
>JANVCQ010000232.1:40784653-40801846 GCA_025531925.1 Erythroxylum plowmanianum
CAAGGGATTGCCTTTAGGGCACTACTCTAACAAACTCACAATACATACATAAGTCGACTTATCGCACTAGACAAGTCACCTTATGGGTATCGTGACAAGATAAGTCGCCTTACATCACATACAAGTCGACTTATACTAACAACGACGTCGTTTTGTGTAGCTTAAAACAAACCCGAGAGCCTCCCCCCCAACCGTCGAGTCTGCTTCGTTTTTCTTCTCCTCCGTCTCATATTTTAAGTTAATAACATTCAACCACAAGAAGACGACGATGTATTGACTTGAAATTTACGGACAAAATTTTCCATCACTAATATTCCGTCTGAAATGTCAATATTTCATTTTTCTGCCATCAATCCCCACCTTAGTTGTCAACGGTATGGTTCCGTCGTTAAATTAAATTTTCTCGACACATTTACCGACGGACAAGTAAATTCCGTCGGTGATTTGCAACTGCTTGTTTTTCGTCGTCGTTTTTCCATTGCCAATTTCTTATTTTCTTATAGTGTTTATATTGATTATTTTGACTATAAGTATTGTTAAAGTTGCAACTAAAATATTGTATATGAAGAATATTCTTTTTATTAGTATAATTTAATAATATTTTACTTTTTATATACAATGCTTCAAATTATCAGTTCTTTTTGTATAATAAATTAACAACAACAAAAATCTAAATATTATATATAATGATATGGATTAAAAATGTCACAAATAATTATAATTAGTATGATATACCATTTCATTAAATTATATATTAAAATTTTGATTACATTTTACAAAACGTAGCTAAAAATATTTGGCTATTTTTCAAAAATGGAGGTAAAACTTTTTGGCTACATTTTTAGAAAACGTAGCTAAAAACATTTAGCTACATTTTTGGAAATGTAATTAAAAACCTTTGGCTACATTCAAGAAACGTAGTTAAAAACATTTAGCTACGTTTTTTGAAACGAAAGCGTAGCTAATAATTTTTAGCTACGAAAACTAAATATAGCTAAAAAGAATTAGTGACGATTTCTCAACTTATTGCTTCCATTGACTTCCAACTTACTAAGTCCATCGACTTCCAACTTATTACTTCCAATATGAACTATTATTTGCACACACTTTCCCTTGAGAGGCAATCACACTTTTAAAAAAATCAATTGGCAAATGGCAAATTCAGTAGTTATGAAGGTGATAATGAAATGAACATATACAGATCATGAGTTGCGGGGGAAATAATGCAACAGATTATATTCCACATAGATATGTCTATTCCAGCTTTAGTGGGTTACCACGTCAATTGACAGGCCAGCTTGTGGAAGAGTCAAAGGTTCCAGGCTCATAACTTGTAACTTCTGATAGGTGGGAGGGGAATTAAAGTTTTGCTTGAGGTCAGGGGCATATAAATGTGTCTGAGTTATCATTTGTGGGTTTGAAAATGTAGGTTAAAGGGCATATAAATGTGTCTGAGTTATCATGTCACCCCCGTAAAGGTGGATACTTTTGACATCCTCTCTCAATGAGCCACAGCCCACAAGGGCCATCGGTATCCGCTGTTGAATATTTACGCATAAGTAGAAGATAATCCCAACTTGTTATTGTACAAAGAGAGACATTGACTAAGAATTAGAAAAGGTTGTTAAAACTTTGACAATAACAGAAACAAAGTCCCAGCTAAGATTTTGCTAGTTGGGATGGGACCTGGCCAGTGGTAGACATGTTTTCCAAAAAGGAGAAATCTTGTGCTCTTTGGTGGGATGAACCAAATATGGTATACAGAAAGTAGAAAATGAAGTTTAGTATTGACTATTGATAAATGTGACATTGCAACTACCGTAAGATATTTTGAATAAGGGCAAGTGTTGGACTTCTATCATGCCTTTGGATATTTAAGAAAGACGAAACTGCTGAGCTTTTAATGGTGGAAAATCAAGCTTCATATATTATTATTTGCATTCAGAAATTAAGCCAATTGAATCAACCCCATGTTCAATTTGGACTCTTAGGTCTAGAGAATGCAAAAGGAGAAAAGGATGAGCCCAATCATACAATGATATATGATGAAACTGCTGCACAGAAACTGAGCCAAACCAAGTAATTAATTGCAGAAGAAGTAAAATTCCAAGATGCAAGCCAACAAAATTTACTTGCAGATTACTGAATTGATACTAAACAAGACCTGGTGTTCTTTTGGAAGTAATCTTCTCTCTGTAATGTATTGGGTGAAGAAGAACTTTTGGAAGTTTCTTTGTGTTAACATTCGTCCAAGTCAGGAAACCCTTTTGTCGACTGTAGTTTTAGTTTCTGGGATAAGTTTGAACACGTGTTAGGTAAACAATAATAATTGGGTATTTAGTTTCCAAGAAATGGGTAATGGAGATGTGTACTACAACTAATTGACAAGTCGTAAGTTTTGGACCATCGGCGATTAACCAACGGACTTTTATCAGAAAACATTCAGAAGTTCTCGTGGATTCAGACCAACTATTAAACTATATCAAGCTTTTTCTGCATTAGAGAGAGTGAACTTGTTTGAAGAACGGTGGCGAGTGGGGGATTCTGTGACAAACCCGCGTGGTCGATGCGCATTCCTCGTCTGTCTTATGAACTAATCTGTTTTGTCTTTTTGGAATTTTCCTTTTATTCTTTTACCGTCTTAAATTTTCAGGTCTGAAAGTGAAACAATAAAAGAGACGAAACTCCAACATTTGTCTTCCTCATCCTCAAAAGGTGGATGCACAAAAACCGTCAGCATAATTCTCAACCATTTCATTACTTGGAAAGAGTATACAAAATTGATTGATCTATTTGACATTAACATTGTATTCCAATTGAATACCAAATACCATCCAACCATGTAGCAATGAGCTTGCTTGCTCTGAGACCGAGTACTATACCTGATGGAATAGAGCAACACACACTCATAGAGTCACACACTTCTTAATATTAATGGTCTCTATAAAAGGTTGTTTTCATCAGTGGGGTCTAGCTTGGTGTGCGTGCCATTACATTTTTTCCTCTAAAAACCACATCTGATCACTATGAAAGCAAAAAGAAAGGGGAAATTGCAAAAACCCCTCTTGTTCTTGTAAGTTGTATAAATATATTTCCAAAAAAAAAGGAAAAAATCCGACTAAATTATTAACCAAAATCAAAATAAATGCCCGATAAAAGAGACAAGCTTGAAAGCCATTACTTTTAAGAATAGAGACCTTCTGAAAGATAGATCGCGAAGAAGAGTAAGACATAATGACTTCTACTTATCTACTTTTCTGTTTTGTATAATGAATTCTGAACCTAAAACTCTCTTCTTCTTTGAAGAAGATGGCAATACGACAGCAAGGCCACTATGAGCAAACTGCACATGGAGAACCATTGTTGCCAGATGGTCTCTTCTGTGAAGAGGAGAGATGGGAAGATGAGGACGACGAAGAGGTTCTGGATGTGGACAGTGTAATTTGTAGCCGTAACACCTCCAATGAAGCAATAAAAAGCGCATCTTTTTTCCTACTTCCGTTGTTGCTTGAACAAGATTTGTTCTGGGATGATGAGGAACTTCACTCACTCTTCTCCAGAGAAGAAGAGCAGAGAGTTCATGTCAATGTCAACGATGTGAAAGCAGACTCTTTTTTCAGTATTGCTCGTCAAGAGGCTGTGGAATGGATGCTTAAAGTCAGTATCCGCAATGGATTTTCAGCTCTCACAGCATTATTAGCTGTAAACTATCTTGATAGGTTCCTTTTTAGTCCTTGTTATCAGAGAAGTAAACCGTGGATGATTCAGCTAGTTGCTGTGACTTGCCTATCTTTGGCTGCAAAAGTTGAAGAGACACAAGTCCCTCTTCTTTTAGACCTTCAAGTACGTGTTTTGTTTGGCTTCACATATGTTATCAATCTATTGTTTTGACCTTTTGATCATCAGAATCCTGTACGTTCCTGGTTTTGTTTTGATCAGGAGGAGACAAAGTATGTTTTTGAAGCCAAAACCATTCAAAGAATGGAACTTTTGGTGTTGTCTTCACTTAAATGGAAGATGCATCCAGTTACTGCTTTATCTTTTCTTGATCACATCATTAGGAGGCTTGGTTTAAAGAAGCATCTTCATTGGGAGTTTCTTAGTAGATGTGAACGTATTCTACTCTCCGTAGTTTCTGGTAACTTCCCCCCATAACAATATCTTTACTTGACCAAAAACTTCATAGACTTTCTTGATAAGAACAAAGTGGGATAGAAAAGATGCCTCTTTGACAGGTTTATCTGATGCTTTTCCGTTTCTTTTTTATTGTGTTTTTGCAGATTCAAAATCATCTGAATACCCTCCTTCTGTGTTAGCGACGGCTATAATGATGCATGTCGTAGACCAAGTTGAACCCTCGAGTTCCATTGACTATGGACACCAGCTGCTGCGTATTCTAAGAATAAGCGGGGTTTGTGTAATTTAATGGAGTTTTAATTAACTCATGATTGCATTTACAATTGCAGCAGCTTAACAGCTTTGCCACTGCACTTGGTAACAGGAAAAAGTGAAGGACTGTTACAGACTGATTCTGGAGATGAACTTGTCAAAGAGTAGGCGCGGCAACAATTCTCAAAAACGCAAGTACGAGGCGGTTCCTAGGAGCCCTATTGGTGTGATTGATGCTGTTTTTAGCTGTGACAGCTCAAACGATTCTTGGGCACCGGGCTCGTCAGTTTCTTCATCACCGAAGCCTATGATTAAGAAGAGCAGAACCCATGACCCCTTGGTGACCGTTGGTAGCCCCATTTGACGATCTCTAGCCTAGTCTAGTCGAGTCTAGTCTTCTCCAATATGTTTGTCATTTACAATGTTTATGTCTCTTCACATTACCTTTTAATATTCGAAGATTGCCCTTTAGGACTTTTCTTGGTTCCTTATGGATGAAATTTTGGAAGAGGAAAAGATGAGAGGGTCATTTCATCTTCGGCATTTGTGCCCCTTCCTCTTCCTTGTACGAGTCTCTATCTTCTCTTCTAAGAGCATACTTTTGTTTTTGTATGAACAATGTTCCTCCTATAATAATATTCATGAAATAAATTTAAAGAATTTTTGTGATTTAACTTCTATGCAGTTCCATGATTCTCGCTGATTATAAACGAAATGACAGACATATTAAATGTTATTGGTACAAAACTTACCGTAGATCATTTCAGCTAGACCCAATATCATGATCACTGTAGTAGATTTGGTACCACATTAATATCATGATCACTGTAGTAGATTTGGTACCACATTAAATTTTTCGTACTGATATCCGTTAATATCAAATATTTTTGATAATTTTTAAATTTATAAAATAATTCTTATATCTTTTAAAATTACAAAATAATCTTTCAATATTACTACTAGATTTAAACCAACTTTATCTCAAAAATTATAATAATCAAAAATTAAAATAACAATTTATTTATTTTTCTTAATATTATTTTCACATATAAATAATAATTGCAATTAATATAAAATATTATTTTATCATCATAGAAATATAAAATTAAGAACAATACAAAATATTTAAAATATTTCAATTTTATCATGTAATAAATAATAATTACATCAAAATATCAAATAAAAAGAATAATTATTATTATTATTATTATTAATAAAATATAATTTCTATCTTAATATTTAATTTTCAATAATAAAATATATATATTTTATCTTAATATGTAATTGTTATTAATAATAAAATATAGTTATATTTATATTAACAATTTTAAGAA
This sequence comes from Erythroxylum plowmanianum, assembly GCA_025531925.1. Lineage (NCBI taxonomy): Eukaryota > Viridiplantae > Streptophyta > Magnoliopsida > Malpighiales > Erythroxylaceae > Erythroxylum > Erythroxylum plowmanianum. The sequence continues at coordinate 40,790,377 of JANVCQ010000232.1, forward strand.
GAAATACAAAAATTTGAGGCCTCTTAATTTTCATTTTAACATATTTTTAGTATTTTTTAAAAATATAACTATTATTTATTATATGAATTTAAATATCATATTATTAATAATCAAAGTGATTGTGATGATGATAATGATAATAGTATTAATAATAATAAGAGATATTGACGGTAAAGAAGAGAGAGAGTGAGATTGTAAGAGAAAAAATAAAGAGAGGAAGAAGAAGGTACCGGGTGGGGTGGGGTGGGGTGGGGTGGGGTTTTTTTTAATTTTCATTTTTTATATGAATGCCTCTCACTTTTTTTAAATTTCAGATATCGCCTAGTGCATGGTCGATATTTCAAATACCGATCGATACTAGGCAAAACAGATTGGTACAGGTCGATATTTGAATCCAGTATCGGAACACCCCTTTTTGCACTTTTTTTGGCCGGTACGATAGAAGATTCATCACACTAGTTGGACGTAAAATTTTTAATGAAATAAAATAGAACGAAATGATTTATAATATAATATAATATAAATGAATGTAATATTAGAAAATTATTTTTTAGGAATGATGAAAGAGTTAATAATATAATACTGTGAAATATTATTTAGAAGAAAGGACCTTAATATAATATAGTAAAATATTATTTATTATTTTATATTATATCCTAAACTTTCAAATAAGAGGTAACTTAATTTTAATATATATATATATATATATATATATATGATATAATGAGATGTAATGTAAAATCTTCCTCTTTCATCTTATTTTATTTTATTCTATTATAAATCATCATCTATAAAATAATATTACATTAAATTACATTTCATTCCATTAATAAATTTTAATGGTTTCAAAAAGCTTACTAGTATGCATGTAAAGATAGCAAGAAGTTGACGGTCTCAAGTGGTGGTGCTGTTGATTTCATTGAGTGAACGCAATTTTCACATGTTATTCTCAAGTAACAAATGTTTTTCTTATTGAATTTAATCGCTCATAATATAACTTTCATATTAATTTGATTGATTTACAAACTTCTAAGGATCCATAATTTTGTGCTTGATTTTCTTTTTGCATAAGAAATAAAGTCAGGCTTATAATTGAAAGACAACTAATTGCATTACATCCACTTTTAATTGAATGTGATGCATTCATTATAAGGTTCCAATAATTATTAATTCCCACGGTTGATTTGATGGGATTAATATCATAATCTTCCTAGGTTAAACGTATCGAAAAAGTTGGAGTGCCCACTACACCAGGATACTTCACGTGATGCTCACTTCTTTTTTCGGTCATGATACGTTGAAATTGTAGCTTGGATTTGGTAAACTAAACGTTTCTCGCTAACACATGCTTTTTGTAAATATCTCCCTTTCTTTCTTAATATAAATCCCAGCACAAGCAAACATATTAAAAAAAGTCAGCCTTGAAAAGGAAATTCATTAGAAATAAAGAGAGACAAAATTCTCTCATATGATGGGGAAGTCGTCTTTTCTTCTCTACCTAAAAGGTAGATGGAAGGCTATTGCCTAGCGGCCCTGATCCATCAAAGGGAAACAGTTACAGCTTGCTTCTAAGCTACACCAATAATTATAGAATAATATGATCATGGTCAAAGTCTCTTTAAAACTCCTGTGTATCACGTGAATCTTAATTTAGACCAAAAACGAAACCTTCTTCCTCTTACTGTTCGACCCTTCTTTTGCATACAGCTGTAAAGCTCCAAAGACAACATCTATATATATATATATATATAGAGGGAGAGAGAGAGAGAGGGCCATGTAGACGTGTGTCCCTTTCTGTCCAAGAGAAGCACTGGTGAAATATGCATTTCTTCTCCTTCAGCCCACAGTATGGTTTCTGCTAAATATTTTGATACCTTGGTACTTGTTCAATTTCTCTGACCTGTTAAAAGGCTAAATAGAAATAAAAAAGAAGCTCACCCTCCGATGCTAAAGTGTGTGTACCTTAGATATGATTCAGTAAGTAGTATCAGCGATTTGGATGATATTGCCTTGGACCAAATCCATAAAATTTGAATAGTCAAACGTAAAATGAACAACTTTGGTTTGTCCCTGAATCTTATCAGTCGTCCTTGGAGTCAATAAGACAATAACAACACTTCATTTTTCCTGCTTGGCTTATTTAATCCGTCTGGTTTGTCTAACTAGTCTCACAAATTCCTGAAGTAGGTTGTAATGTAAGGAATCGACTACGCCAATGCATTCATTATAGTTTGATGAAAGCAGTTCATAGTCAAGTCAGAGGAATTGGTGAGTGGCATTTTGTGAACCATATCTGTTTCAAGTTTCTAATCTATTATACTTTTGAATTCTCAATAAACAGTCTCACACAAGAAAAGAACTAACAAACTTCATCGACTCATAATATATAGAATAATGATTTGTCAAAGTACAGCAATGGTCTGCCATGGATAAAGTATAGTGATCCGCACCGTGACATGGGCAGTTAAATAACTGGTTATGAAATTAACAAATTTGAGGGTGGAAGAACCTATTCCTATCTTCATCAAAGTTCATCCCTGTCTAGAAATATTTCATGGTTCTCATTGAAGTTGAGCGAACAATTAATGTTACTGTAAAAGACTAAAGACCCATGCAGAGGACAGAGTAAATGTTTGGAGTAGGACATAAGAAGAGGATGAATAAATAGGCCACCAACATCAGCAGGAACCTAGAAACCATTAGTATTGGAAAATTCTTTATTTAGTTGCACATTTAATTCAAAAAGTTCTAGAGCATTCATGTTTTGGAAGGTTCTCATGTCTCAGTAAATCTGTAAATGTCTCATCCTATTTAATTAAGTAACACGAGAAAAAGGCATATTAATTGTGTTTCAACTTACAAGCTTTCCAGCTTCCAGGGCTGTCTATTATATATATATATATATGGTCCCTGGTACCCTCCTGGATTCTGAGAACAATGGCCCCTCCTAAAGATCTTCAGACATAGGCCCCAAAACCTCCTGTCAACTGCCTTGCATTCCACATCCAATACGTGAATCGAGTAATTGTTCTTTCTTTCTGATTTGTCCTTCTTTTTGTTAACAAGCTGTACACATTTGGCATCCAATGCGTTTAGACCAAGTACTTCAAGCGGTCTCCACCTCATGTAAGGCCAAAAAACCAATCCCATTTGCTATGAAATTTCTCCAGCTTTTACTAACACATGAACTGACATACCATTTAATCAATGAGGCTATCTCACCAATGAAGATGAGGGAAATTTGTGGCCCAAGTTACACAAGCATGTCCACAAATCAAATCAGATCAACACTCAGTTAGCCATGAAGAAAGCTAATCTCTATGTCCAACTGTATTAGCTTATTGTTGTGTGGATAAAGCCTTATAAACAGAATAAATGAACTGACTACTGAGCTGATCAAGTTGTTCATGGGAATCATGTCCACTTAAGTTGTTTACCATCTTTATAGAGCTATGGTCCCTGCACAATGCAAAACCATTTAAACCTTGAAATCCAAAATCTGAGCGGGACCGTAATGAATATACCATCGCTGGACCCAATTTGCCGATCCCCGCCATGCCTGCAGCTTCTTGAACATGGAAGCAAACTGTAAATTGGGAAGCTGACAAGTAGGCATTCAATGTAGAAATAATGATCAGGCCAGGGTTATGGGTCTGGTGGTCCTAGTAAAAGGGTAAATCAAAATGTAAACATGTTCCATTACTACATTCTTTAGGAGACTAAAAAAAAAAATTTAATTCTCCAAGTCATGTGAGTTGGCCATTCGGCCTCACGAGTCGAGAGTGACCATTACTTTGTGTGGTCATAAGAAGAAAGGAAAATAGGAGTATTTGATGCCTTCAGGGGTCAGCCATGTCCCAATCAGCCAAACTTGGTTGCTGTGCTGCAAGCATGTCTGCTCTCTCAGACAAAGATTTTGGGTATCTTTTGACAGGGTAAGGTCACCCAAACTCTATCACAGTAGGCTAGGATTTTTAGTATTGATAAAGCCAAAGTGTGTCATCGTAAAAGGTTCATTAACTTGGAAAACTGTCATCACAAATAGTGGATTATGAACAGAATAGAGAACAAAGTTCTCTTTTTCTCTTAAGTTGCAGATATTGGTCGCTTCCAAGCTTTTTCATCAAACATAAGAGTGTGTCGGATCAGAACGACATCCATTCAAACTGAGCTTTTCCTGGTAAACATTAGATAGAAAAATTTACATGTTAAAAGGCATGGTCATTAATAATACATAAGAAGATGGAAATATTTATAGAAATACAACCAGCTGCTGCTCACAGTATCAAAAGAAATGAAAATGGAAAGGATGTTAATCAGTTTACATGATTTCTCTATAATGAAAAGTGAAGTAGGGTGGTGATAATGATTTACCACAAAGTTGAATACTTGGCAATTGTTTTTTTTCCCAAATAGAAGATCTTTTTGGGGCATGATATATAATATTATGATGTGCCAAATCAGACAACACTGGAATAGAAGGTTAGACTCATCCCAGGAACTTGAATGGAATCTTCAAAGTCATCTATGTACATGTCTCGTTGTTTTACTGTAATCCTAGAGCGAACAAGAAAAGGCAAGGTCTGGCTTGGGATGCTATCTTGGTCTTTGTGTTGTTGACACTTAAACTAGTTAAGGCATCAGTTTTTCTTCCAAAAATTGCTTCTCTGGTTGTCAAAGAAGAGAAGAGAATGATTTCTAAGTTTTCCTCTATTTGTGGGTAAGGCTTTGATAGGCCAATATCAGAAAGAGGTCTCCAGCACATGTATAGTTTAGTTGTTCACTGAAACTAGGGATTCCTTAAACCAAGCACTAAAAAGTTATCTCAAAATGCAACAGACAAATCAGAATTACGACAAACAAAACAAAAGCTGCAAAAATTCCGATAGGGCAGTTTTAAAGATGTAGCGAGATAGTTAGTAGGTAGGAGCATTAAATGGCGGTCGGAGTTCAAAAGATGTGGTCCGTTCATGTGAAACTAAATGATGCAAATAAAAAAGAAAAAAAGATCACGTTGGTTGGTAGTTCTTGCAGGCCAGAAACTTTAACCCGTGACTTGAGTACGCAATTGAATTATGATCATAACAGAAACAACAGAAGGCTATAGTTCTTGTATCCCCTAATGGGGGACAACCAAGATATTATTGGAAGAATAAGGTTTGATTGTGCTTAGGTCAATCCTTAGAAATTCAAGTGCCCAGCTACAACTGTGATGGTAAGGAATGAAAAGTTGGCAACTTAAATTTCTTTTAAGTTTCACTCACATGTTCGTTGAGTTTGGTACGTCTTATCCTTTCGTAGAAGATTGTATCCTAGTACTTGCTTATTAAGCGACGCCGCATTCATTTTAACTTACAAGCTAGGCTCTGACCAGAGACAGAGCGGGCGACATGTAGCTGAACCTCCAGTCAAGTTTTTGGGTCAAATTCAACTACTTGAACTACTTACTTGCTCAGCAGCGCACTTTCTAATTGCTTGGTAATCCAGGTCATAATTGTATGGACGTCATTATCTTCTACGGAAAACTCCACTTTACATGACTGCACGAAGTATAATCCACTATTGCAAACTGCCATTACCATCCTTCAAATAAGACATGCATCCGCCATGTTAAATTGGTTACCTCCGATTAATACTTATACGGCAGCCCAATGTATTAATGTTACTGTTCCGTAAAGAGATGTGCAAACACAACTTCGCCGGACTGCGGGGGAGAATTGAAGTTCGCAAGTAAATAAGGAAACTGTTAGTAATAAAAGTTCAACAGGACATGGAAGCAACTGGGAACACGGAGACTGACAAAAAGGATTAACTGTTTAGTCCATTATCAAAATGTTACCCACCCCGCATATGAGCACCTAGCTCACCAAATTGATCATCAGCTTCAACTGTATCCTCTGACAGGCGAACTGCATCCAGTTTCTGTTTTAGGATATCTATCGCATTGAGTACCAACTGAGAAGCTTTGATTGCACCAGTAGATTCAACTGTGAATATAAAACTATCTTCTTTGGCACGAATCTCTACAAGCCCTGGCTTCCCCATCGCTTCTGCTTTCTTTATCACTTCATCATCGTAAGTGTATAGCTCAGGGTCAACCACTTTAACCTAGCAAATTTTGTGGAAAATAATTTTGTCAAGAGTCATTGTGCAAGATAAGCATAAAAAAACATCATAACCATAAGGTCCAAAAGTAAAGGAACTTCCAATTTCTTATCCAATAATTGCAAGGATTACCCATTTAAAAATGTGTATCATATATCTCCAATGCCACCTAGAAGTATCATCAACCAAATGGAAATCATTTGCACTGCAGTTAACCATCCACGCACTAAAAGAAAAATGACAAATAAAGCTGCAGTTGGGAGGTTGTTCAATGATATAATTTTCATCCCATTGCTGCTATCAACCTTACGCAATTACCACTACTGTCTCACTTTAATACCCTGCATGCTACAAGTAGAACCATCCACATGAGATCCAGACAATTGACAAGCCTATTGATTCTCAACCAGAGCCTATCTTAAAACAGATACATAATAGAGATTGAAGGTTTTAGGAATATTCTCTATTGCTATTGCATTGACAGATACACGAATATATACAATTAAAAATGGTTATTTTTGGAAATGACTACAAATCTGTAAGCTAAATGACTACAAATCAGGTATCAAAAAAGAAAATTTTGACTTGGATCTCATAGAATCCAGTCATCTACCAACTATCCAACACTCCAATTCAAGTTGGGGAATGTTATTGATCATTTTTAGCTTGCACATATTTCACCCAAAACTTGCTCTAAGAAGTGCTTTTGCAAGGATAACTTTTTGTAAACTGGTCGGTACATAAGACAAACAAATCTTCCCACTCTTGATCTCAGCCTTAATACAATTTCTTTCAATCCAGAACATGTTTCATTCGGTCAAGTTAAATAGGGCCGTGAACTATTGCAATACCCAACTTACTAATACAGCTTCGTAGGACTTGTATCAAAATGTTCAATTCTAATAAGAGCCTGTCAAGCCAAATTAGCTCACATATCCCTTGTCCAATCACCATGTACTCTGCTTCTACACTGCTTCTGCCCACAACCATCTGTTTCTTGCTCCCCGTGCAACAAAAATTCCCTATAGTTCTGCACAATTACCCTCTAGTGGACTTGGCATCTTTAACTGAACCAACCCAAAAGTGAAGCTGTTTTTTCCATTTCTGCCACTCTATTTTGCTGAGGAGTACAATTACATGAACTTTGATGGAATATACTATTTTCAATGAGATAATTCCCATAAACCCTAAAAAATATTCTCCCCTATTATGAACATGAAGTATGTGAATACTACTACAATGGAAGACATTTTTTATCATTTTATGAAATTGTTGACACACATTCCTCGCATTAGATTTATCCCTCAAAAGATAGACAAAACAAACATAAGTATGGTCGTTTATGAAGGAGATGAACATCTGTTACCTATGATGTCTATAACATTTGATGCTCCCCATATATCATTGTCAACAAGATTAAAGTGTCTTGAAGACTTGTAAGAATGAATTGGATACTTTCCCTGGTTGTTCTACAATAATACATGATTCACAATGGAAAGTAGAATCATTTTTATTGATTAATAATTTCAGGTACAAGTGCTTCATGTAAGGAAAACTAGGATGGCCTAACGTTTATGCCATAACATCACATCAAAGTTAGACAAAATAGTTAAAGAAAGGACTATAGGTACTTTTAGTGTGGGAGAGGAACCAATAAGATTGTAGAAACGATGTTGTTCCTCAATATAGCCAATCATCATCCTCAAAGAAGGGTCCTACAATATACATTGATCACAAAAAAGGGATATTGCATAATTTTGATCCTTAGTCAATTTACTAATATAAAGAAGATTGTACTTAGAATATGAACATGAGTACATCTTTCAAATGAATTTCATAGAAAACATCTCCAAACCCAACCACCATAGATGTACTTCCGCCTGCTACAGGGACTCAAATAATCAACGCATTTTCTATAATTTGAGAATATAGTGTCAGACCCCGTCATATGATTTGAGGCACTAGTATCAACAATCCATTCATTAAGGGCCTCTTTCTCTGATAACAAAGAAGGAAGGATAATACCTCGTTGTGCCCTTGCTACCATAGAAGTTGATGCTGAAGATTCAAATAGTCATTACTATCTTAGAAGAGTCCTTAGGATACATTTGCTTAGGAGTGAATGTCGTTGAGTTTTCTTCTTTGTCTATGCAGTAGACTTAGCAATAAAGCCATTATAATTTGTTTTTCTCCGACTTTGTGGCCTCTACTCGTACATTTTTGCATGAAATCCCAACAAGTCTCCTTCGCATAACTTTTCTTCTACTCTCTTCTCATCTGACTTCTTTAAATACTTCCTAAAGAGATAGTAAGGATTTTGTCATCAAAATGCAACCTTTAAAGGAAATCAAAAGCTCTTTCTCTAGAACTTTACTGTTCAACACCCTATTGTTTGGGCATCACCGTGGAATCAAGTAGAACAGGTCCATCTTCTACCATAATTCAGTTAGTTTGTTGTAGTACTCAATCACTAACCTCGTTCCTCACTTAATGTTTTGAAGGGTTGAACAAATCTCAAAACACTAACATGTGTTCTTGAGATTTGAATACATCTCTTGCATAACCTTGCATATTTCATGCGTCATTCTGTAGAAGAGATAGATGCAACCGATCTGAGGTTCCATTGAATTGACAAGTCAAGCCATGATGATGATGGAAGTAAGTATCTCATCCTGAGAAGTGGAACATTTCTCGCTATATTGTTTGACTTGTAGGACATGGCAAACTATTATGAAACCAATAGCAACCAATACCCCTCCTCCTCACCTCCTTTCTTCAGATAGTAACTTTCACGGAAAGAAAAATAATCATCTACCATGTAGCTTGTCTTCATTTATACAATATTGCCTACTCCATTTTTTCTATATACCTAGAAGAACCGAAGGTAGTTAACATTCTTAAATCTAATTTTAATCCTTTTGTTACAAGAAGAAGAAACAGTTTTTCATATGCAGACACTGCTGCTTACATCATTTAGTCTATCTAATAAGAACAACCACAAGATAGTTAGGCATTCTTCACTCCAACCTATATTGTTGCCTATATGCTCAAAGCAAAAGCTTGTAAATAAGTTTTTTGATTTCACAAGAAAGATCTAGAGTTGAAGTAATTCTACCGTTAAAAGCAAATTGTAAACTGAGGAACAATATGAAGATTGAAGATTATCAAGATATGTTCTATAATGGTCAAGTGACCAAGTCCCTCAAGGCCATCATAGATCTGTGCAAAGTTCCTTAAGTTGCAGAGTCCAATGTGTTAAGAGGTGTTTCTACATCCTTCATAGATCTGTGCAAAGTTCCTTAAGTTGCAGAATCCAATATGCTAAAACGTACTTCTACATAAACAAAAGTTTACTAAAAGAAGCATATATTGAAGTAAAAGACTCACTAATTCCAGTATTCACAACTCATTTGCTGGAGTTTAAAAAGGAAACCCAATGTAACAAGAAGTTTTTGAAAGATTTCTTTTATGCATAAAGTGCCGAATGTACACATGAGAGTCTCAAGACTCTCTAATGTATAATGGTGAATATATTAAAAAAGTGATGACATATTAACAAAAAATAACTAACCTGCTGAGTTACAGGATCAATGTCAAACACTTTAGTTGGACTACTCTCCACCCATTGTTGCTTTTCTTCAATTGTCAAGCTTTCCATCATGTCCTCATTGATATGAATGTCCGGTTCATACATAAATGTGACTGTTGCTGCAGGAGACCATTTCGCATGATCCTTCCCAATCCCTTTCCGGGCAATTGCTCTCAGTCTGAGCTCTTGACCACGCCGCAACTTCACAATTATAATCCCCCTATAGAAAAGATTCAGATTTTGTCACCCAACTTCTCATTTCCCCTAAAAGAAAGAACCTAACCGTAACCGAAGTTCACAACTTAACCATTAAAGAATCAAAACCCAACTATAACTCTAAACCAATCGAACCCAAAGTTCACAAGTTTAGCACTAAAAAGGCAAACCCAATTACCTGCTCTGCTCAGATGACTCATAATCGGACGGATCAGAGTAATCCACGGGAACAACAGAGTGATCAGAACTGACCAAATCCTTACTGGTAACATCTAGGGTTTGGTCGTCCCTGCATTTGGCTCTGAGGTGAAACTCCACGGAGCAGTACTCGCATTGGCCATCGCCGTCGCAGGCGTCGCAGTCACGTGAGAAGCGCATGCCCATGGCGCGTTCGCTGGTGAGAGGGATGAGGCCTAGGCGGTGGGCGATGAACTCGTCGTTGAGGACGGAGGAGTTGACCTCTATTTCGACGAGATCGATGGCGATGGTGGGGACTTCGGCGATCATGACACGGCGGAGAGCGTTGGCTATGGAGGCGTCGGTATCACGGAGCTCGAACTTTGCGCAGTCGTCTCGGAGTTCCCGGATTTTGACCCTTGGGAAGCGTTGGTAGGAGACTCCATCCATTGTCGCAAGGGCTCTCTTCTACTCTAAAACCCCTACTCGAAAGGGCTTTTGAATACTTTTTTGAGAATTTGCTTTTGAGTACTTACCTCCAAAATGACAGTGTCTTTAAGGGCACTTCTTAGTTAAACGTAACTTTTGTAACGAAATAAAATGATTTATAATAAATATAATATTAAAAATTATTATTTAAAAAAGATTAAAAAATTATAAAATAATATAATGAAATATTATTTAAAAAAATTATAATATAATATAATAAAAAGTTGTCTATTATAATTCATTTTAAATTTTCGAATTGAAAATTTTTATTTTTGTTGTATTTTATTTTAAATTTTTGAATTGAAATTTTTTATTTTTATTATTTATTATAAAATGAGATGTACAAATTTTTTAAACAATAGACAAAAATCTTATCAATATCATATCGTTTGGTACTTATCAGTATGTGTCATTACGGGTGTTCAAGAAAACTCGTGAATCTATAAATCGGACCCTGAATCGCGTGAATCGAACCTGTAAATAAGGTTAATCGAACTTGAAAAATTAGGTTATGATTTAGGTTCAGAATTTTAACTTACGGTTTTAGGTTAACCGAACCGAACCTGATTTATAGGTTTAGATTTAAATCTGAACCTAAAATATCTTAAAAAAACATATCATATATTTAAATATAATTTAAGGGAATAATAATAATATTAAATTCACTAGTATTTACTATATTAATTCTTGAATAAAAAAAGAAGAAAAGGAAAAAAACTACTTTAATTCTATGTTATTAAATGTTAACCTTGAACATTGCTATTATAAGTAATAACTAATGCATAACACTCAATACTTCTACTTTAAATAGTAATTAATGTGTCAAAATTATTGATCGAAGTATTAAACTATTAGTAGAAAAATTCATTGACTAAAATAATATAATCATTTAGA
>JANVCQ010000232.1:40805429-40829138 GCA_025531925.1 Erythroxylum plowmanianum
TAATTTTAAGTTTATATTTTGTATGAATATTTTTCTATATTTGATTAAATATACTTGATTGAATATTTTATTAATTACTTAATTTTGACATTGTAGATACATAGATTTCTTATCAGATTTCGAATCAGATTCTGATGATGAACTGAAGAAGATAATCATTATTACTGTAGCTGCAGGAGATAACAAATATTTTCATTTACAAAAGCAACCATGTAGAACTTCTGCTCTACAAGGCCATGATTGGATATTAGAACTTTTGAATGTAAATCCTACAAGGATTTATGAAAACTTAAGAATGAGAAAGACAATCTTCTTGAGCTTATGTGATGAGTTGAAGAATTTAAGAGGCTTAAAGGCAACAAATCATTTGACTGTAAAAGAACAAGTAGCAATTTTTTTGATGACTATAGGGCATGGTGAGACAACTAGAGTCAATGCAGAACACTTTCAACATTCCACGTGGACAATTTTGAAGTACTTTCGAAAAGTTTTATATGTAGTTAATCTTCTTGCAAAAAGAGTCATTACTCCACCATCTTTTAATAATACACCTCCTGAGATTCAACATAATTCAAAATTCTTTCTATATTTTCAGGTACATTCATATATTTAATTACTATTTCAATTATGTCTTTATGATTAAATTTTATTTTAATATATTTTTTAATTTTTAGGATTGTGTAGGAGCAATAGATGGTACACATATTGATGCACATGTTCCGATCGATGAACAAATACCATACAGGGGCAAAAGAATTAATTCAACCCAAAATATTATGTGTTGTTGCTCATTTGACATGCATTTTACATATGTAATGACGGGATGAGAAGGTACTGCAAATGACTCTCGAGTTCTTTTGGAAACAGTGACAAATCCAGCAAATCGATTTCCTATGCCTCTACAACGTATTATATTATTTTAAATAAACATAGTAATTATGATTAATTTCAATACTTTTTGTTATATTATGTTCTTTTTATGTTAGGTAAGTACTATTTGGTTGACTCGGGCTACACTAATATGCCTGGATTTCTTTCACCATATCGAGGTGAACGATATCATTTACGAGATTATAGAGGCAGAGGAAGATCTCAAGATCCACAGGAATTGTTTAACTACAGGCATTCTTCATTAAGAAATATTATTGAAACATGTCTTAGAGTTTTAAAAGCAAGATTCCCTATACTTAAAAACATATCAAGTTATGATATGAAGAAACGAAAATACGTCGTTATTGCTTGTTGTGTTATACACAATTATATTAGAATGTGTGAACAAAGCGATGAATTATTTGAAGGTTGTGCTGAAAATGAAGAACAAATTAGCGGAAGTGAAAATTAAGATGCAAGTTTTCAAGTAGAGTATAATATCACTCTAGCACAACTTTGAGGTATGTCTTGAAAGCAGGATGAAATTGCTAGACAAATGTGGAGTGATTATATTATTTCTAATTAATTTATGATTCTTTTTGTAAATGATAGTACTATTATGTTTTCAAGAATCATAGTATGATAGACATATTTTATTTTTTGGTAATTATGATGGACATATTTTATTGATTAGAAATATAATTTCTAATTTATGTAATTTTATTATATACAATTAATGTGTAATTTTTTAATAATATTTGATTTGCATATATTTAATTTTAGTTATAATGATAATTAATTAATTTAAAAATATAATGTATTATATTATAATTATTACACATAATAGTATAATTATAAAAGAATAGAAGCATGATAATAAAACCAAATATATTTTTGTTTTCAATTTTTTATTAGGAATCTCAACTAAACAAGTTTTTGTTTTCAGTTTTTATATTACAAATCTCAACCAAACAGGTTTTCGTTGTTTTAGGAAAAAACAGAAACCAAAAACAGGAAACAGAAACAAAAAATAACAACAGAAAAACAGAAATGGAACCAAACGACCCCTAAGCTTATCACTCCAAGTATAGCATCTTGCACGCACAATGATAACTCAATCCAGATTTTCCTTCATCAAAGAACAAAACATCAGTGAGCTAAATTGTGACAACATTCGTTAGAGGCATTGAAGGGCGTAAGCCAGGAGGCAATAACCCTTGATTTCCCTTTATTAATATATTTCTATTTATTTATTTATTAAATATCACCTCAACTTTTATTTTTTTACTTTAAACTAATTAAACTAACAAAATTAGGTTTGAATTAGTAAAATCATTCTTTAGCGACGAAATGAATGATTCAAGCTTAGTCCTAAGGCCCCATTGTAGCTGTAAAGGTGTTTCAATACTGAATTGTCGTCATTATCTCGAAGAGCGTTAAAAGAAACTTTTCTGTAGAGCTTTGAACACAAATTGATGGTCACATTACAAGTAAACTAATAAGCATGGACATGAACACGAACACGCTACATGACACAGACAAAGATATGAAGTTACACCAACTTCTAAAATTTGGTAGACACGGACACTACATATATATATATATATATATATATTAACATTTAAAATTAAGAAAAAATTCAGAATTTATGATATGATATATATTTATTGATATGTTTCAAGTCTTCCAACATCTTGATAGTTCATACATATTTGTTACTTTATAAGTCCCTCTCAAAAAATATGGAGCATATATTCCATTAAGTCATGTCTGAGCCGACAAAAATTAATTTTTAATTCCAACACGTACAGACACGTGTCGGGGCCGTGTCCACCGCGTGTCAGGTGGGTGTCCAATATGGACACGTATCCTACATGCCGACACGGCTCCATTTTGCCATGTCCGTGCTACATAGAAAGTAAAGAATCACTTGATAAGAACACATCTTGCTGGTGATCCTTCAGCACCCAGCATCCTCAGAGGCAAGCAATGGACATCATAAACTCCTGCTTTGAGGTTATCAAGTTTTAGGCCCTCTACAAGAATGATTTCCTGCAACATTTTTTCATCAAGTCAGGAAAGAAGAAAACTTTATTCCAAATTAAGTATGTTTTATAAGTTCAAGTTTACCCTGCTTTTAAGAAATACAAGATGAGTTGGGTGTGCATCAACATAGGCAGCAGCTGATAAGTAATCAAGTCCTACATGATCACGACATAGATAAATTTAGCTATGAATTTGTTTGAGTTCCTCATCAATAGCAGCAGTATGATTATACACCAAAACGCTTCCAGTGCGAGTAATGAGATGAAATTTTTCAGATAAAATAGAAGCGGATGTAACAATACCAACGAGTTTGATGTCTGTATTGTCGACCAGCCACTTAGCCCCGTCCTCCATGAATCCAACATAGCTGGAGTCGAACTCTTTCTTGAACATGAGCCGCCTGAAATCAAACGAAATTCAGTTCAACAGGTTGTTGTATTAAATTTATTTATCGGACAGAATAAAAAGGTCTTAGTCACCTCTCTGTATTCAAGGTTCTGAAAAGCACTCGACGTACTCCCGTGGGAATGTTCAAGGATTTCATAACTTCAGCTGTAATAAATACTAGTCAATTTCTAGGAAGCGCTTTTGACTCTCTGCACGTACTTAGTCTACTTAAAATTAATAGATCAGTCCAAAGAATGATCAGAAAGCAACGCGTAGCACCCATCTCATATGAAAAAGATTGAAATGACCTTTCATGGAAATGCAGCAAGTTTGAGCAAAATGCATACCAGTAATGTTGTTGTTTCTTGGAATATCAACTAGCAATGCAGGACCTATACACAGAAAAAACAAAGCATCAATGAATTGATAATCAGATATCCATGCAGGTGCTGTAGTGATAACTGCAAAAATTGCAAAAACTACAGTGGTTACTGATTAACGTCTACATATACCGTTAAGCACTCCCAAGTCAAGAGAGTCGACATTAAACCCCGCCTTGTAGTATTCATCGTACAGATGCCCTGGAGAGTCAATGTGTGTGCCTGTATGCATGGCTAGTTTCATCTCAGCCGCATTGACTAGAGAACCGTTCTTGATGCTTGCTACGAGTCTTATGTAATCCTTGCCAAGCCCATCCTTTGAGTCCCATGTGGGCATCCTAGGATTGACCAAGTGAGTGATGTCGAGGACTCTGCCATTGTCATACACTTCTCGTGGATGTCGTCTCAACAGAGGAGAAGGAAGGCCGGTGGCTAGAGCAACCAACTTGGCGTATAGAACCAGAAAGAGCAGAAATTTTCTCATTGCCAGTGCAGGTTGATCCTATGGTTTATGAAGAAAGAAGTGCGTTGTATGTAACGATGGTTACATGCTTATATGTAGATGAAGATGGATTTGTATGTATGAATTTATGTACTGCGAAACTTGAGATTGGATGGGGACGGCTGGTGAGGAAAACAGGAGATGGTGCACAATTTTGTTCAAAATTGAAATGATGCCGGCGCAAGGAACTTGTCAAATGCGAAAATAAGGATGACATAAGAATTTCTAACTTTGGTACTTAACTTCTAAGAAGACGGTCAATGTAGACATTTCAAAAGGAAATGTTTCTATGAGTGAATTGGCCTTTAATTTTAAAGAATCCATTAACATCAAATGCCGTTTAGTGTTTTTAATAATTGATAATTTACATTTTGAACAACTATTACAAAAGTAAGATGTCAATTAAATAAATGAATACGTACTCGTAATAACTAAAGCTTGTCCGTTGCAGGACCATTATATTGGGACGCCAGAATTACTGCAGAATTTCAGTCAGTGCCCGCCCATGGAAGGCCAAACTCTTTTTACAAGGATTGTTCAACTTTTGGACAAGTTCCTCCAAGCATTTCCACTTGGAAACAACCTTAACAGCTGACCAAAATTTGTGACTTGGTCGTTAACCTCCAGCCTGCAAACTATTTGTATAAGTTTTTTTTAAAAAAAAAATCATATTCTAAAGTGTTTAGTTGTTAGTGTTAATTTAGAATTTGGGCATGTTAATTAGGAAGGAACTAACTTCTTATCAATGATATAAGTAAGTCTCGTAACAAATTAGAAAATGGAGTTCGAAACTACCAAAATTCTAAAATATGTGAAATGAGGTTTGAAGTAAAGAAAAAATTGGAGTGTAACAAAAAGGAAATCACGAGCTTACAAGAGGGAACTTGAAATAACAAAGATGAATTTATAATGTAAAGGAAGCTGAAAAATAACAAAGCATTTTTTGAAGTAGGTTGAATATATGTTTCTCTCCAAAGATTGGTTTTGAAGTTATATTGTAATTGAACGTGCGAATTGTGTGTAGTGTTCCTTGTCCTCATGGTATCGGTGAATTTATAGTGCTCTCATCTTTAAGTAGTTTTTTTTATACTATAATTGTCCATTTCTCTACATTTTAGCTAACTACATTTTCTTAACTTCTACATTTTGGACTTTTGCCTCAAATAGTTCTCTTCCAGCCTAGTTCCCACATTCTAGTTAACTGTCCCCTATCATTTTCTCAACTTCCACGATCTTGACTAACTACCTTCATGTACTATCGTTTTTTAAAAACATATGTCAATTATGTATTAAATGTCTGGACTTCTTAAATCCTGAAATTCTCAATTGTATCCTATATGCATGAATTATTTGGCCAAATAACTTCCAAGACTTCTAGTATTTAGACCTCACTACTATGATAATAGACATCCAACAGATTCTTCCATAGGAGAAATATACAACTTTAATGAAATTGCTTTTCGAGAGGGCATCACTATTCATTGATATTATCGAATGTCTCCTGATGACTTTCCTTCCATTGTAATTCTTGAGAATTCTTTAACCTTAATGACTAAAAAGTGTTTTGTTTTTCCTGCTAAATTAGTAACGAGCCTTCTTACACAGTTCACCTAGCAAAAAAATCTCTAAAGTTTCGTCTTATTATAAGGCAATTTCATTTCAAAAATCACTTTTGCCTGGTTTTTATCTAGCTCAATTCATCTATTATGAACTAAAAAAAAAACACACTTTAGGGGGTTTAACCTCAAACTTATACATTCTTATCCTACGAAATGCTTCTGGTAAATCGTATGGATGTGATCTGTACCCTATTTTGATTTCATAATAACATAATGTAGATAAACTTCCAAAATATGGCCTATCAAATCATGAAGATAACATTTATTGCCCTTTAATAACTAGCTCCGACATTCTTTAGACTAAAAGGTGTTGCAATCCACTTGAATATCCATTTTAACCATAGACATTTGAAAGCTATTTAGAAATATCATTTTCAACTATAAAAATTTAATTATAACCAGAAAATAGGCCATAAAAAACAGATAAAAACTAGTCATAACATCTATCAAAGAATTCATAATCGATGTCATTTATACATCTTAGGAGTGGCTGCATTTAAATCCCTAAATTTGACATTAAATCTTATTTTTCCATTCTTCTTAACTATAGACACAATGTTAACTAACCACTTAGTATATCTAGCGATTTTAATAAAATAAAATTTATGCAAAATTTCAACTTCCTATTTAATTTTTAGCTTAACTTCTTTGGATCACTACCTAGTGAGTAAATGGCGACGGTGAAATCTTGACTCTATCAGAAGTTTGTGTCTTATCAACTTTTTACTAAGCACCTGCATTTTGATATAGTCTCAAGAAAAATAGTCTTCAAACTCTTAAGATTTCCACTAGTTCTAGTTTTATCTTTGAATCTTCTTTTTTGCAAATAAAGACTCCACATAATTCTCCTGAAGAAAATTCACTTATCAAGCTCCTCTATAATGGGAACCTTCATCTACCTAGGAATAGACATTATGATGGTTGTTTTTACAAATCTTTCTAACCCTATTTTGATCTTTTCTTAACCTCAATTACAACAAGATGAATTTTGAATTTGTATTGGCTTTACATGATCTTCATAGAATTTTGCCTCCATCGTGTCAAATTTGGTACAAAATGGATATGTATTGAACTAACAATTTCTACTTAATCAACTTTTACTAAACGATGGTATGTAATAGCTGGAGTGGATCTAATCTCATCCTAACAAGACTTAGTGGTGTCAAAAACGAAAAAAGAAATTAAGGAAGTCTTTCCTCCCTCCATAATATTCGCAGGGAGAATTTACTATGTTCTAGTAGTTTCACCACTAAATACAACAATATGTACTTCATTTGGGATCAAGTTTGAATCATCTTTTCCCAAATCTATCATCATTTTAGTTGGCATAATGTTTACTATTGACCTATTATCAATCAAAACTCTTGAATTTGGTCTTCCATTGATGAGAGACTTAATATATAAAGGTCTTATATATTATGTTATAACATCAACTGGTTTTTCTTGCACTACCTTTTCCAAAATTTCTAGTTATGTTACCAATACTGACACCTTGTATTCTCCTCTTCTAGGAGGGATCACACCTTCTTTATATAAGATTTACCAAATAAAGTAGGGAGTTTTTATAAATGAAACAGTATATGGTACATGAACGGGAAGTTTTCCAATCATAATTAATTCATTGGAATCATCATCATGTCTCTCAAACCAGGTTGAATTCTTGTGGAATCTAGGGTTCTTTTTTTTATCTTGCCTTGATTTTTAGTAATTACTTTTCTCGTATCTTTTTAGTATCTATATTACTTTTCTCAAAGATGACAAGTCTTACAAAGGATGACTTTTTTGAAGTTGGCTCTTCTAGTAGTAATGGCTTGGTTGTGAACCTTTACCACTGAAGCCTTCTCTTTTGAGTTCAAGATAAGGGTACTTGATTCTTAAGGTGTCTTACTTGCTGCCATTGTCAGGAAGATAGCACTTATAGTGGAGCTAAAAATCTAGGTTTTTTATACTAAAAGAATTAGAATTTAAGGTTCATATCTTTATTTAAAGACTTAGGTGAATTTTGTTTGGTGATTTTTCCTTGAAATATATATCTTCTACTTGATTATAGGAATAAGTTAACCCTTATTCCTAAATTTTATATTATAGTTAAGAATGCAAACATATGTTCCCAAATTTGATAAAGATGCTAAACAATCTTTCACAATTTTTCAATTTTTTTTTCATATATAACGATAGACATAAGTTGAATTTGTTAGCATTAACAATATCACTGGCAGGAATAATTCTTCATATATTAATATAGTTTGGTCAACTTCAGCAAACAACATAATTCCTTTATTGATTCGGTCATAGACCACATTCTTGAACCCCAATATGAATTTGTCAATTAGCTATAGGAATTGTGATATTTACGGTAGTCTCTAACCCATATTTCTTTTTTTTTTTTATATAGGAATTCTATGTTATGGTGGTAAGGAGATAAATTTTCTTGCAATAAATAATCAAAGATATCCTTTGTTTTAAAGGTGTCAAAGGTGTAATGAACTTGAGCAGATGGAGCTTGCATTTTTTCTTTTGCCTTTCAGGTATTTATTTTCTAAAGAGGGACGTACATAAGTTCTAAGGATTTGACTTTGAATACTATCAAATCGTAATAATGTTTCCTATGTAACATAAGTTCCTACTAAATTCTTCTTTTGGTGTCCTTCTTCTCTAAGAAGTTCTTCGTGTTCAGATACTTTTATTACCAGTTTATAGAAATCACAAAATTCCACACCTTGGCATTTCTTCTATAATTCAATGTCTAAACCTTTTTGGGCTAACTTCACATATTCAGTTTATAGGAGTGTGATCTAAAATTGGCTTATCATTTTCTTAAAATGAGTGATGGATATGTCTATATTGTTACCACTCTTCTTAGTGATTTTTGACAACTCAATGATACTAACTTAGGCTCAGTCCTAGAAAACTAAGTAGGAAACAATCTTCCATTTCAACCTAAGGAAGAATAAAATTCTTAGTTAGCAGAGAATACTAAGAGAAGGATGTACTTGTTAATGAATTTGGGAAAAGCCTAACCTTAAAGTTGTTAAAGTTTTCAAAGTTGGTTAATTCTCTATATTGTATGGTGAACTTAGCAATGAGCTCGATGGTCGATTGACCATTTTCAACAGAAATAAGTTAAATTTAGAAATTCTATAACCATAAGGATAGGAATTCTTATTATCAATATGTTTTAGATAAGGCTGTGGAATTCTATGTAGCCAAGCTATGTCAAACTAAGCTTGTAAAATTCCGGAATAGCTTCTTTGACAGATTCCATATTGAATTGTAACCTCGTTTGTGTTAAGGAAATAATAGGATTGCGATTAACAGCTATGATGTTGCACCCTAAACTGTATTTTGGTTCACTAGGTTCAATCTCCACTCCAAATCCTTATTTATTGAGAATTTGAGGCATGACCACCTGTCAACCATTTTCAAGATTAATATGTGGAGGCACTATAAGAACGTCCTCTCTTTTATGAGGAAGGATGTATCTTTTATCTATAGAGAATGCAACTGGAAGGAGAATACACTGCCTAACTTCCTTTACATTAGGAGAAGGATGTCACTGAGTTTTTCATAGATATGCTTCACTAAATCAGGAGAATTATGCCCAATCATACAAAAAAATGTGTTGAAATATATAGTAACAAACTATCTTTGTCCTAATCTATGACCGAAAGTATAGAGGTCACAAATGTTTGTAGTTTTATGACCAAGAACATAATAAGCTTGGTTATCAATACTAGCTCTCATAATTTTCTCTTTTTTAGTAGGGCCAAGGGTTAGGGAAGATGAATTGCAGTCATTTTGAGGGATTTTCTTTAAAAAAATTATTGAGAAGTGTTGGTAGAAGGGGAGTGACTAGAGTTGGTGGGGGAAGGATTTCATTTGGAATTAAAGCTAATGATTAATTGATCCTTGAGCTAACTGTAACCTAGGTAAAGTTTTCTTTCCAATGATCCACAACATCTATTTCCCAAGAAACAATCACAATTTCTAGAGAATTAGTTTACGACCCTTTTCCTCGTCCATTGTTAGCTAATAAATACTACTAGTAAATAAAGTAACAAAGCATATCATTAATTAATAAACATCATCACAGACCCATCTTACCTAATCTAAGAAAAGATGAAATAAATCAAGTCAATGATGCTAAGATTATTATTTTTTGGCTAAGAATCTACAAGAATCATGTCCATTCATCATAATGATTTTCCTAAAAAATAGTTATACGAAATCCAGTCATTATTATCGAAATTCACAAGAGAAAAGAAAAAAGGCAAACCAGTTAAAAGCAAACTATCACATAAGAAAAAAGAAAAAGAAATTCTCAAAAGAAAATTGAAAGGAACATCCTTTAGTTAGATTAGAGGTTTCTACGACATAAAATCAAAGGCAAATGACACACTTAATACAAAAATGAACAACCAACAGAAAAGGAAAAATATACCCAACTCGTGAAGTTTTAGACCCTAAAGTTAAACCCATGCCGAGCCTTGAAAGAACAAATATGTAGAGGAGAGGATATTAAAAAAAATGGTGCTTTCTAGATGACAATGTAGAGGATGAAGATGAAGTGGTTATTTTAAAATAAAATAGGTTATGGGTATGGGTTATAGGGTTTAAGTTATAGGTTGGTTGTACTAATCCATCCGGATGCTTATTTGGTCATTAATTTTTCATGTGGAAGCTTACATGTCATAGAAAAATGACTTTATTAGCCAAATTAGCAAAATACTAATAAAACTAACATTTTGAACAAATATGTTAAAGTTATAAAAGGTTGGTCATTTAATTGAAAATTTTAAAAATCTTTGGCTCCAATTTAAAAAATTCCAAAAGGTTAGGCATCTTAGAATCTATTATCCCCTTTTTATGCAGTTAAAATCTGAAGAAGCAACTAAGAAGTTGTTTTTATCATACGGAGAGAACTTGTCTTACATCTACAAGGCATATAACACCGTTGACATTTTACATTTTATATCCACCATCAATGTTTTTCCTTTTTATCCTTTGATATTTTTATTTATATTATTTTGTGTTCGTTTATATTTTATAATCAATCGGTTGGAATAAATCTATGACAAAATTAATTAAATACATTCTTTTCCGTACATATGTTTGTTTAATTAATTACTTATAATATAAGTCTGTAAGATAAATATCCTTGTAAATGAAATTACGATGAGATCAAAATTATAAAATTCATATTACATTATGTATTATCCCTAAAATATTCATTGTCATTACTCTATTAATAATGAATATACAATGAATATTGATAGTTATGTATTTGAAATATGATCACTTGTTTGATACTCAAAAACATTAGGAGAGGAAAATATCACGTAGTCTCTCTAAATATTAGTTATTATAATGTTTCCCCATCCATGTCAATAAAATCTTAATGAAGGCAGATTTTTGAACTAATTTATCTGATTTTTAAAAGGTTGAACACATAATTAAAAACTTTGAAAGTTTAGATAATAAAATAAAACAAAAATCTAAAGAAGTTTAAAATATTGTAATTTATTATCCGTATTCTTTTTATTAGTTTATAAAGATTTTCAACTCTACTCTTCTTTTTTATACCACATTGTAATATCCACCTCCTATGAAGAATTTTATATAAGTAAATCATATCTTGTATAAAATTTTTTGCTAACTTACATAACCCCATCATCCTTTTCTCTCCTATTTATAACAAGTAGGCATTGTAATCTATTTCCCATAGTATCCCTTGACTTCTGTCCTCTCCCTTTGTTAGGGTAGCTTTTCACTCACTACTTTTATCAAAATTTATTTGTTGCTAACTCACATTCCTTTCTCACAATCATTGGTGTTTTAAATATTATTCTAAAACTTTCCACAATCATTCTCTATTACTCAACTATATCAAAACTCTTGTAAAGAAAGAGAGACAAAACTAATTTGTAGTGGTTTACCTAAATAAATCTTGGGATATGTCCACTCTTGAATCTCAACTTAAGAATTTATTATCTTCAACCTTCCTTTAATGAGCAAAGAGCAACTCTCCATGCAATATCTTCTTTATCATAAGTAAAGAGAAACCTTTATAATCATCTTACTTTGTATGGAGAGTAACCTTTTTTAAATCTTGTTTAAGGTTAAGATGTCTTTAATTCCAAAAAGTATACAACTTAAAAACCCATCTTACTTGCACCAAGTAACAAAAGCCCTCATATAATGATTGCATATCTCTATTTGAGTAGATTGAAAGAAGACTTAGCAAGTGTTATAATAGAGAGTTTGAGTTATGTTGGAAGAATCCAATTGATTAAATCGATATTGAGTAACTTATACAACAATTGGATCTTCCATTTATATAAAAACATTGAGAGCTATTTGGAAACTTACTGTGGAATGGGAATGTACATAAAATTTTAGGATCCAAAGTATCCTAGAGTTATATTTACTGTCTAAGGAAGCAAGGTGGTCTATGAATAAGATTTATCTAAAACTCTAACAATCTACTCGTTAAATGGATATGGAAGCTACTAATAGATAAAAAGGATATCTAGACCTATAGTTAACACTTATAAGGATGAAGCTTCTGAAAGTTGTAACGAAATCCAAAAAACTTGTAGACCTGGCATAATATATTATAACTAAAAGGAAAAATAACTCATGCTTTCAAGGGCATAATTAGGAATAATAAAAGAACTTGGATCTAGTTCAATAACTGGTGCAACAAGGGACCTCTTTACCTATATCATGACCTATTTCATTTAAAATACATGTTAAAACCAAATGTATAGGTTAATGATCTTATTATTGACCAAAAATGGAGCATTAAACTCATACTTTTTGACTGGTTACTCCAGCTCTCCCTAGTTACTTGCCAAGATCAAATGAGGAGGACAAAGTCTTATAAACACTTTACTCCTCAAGGAAGTTCACAAACCTATATGCACATAAGTCTTTTAAACATCATGCTCATGAGGTAAGTTGGCATAAGTTAGTATAGTTTTCAGGGAACAATCCCTATTATTTAGTTATCACTTAGTTGTATTTAAGGAACATGTTTGATAATATGGATAGGATTAAGATGTTATCAACCATTAACCCTATGTAAATCTCATGCTTTAATTATATTAAGGAAATAGATTACCTATACTTCTAATATTCATACATCAGGGTCCTTTAGAGGAAATCAAGTATGCTTGTAACTTCAATGCTGTTGGAAATCAATAAGAAGAAATAGTCAACTAGGTGAGGAAACATATGATGTTGAGGGGCAATTTATAGCTCCTAAAACTAGCCTTTACATTGGAATTATTGGCCCCTGAATTTTTTTCTTCTTGTTGAGTTAAGCATGATTTAAATAAATTATGAGGTCTTGATAGAATAATTTTTGGAGTTAATTATTATGTCAATGTTAGTAGGATTTCATTACATTGATTAGTTGAATTAAAGTAGTAAGTGTGAATAAAGGGTAATGTTGGCATGTCACTTAAGTATAAAAGCCATAAAGCATAAAGGAAGGACAAAGTTGACATTGCACGTTCATTAAGGGTATAATTGGAAGAAGAAAGTGTAGTTTTACTATTAAGAAGGAGAGAAAAATGCAAATAAGGGAGAGAAAGAAGAGAAAAATGAAAATGAAGAGAGAAAAGAGAGAAAGAGTTGTGTTCTTGAGAGAAAAGAAGGAAGATCAAGTTAGGGTTCATCTTTTTTTAGCTTTCAAGAGTGATTTCGAGGTTGATCAAGAAGATAAAAAGAAAAAGGAAGAGAAGAGTTTCTATTTGAACCAAAATTCTCTTTATTTGGTAAAGATTCAACGTAAGTTCATTCTTAATTCTTTGGATTTTTTGAAGGGTTTTAGTTCATGAAGCTTAGGAAATGCATAGGTTTAAGTATTCTAGAATCAATTTTAGTTAATATGCTTTGTGGGTTCTCAATTTGTATTCCTATTGAATGAGATTTTTGCCAATGTTAAAGGGAATCAAGAAAGGCAAGAGGAGCAAGAGGAGAGACAATTTTTAAGCAAGTTTTTAAGCAAGGAATCCATATGGGTTACATGTTTATAGTTGAGTTAATGAGCCATAAATATTTTTCCAAATCAATAGAGTTAAATGATTTCAATCGCTTTATAAATGTTGCATTTATTGCTCCTTAAATTGTTTAAGAAATTGCTACATATTTGGTACAAGAATCTTGTTGATGATTTATGAAATGAAGATGGAAATGGTATTTGAAATATATTATGCTTATAGAAATCATGTTTCCGAAATGTGCCTTTTTGGGCAATATGTTTTCAAGTCATGAAATTCATGTTTGTGTGGGTTTATGATGGTCCGTTCTATTATGTCATGTGCATATTGACCATGTTAAGGCTTCTCGCACTTACTCGCTGGTGGCATGGAGCTCCTTCATGAACTCCTTTAAGTTTATGAACTACGTAAAACCATTATGTGGGTTTGTGATAGTCCATTCTATTATTATTGAAGATTCGCAAGAACTCCCTCATGTTTATGGATCTACCTAAACCATTCCAATTGCTTATGTGTTTATAATTTGTTAACAAGTTTGATGAATACATGGCTTATGTTGTTTATGAATTGTTGAAAAAGTTGAGAATTTGAGAAATACGTGTTTTATGGATTCACTACAAATTTACTATGGTAATTAATATTTTCAATGGTTTTGCTTGTTTCTGCATTATAAACTTGTTATCCATGAGCTTTTAAGCTCACCCCCATTCCTCCCCATCTCAAGGTGATGAGCCAGAGATGGAGTGTTCGAGAGTCAAGGTATCACTCCAAATCTGCATATTTTTGTATTTTAAGTTAGTTTATGGAAAACATAAGACCTTAGCCTCATTTCAAGTATTACTAGTTCATGTATATTTTTTTTATTTTTGAGTTATGAGATCAATGATGTATTGTAGCTTGAAATGCCCATTAAAGCTTTATAAAACTCTTTTCTTTTGATGTTAATGAAATATATTTGTGTTTTGCTCATGGCTTTCCAAGTTTTCACATTGCATTCTCAAGCATTTCATAAGGGTAAAATCTATGTTCTGACTTCAAAGGAAAAATTGTATTAATCTAGACTAATTTAGACAAAGTTGTCTTTTTAAAAGTTGTAGTTTATCCTCTTAGATTTCCAACGATATAGAGTATGAAATTTTTGGATATTGGAGTTGAGAGAAATGTTTTTTATAAGTTAGTAATGATGCACAGGATGTATACGGGATAGCTATAGTAAATGATGAGAATTAGTTGTAAGTGATGAATCAAATGAGTAGAGATTGGAGAGTTTAATAAATAAAATTGGTAGTTAGATTGTTATGAAATGATGTTGCATTAAAGAGAGTGAATTTGTGACAAGTTAGAGTGAAAGTAAGGTTAGGATAGATGTAGAAACCTTTGGGAAGGCTCTTGAGTGAGTTTTGTCTCACCTATGTTCGTTAGACAGACTTTAGGTCCATTAAACGGACGTTCTCAGGTCTGGAAAGACCCCTAGCCTTGTCCATATCCGTTAAATAGACATTCAGTCTGTTAAACGGACCTTCTCGGGTCTGGAAAGACCCTTAGCCCCGTTTATGTTCATTTTGGTGCAATTTATGTCCATTTAGTGAACATTGACTGTACACTTTCAGAAATTTGTGATTTTGACCCTCTAAATGCAAAAATATCTCTCGGGGTCTTCACGAATCTAGAAGCTCTCTTCGAAACCGTCCTAGAATGACCTTAATTTGACATCTCTAGTGAAAGTTATGCCTATTGTCACAAAACAGGTACAATATGATTGAGGACATAAACATAGCAATGGATTGTTGTATATCAATTAATCAAATAGGGAATTTTTGGGATGGTATGAGAATGAAAATGAACCGATGATGGCTAATGAGATTTCATTGAAATAACTCTACAGGGTAATACGCTCATGTTTTATGACTCTAGAGTTGGAATTCGAAAAAGGGGTCCAACAGGAATCTATGAGATATGGCAAGAAAGAAACAAAAAGAGATTCAAGTAAGAGCAAATGGATGGAAATAGCTTTTACTTTAGCACAATAAACAAGATAAAAGAGTATCTTATTCTGTGAAAGAAGGAAAAGCTATTATCTTGTAATATGTAGGGAATTATATAACATAGACTATGTTTCCTAGAACTCCAGAATGAGGAATATCATGTAGTTTAAGCCTGAATTGGGTTAACTTCCCTAAATGTATGCTATACTTATAGATGTATGAATTTTGTAAACATATGTTTCACTCCTTGTACATTTTGTAAGGCTTATCCTTCTTTTTGGAACATTTCTTTAATTTAAAAAAAAAGATTAATATGTGTTATGCAATATAAACATGTATTCTCTAATCTCCTAAGACTCTTAAAAACTTTATAATATTCTACAACTTTACCTCACAACTCTTATATATAGTATATTTATACTCTCATGTATGATGTCTAAAAGCTCTTAAAATGGTTTGCTTATAATCAAAATAGCCTAAAATATTCGTTAAATCACATTGGTCATTTGTTGAAGTAAAATAATCAACCAATGTACCATAAACATAATATTGATCAACCATTAAACTAGATCAGTCAACTAGTGTACCTAGAAAATAAGTTTTTAAAACTCATTAAGTTCTTTCAAGAATAAAAACACATTTCTTTGACAAAAACATGATTCAAAACCATGTCAAAAGTTCCCAAAAAGATTTTTTAAAGATTAAACACTTTTTTTAATAATCGAAACAAATTCTCTTGATTATTGTATTATGACTATTTTAAATGATCTACAATTGTACAAAGTTAATTGTAGCAAGTTTATAAAATTAGAGTACCAGAAAAAATAAGTTTTTAAAACTCATTAAGTTTTTTTAACAATAAAAACACTTTTTTTTTTACAAAAGCATGATTCAAAACCATTTCAAAACTTCCATAAAAAATATTTTTTAAAGATTAAGCGCTTTTCTGTAATGATCTAAATAGATTCTCTTGATTATGAAAGGATTTTTGTATTATGACTGGTCAAACTGATCTGTAATTGTTAATTGTAGAAAGTTTATAAAACTAGAGTAATTCCAAAGTGTTGATTCGATATGAACTATATCATTATAATTATTAATCGATGGTAAACTGTGAATAAAAAAAAAATAGATTGAATAAAAGATAACTAAACTACCAGACTAACAAAGAGAGTTCTATGGTTTACTTATAGAAAATTATAATTATTATACATGTTTGATTTTCTAAGTTAAAATAACAACTAACCTAAAGTATTTATGTCCTTTCTCGATACATATATGTAAATCTAACTATGTAAGTACCACCTATACACAATTTAACCTAATCAATTCATTAAGTATAGTTGATCTATTTGGTTATCAATAAAGTATTTTTTTTCTTTAGTGCTAAAATGTTTATTCTCCTATTGCACATATTATACTTTATCTCTCGGTCTTTCATAGAATCCCTAAAATTAAATTTATAATGGTTAAGCATGAACTCAATAATTAAAAACAAAAAAAAATTCATCTAATTCAAATAATAAAATTATGTATTGATAATTAAAAGAACCCTTACAAGCTACATCCTAACCCTAAATATGGTTTCTATCCACTAAACATATTAAAAAACACAAATAATTCAATCTCAACATAAATGAAAGAGTAGAAGGAAAGAATAAGAGTAATTGTCATATTCTTCAATCTCATCATAAATGAAAGAGTAGAAGGAAAGAATAAAAGTAATTGTCATATGCTCCTCTAATCGTGCTCTAAATTCTTCTCAAATGTTATGGAGTCTAAAACTATGAAAACAAGATAAGGTGGTTGCCAAACACCTTCTAAAAGTTTCTTAAGTTAAACCTAACACAAGTATTTATAGTTAGGGTTACAAAAATAGAGTCTTATGCCACTTAAACTTTAGAAATATCATGCCCTTATAAATTATGGATGAGAATCGACATCACACTTCAAAATGTAACCAACGTTCGTTTTATTATGTAGGCTTTTTATAAAATAGTCATTAATTTGGTGTCGGTTGCACACACCACTCTAACATTAGTCTTGTTCTACTTCTCCACTTCTTTGAACTTTAAGAAAGATAGGCACCTATCTTTATACTTGTATGGCGCATGTTGTATATTGTTCCACTAATTTTTTCACTTTTTTGACATCTTTGAGCTAGCATTGACCTTTGATATTTTCTAGAAAGATGTTGTCCATCTTTTCATCTCCAAAATATCTTATATTAGATAACTAAGAAGAATGTTACACTCAACTCCATGCTTTTTCCTAAAAATTATTACCTACGAGACAATAAGCTAACTATAGGAAAACATTACTAAATTCATAGAAAGTATCAAATACTAAGTAATTTTACCCCCAAATAATATTTAAAATATAAACATATCAAAATTCTCCCATGATTAACTCATTGTTTTCCTTAACAATCAATAACAAATAAATCCTAACTACTAACCTAGACTTAATTAAAATAAGAAAAATTCCACTTTTATAAGTGTACGGTACTATTTAGCATATATAGCAAGCCTTTCAAACCTCTACATGTCCCTAGTGGAGGACTTATAGTCTTCTAATGGTTTACTTAAATATTACCCACAAACATTGATCTAAACTTATTAGTTGGCTTTAAGTCCTAATAAGTTGATCTAAACTTATTAACAATACAAGATTTACAAATTCAAGTGTTAATCGAATTGAAAATTTTAAATACATACTATTTCTTAAATAAATTGTAATACAAACATGACAAATAAATTATATTCTACCTCTTTCTTCAAGTTCAAATATTATGAATTGATATGTCCTCATAGATATCACTTATTTACACAAGTGTTTGTGATTTAGGTGAGGGACTCTTATTGTCTTCTTACGAAAAAGAACTTACCATAAAAATGAAAATCTTTTAATCTCCACTACTTAAATAAATATATACAAGTAAAAACCAAAAGGACTTTAAATAAGATTATAATTGGATCAAATGGTTAAATAGGCTAACAAAGAAAGGAAATAAGGGAAATAACAATGTTTACAACTAGTACAGTAATAACAAATAAATCAAGAAAAGCATTAATCCTCACTCCACTAACTTCTTAAATTCTCACAACCACCTTGAATTGACATGTGATTCCCTTTTTTACATTGCCCCCTTAACACATTTCGCTAATTCTCACATACTTATTTTCTTGCATCACATTCATGAAAACATTAAAACATAAGTGAAAACTCCAAAAATCATAAAATTGGGAGTAAATACTTTTTTTAGGCTTAAGATTCTTTAGGAAAAGGTTAAAAAGGAAAAGCTGATATAAGAAGCCATGGCAGCAATGGAGATCAAGGTGCCACACGCCAAGACAGGCTTACTTTGCCAAGTAGACCTATTATAAGGCAATGTGCAACAAGGCTTAAACAAGCATTTTAAAGGTTTGTTCAAAGTCACATTACATCTCACCTTGATCACAAGGCCAAATCATCCATGGAGAATTCAAGTGAAGTAGTCAAGCTTGTGACTATATCCTCAAGAGACATACCTGATCTTGGAGGATTTTGTTGGGGTGGCCTTTGCTGAAATTGTCAAAAATTTGGCGCTCTAAACCCATAACTGATATTTGGGGGATCTCTCCACTCAGGATTATAAGTATTTGAGTATGGGTCATATTTTCTTTGTGGCGGGCCAGGAAAATTTTCAACGGCATTTTCTTGTTCAGGGGTATCCGTTTGCAAAGTGGGGCACATATCCGTAGGATGACCCGTATAGGCGCAAATCCCACATGCCTTCATTTTTTGTGTATTCCCTATAGCCAAATTTTGAACCAAAAAGGTTAGTTGATTTAGTTTATGTTCTAAGGAAGATACATTTACCTCATTAACCCTTCTTGACGGTTCTTGGCAGGACCCAAATTGTTGAGAATTTACGGCCATCGTAGAAATTAAATCTCGAGCTGCTTGTGGTGTCTTGTTGACAATGGCTCCTCCACTTCCGGCATCCATCATTCTCCTCTCCATAGGTAATAGCCATTCATAAAAATATTGAATAAGGGCTTGATCTGATATCCCATGTTGGGGGTAGCTGGCACATAATCTCTTGAATCGCTCCCAATACTCATGAAGATTTTCCGAATCCCTTTGTCTAATCCCACAAATATCTCTTCAAATCCCAGTGGCACGGGAGGCAGGGAAAAATTTATCTAGGAAAATGTTCACTATATCTGTCCATGAAGTAATAGTCCCAAGGAGTAAGTAGGACAACCATTCCTTGGCTCCATTAGCTAGGGAAAATGGAAAGGCCCTCAATTTAATTTGCTCCTCTGTCACTCCTTGTGGTTTCATGGTTAAACAAACAACATGAAATTCTTTGAGATGTTTATGAGGATCTTCGTTCTCCAATCCACGAAAAGTAGGCAGCAGGTGGATCAAGCCTGATTTCAATTCGAAAGGAGCCTCTAAATTGGGGTAAGTAATGCATAATGGCTGCTGATTGACAGGGGGGCTGTTAACTCTCTTAAAGTGCGATTGTCTTGAGCCATCTCATTTTCTGGTTCTGATTCGCTAGAAAGATAAAGTGATTCAGGGGCTATTTGTTCTTCAGTCACTGAAACCGCGACAAAAGATGCTAGCTTTCGCAACCTTGCTTCTTTCCTCGACTTCTTTGCTGTCTTTTCTATTTCAAAATCATACTGCAATGCTCCTATACGATCAGACCTGGTCATACAAGGATAAAAGCAATCAAATCAGTCCCCGACAATGGCGCCAAAATTTGATGGGTGTCGAATCCACCAAAAATAAAATCTACTCCTGAAAAATCAATTAAATTGTAGCTAGAGCGAGTAGAGTCGTATCCACAGAGACTGGAGATTAATCAATCCTATTGACAACCAGGGAATCAAGAACGAGTAAATAAAAAAGGGAGTTTTGTAACTGATGAGTAAAAATACCAAATTTAATAAATGGTAAGGAAATAAATTTAAATTGAAAAGAAATTAGATTAACAGCATCTAACAAGATAATCTCATTCAAGTTCTAATGATGATCATTGAAACAAACAATAAATCCAAATCCCACAATAGATTGATTATGATTATTGAAAAGCTTCTAATAATCTGATTCTTCTTTAATTTTAGGTTAGCCGGACAAGCGCCTATAACTCACCGCTTATCGACGAACAATCCCAACAGGCGCCTAGGATTTAATTCGCTAACAGCTCTAAGAATTAGAAAGACTCAACCCTGATTGTTTAAATCAGATTATTCATTCTTATAATATCACTTGGAAATT
This sequence comes from Erythroxylum plowmanianum, assembly GCA_025531925.1. Taxonomy (NCBI): domain Eukaryota; kingdom Viridiplantae; phylum Streptophyta; class Magnoliopsida; order Malpighiales; family Erythroxylaceae; genus Erythroxylum; species Erythroxylum plowmanianum. The sequence goes on from JANVCQ010000232.1 coordinate 40,826,499, forward strand.
ATATTACCTGCCACTGTCATCAAGATTAACTAGACAATTACAGATCTAGAAATCTTGATTAGATAATTACAACCCTGTCAATTGCACAACGAGCTCTTATTGCAATAACCAACAAGATATTAATATCAATAAAATAGAGAATGAATAAATGCTGCAGAATTTCAAGGACAAAAATAAAGTTTAGATCTCACAACTCATATGAACTTGAACTTGATTAACCCTTGCTAGACTAAAGTAGGTTTAGCCGCTTATGGCTATACAAAACTTGCAAAATAAGAAATAAAAGAGTCTTTAGTTTCCTAAAAATCGACCTCTCTAATTTCCTCCTGACCCTCCTTTTATAGGTCTTTTTAAGAGGGAGAAAAATAGGTTGAAGATTAGTATCCCTAACTTCCCTCACTAATCCCAAAAAATCTTCCCTTTCAGATTTGAAAAATATTCAAATTAAAAGCTCAGTCGTGCCTTCAACTATGTATCAGATGTTCATTCACGCGAGACCTTAAGTCATGGGCATAGCTTACTGCCCAGAATCTAGAGTCAGTCCAAAAATTGCGGATAAGAAGTTACGTCTCTAAACTTCAAGCAACAACAACCAAAATGTCTCCAATTTGGCTCGATTGTCATCTCCTGCCCAAAATACATAAGACTAAATAAATTCCACCCTTTCCATATGAATATTTACCCAAAACATCAACAAAATCATTAATATAATTAACAAATATTCATATCATCAACAGGTTTGATAGATAAGAGTAACTTAAAAGATAACCTTGGATGGTAAAGTATTGATATGTCATTTGGTGCAATAAATTTGAATGATAGTTATGATGAGGCTCTTTTTAATGATGAAGATTTTATACCAAATAAGAATTGTAGTCAATACGATTTGAGTGGATATTCAATTGAATGAAGTTCCAAGTTCTTTCATTTCTTCTCTTCTTCTAATTTCACTTGTATTTGATACATATGTTAAATTATTTATATGTAATAAAATATAAAACTTTTAACAGTAAATGTTTTTATTTTAAGTTTCGTTCATACTTAGTTGTGTTTCTTGACATAAACTCTTGTTGCAATACTTATGAGGTTCTTGAACTTTATTGTTCTTTCTATTTGATGTTTTGATGTAATTATTCTTTATTATATGATGCAATTGTAACATGTTAAGTACTTTGCATTATCCTTATTTTTACACATGTATGATGATTAAACGGTCTTTTTCTTATATTAATTATAGTTATTGTTTATATATAAAATATGTGAAAAGTAATATTGATATAAATAAATAGATAGTTGTTATTTCAAATTTATATTATTATGATTTTTTGAGACAAACCTGATGTATTATATAGTATAATACATTGTAAGTCTATTTTTCAATTTTAAAAATTTAGAGACTATTTTGTAATTTTAAAAAACACCTAAATTGATACCTAATATTGACCAATATCAATACTGTATCATATCATAGCTAAATCAGATACCAATATTGGTATGATATTCATAACATTGATCAAACACCTTCCAAAAGTTCCACTAACTTAAACCTAATATAAGTATTGATGGTTAAGGTTACAAAGATAGAGTTATATGCCATTTGAACTTGAGAAATAATACATCCTCATAAATTGTGCATAAAAATCAACATTTAACTACCATCAACACCAATACTGACTTTATTTTGGAAATTTTATGCATTATGAATCAATGTGTAACCAACACCTTACACCAAGTTATAATAGGAGTTGGTTTTAGTTTATAGCTTTTTTTTGTTAAACAGTGACGAGTTTGACATTGGTTCCATACAACACTCTAATACTAGTCTTCTTATAATTCTCCACTTCTTTGAACTAAGAGAACGAGAGGTTCCTATCTCCATATATGTTCATCATCTATTACGCCTTGTTCCACCAACTTCTCCATTTTTTTAATAGTTTAAGCTAGCATTAACCTTCGATGTCTTCTACAAAATTGTTGTCTATGTTTTTATCTTCCAAATGACTAAAATTTTCTATATTTGAAAATTATAGAGACAGTTGTACTCAAATTCGTGTTTCCTTATAATCATTACCTACATTAAAATGAATAAAACATACAAAAACATTAATAAATCTAGACAAAATGTAGCGCCCCCTTACCTCAGGGTATATACCGGGATGCCTAAAGGTCATTCTGGCACTTAACCTAGGATAAGGGCACGTTACGTTCACTCACTACATTCGCTTATCAAGGCATGGTATCATTATTCACTTATGAGTATCAATAGAAAATCACAATATTTTAAAAACCAACTTTTTCCTCATTTCATTGCATGAAATCCGAATGTCTACAATGTGTCTTTCAACATTTTCTATTTGAACACCATCAAAACCTAATAGAAAAGTACCATGTGAAAGAGGAAAAGATACAAAGTCTATCTAGTCTGTCCAAAAATTCCAGTTGACCGACCTTTGAGCCATGTCTTCTCTTGCCAATTCATAATCTACACGACAGTAGAACCTCTCAGTAGCTAGAGTCATCTCTCGGTCCTGAAAATACAATGTTACAATTTTGGTGAGTTTTACGAACTCAATGAGGTAACCATCATCGATGGTTCACTCAATTCATGCAACACTTCATTTCACATAACATACAATCACA
>JANVCQ010000232.1:40849964-40870636 GCA_025531925.1 Erythroxylum plowmanianum
GCAAAATATCTATAACTCCATTCATATACAAAAACTCTTATCAAATTTTCATTTTCATATTTCTAATTTCTACTAAAGTTTGGGATCCAACAAGCTTGCAGAGGGATGATGACAGATTATCTTCTCAATTGTAATTCTCTTAGAAACACTTATCCTCTTATCTTCTTTTTCAGTTGTTATTACATTTTGCTATACTTATCTTTTGTACCATATCATTTTAGTTTAGTTAATATCTTATCATTTTTGTCTATATTGAATAAATTATAAATTAATTCACCTTATCAACAATTGTGTATATATACATGTACATTATAAATGAATAATTCATTCACAAATCAATACACCATATTTCATTTTCAATTTCAGCTTTTTATTTCATTTTCTTCAATTTGCAAATTATACACGGATTTAGATAAAATTATGATTTAACTGAAAATTTTGATTTAAGTGTGATTTTAATTAAAAGATACTTCTTATATTACTCATCAATAGACATGAATTGGATAGATAATATGGTGTGGCAAGCAAGTGATTCATTGACGTGACAAGACATGATAAACAGATGTTGGCATGACTTTAGTAGACCAAGTTAAAAATTTACAAAAAATGCAAAATAAATATAACTTTATTATCTTGATAAAATTAAAAGAGTACGTAATTTGATTAAAATAAAAAATAAATAGATAAGAAAAAAGTTGAAATGCAAACAAAAAGGAATACAACGGCACAATAGGAAGGAGGTCTGGAGAAAAAGTTATTCACTTGGTCGCCATTCTATTTCCTTTCTTCTCTATTTCGGATCTATCCCAAACTTGCTCTTCTCAAATTCGATTCTTTCTCTAATCGTCTGCAAGAGTCTGAATTGCAGGCTCTTCACTTGCTCAGACAACAAAAAGCTTCTTAATTGAGTCTCTGTGAAACCAATCTTCTGTCAATTCTCTTTTTTTTTTTTTTTCCAACTTTCGTGTCTCTCATCTCTTCTGTTTATTTATTTTCTTTTCAGTTAAAATAAAATTGCTAATTTGTATATATAGTTCCAACATCTATTAAATATTCCATTTTGGAGAACGCAACTCAATTTGCAACTAACAAATTACTTATCATTAAACCACTCTATGTAACGACCACTTTTTTTATGATATGGAGGTTAAAAAAATCAGCATCTCTTCAACAGCAGAATATTCTAATCGACAGCCTTTTCTCTTGACCACCTAACCAATTAAATACATCTCTTTTTGGGTTGGAAACCACCAAATAAGTTGGTAACTGATAAAGAAGACATTAGTTTTATACTGTAACGTAATAATAAAAGTAGATCGTCGTCGATTAGTGGAGGTTGTTTAGAAGTGGAAAAAATGGCTGTATGATATGCTCCAACTATGAGTCGATGTAGTTTAATTATGTTTAAACACATCGAAAAGGAAGTTGAGCTTAATGATTTGGGAATTGTTTTTGAAAAAAAAAAAAGAAGAGTTGATTCTCCACAAATCCTTTTGAACCTCAAACGACTCCTTAAACTAAGCCAACAAAAATCTGTGAAGGTACACATACATGAAATGACGCAAATACATCCTGTGGACAGCAAATTCATCCCCACGTGCCTATTTCCCTTCCAATATGTATACCTACGCAGCGCATTCCTCATTCCTGACATGTTGTTCGTACCAGGCAAGGCCTACACCCAAACTTGAAACTTTTTGAGTGCTCTCCAGCAGGGCTGCCTATAAATCTTTTGAAACCTCAAAGGTCCACACACTGAAAACCTCTCGGAACCTGAAAAAATATCCAACCTTTGGCCATGTTTTGGATTCTCTGCTTTTTCCATTTCTTTCTTTACACCACAAAGCTTCCAGCTTTTGCCCTCACTTCACCGCAGGACATATCGGCGTTAAAAGCCTTCAAGTCTTCAGTTAAGCCGACCTCAATTCAACCGTGGTCGTGTCTTGCCTCATGGGATTTCACCACCGACCCTTGTGCCATCCCTCGCCGGATCCACTTCATCTGCGGTGTTACCTGCTCGCCGGACTCCACCCGAGTCACTGAAATTACTCTCGACCCGGCAGGATACTCGGGCCAACTCACTCCCCTCGTTTCCCTACTCAGTAGCCTCACCATACTTGACCTCTCTGATAACAACTTCTACGGTGTCATTCCATCATCTATTTCCTCACTCCCCAACCTCCAATCCTTGACTCTCCGTTCTAATTGGTTTTCTGGCTCTTTCCCGGACTCCATCACCAACCTTAAATCCCTCGAAAGTTTAGACCTTTCACATAATTCTCTATCAGGTTACCTCCCAAAAACCATGACTTCAATGTCCAGTTTGAGAAGACTCGATCTTAGTTTCAACAAGCTAACTGGGTCATTACCAAAACTGCCTCACAGCCTGTTAGAACTAGCTATGAAGGGGAATTCTTTATCTGGGTCACTATCAAGAAAATGGTTCGAGGGTTTAACTCAGTTAGCAGTGATTGAACTGAGCGAGAACTCGTTGAGTGGGACACTAGAATCGTGGTTCTTTCTTTTACCAGCACTTCAACAAGTTGATCTGGCCAATAACAGCCTGACGCGAGTTGATGTCTCAAAACCTACAAATGGCTACAGCGATCTCGTGGCTGTTGATCTCGGGTTCAACAAAATAGAAGGCAACGTCCCTGTAAATTTCGCTGCTTATCCTCTGCTGTCTTCTCTGTCACTAAGGTACAATCATTTACGTTGGACGATCCCACTAGAGTTTAGTCAAAAGACGAGTTTGAGAAGGCTGTTTCTAGATGGGAATTTCTTGACTGGGAAGCCGCCCTCGGCATTTTTCGCCGGAAGTACGCCGGTCGTGGGGAGTTTAGGGGATAATTGTCTGCAAGTATGTCCACATTCGTCTCAGTTATGTACGCCGTCCCAGAAGCCTAGTTCCATTTGCAAGCGGGCTTATGGTCATACGGTGGAAAACCAAGGTCTTAGTGTGTGAGATGTCAGGCAATAAAATATTTTCTTATTTTTTGATAAATACAAATGTAACGTAAAGTTTATAATAATTAAATGAAATATATAGTTGGTTCTTAAAACTGGTGATGCTAAGTCTTTTTTCCTTGAGTTCCAGGTCAGGTAAGTCGTATGTTTTTGGTTAAGGTCTCTTTTAGTTTAGACAGATGACAGAACACTTTTAGGTGAGAAGTGTTTGATTTTCTTGGATCAGTTGGGTTCTGAGTCAGCCCATGTGCATTTAGACTTATTATGGTTTGCAGGAGTTTTGAGTTCAACCAACAATATTAAAATAATTACATCCATTCTCTCGTGTTAGGAGTATAAATTACATTTTCATGTCTTTGGAGCTTGTGGTAAGGGTCAAGGGTGAACACTTACACTTACACTCTTGAGTTCAAATGTTTGGGTACAGAGTCAGGTTCAGTTATAAGTGGTCGTTGGTTCCTGAATCCACCAGCTGACAATTTCCAGGCATTTTGGGTTGAATACCATACTAGAAAACCTAACAGCTTGAAGCTTTTGAATGAAAAGGAGAAGTTGTCATGAATTATGAATTATAAATCAAGATAGATACAGTCCATGTGAGCTCTGTCGGTGAGACGGCATACGGATGGGATTTTGATGGGATTTCGTTCATATATTGATATATAAATAAATAATACGTGGGACAATGTCCTAATAGTTGGCAACTTTTTATCATTACTCTTCAACGATTGCATTGCTTGTAGTAATTGACTTGACGGGCCATTAGGATAGGAGGTGACAAAAGATGGACCCCTTTCCATGTAAATATGATATGATGGTTGAATTTGCTGTAGTATTACTCCAAGCTTAAGTCAACAAAGTGAAAGATAAGGCTAATCATCGTAAACGCAAGTATGCAACCTCATGCTTGACGCCCACTTCAGTTTATTTATTTAATAATGACTGAAAAGGTAGCTGAGATTGGAGTTCATCTCAAATTTGTTTTACTTCTGTTGGAAAATGTATCTTCTGTTCAACTCATAAATCATAAACACCTAGTAATTCTAGTTTAACTAATACTTCCTCTTATTTAAAATAAGTATTATTTTAGAAAAATTTTAATTATTTAAAATAAGTATTGTTTATGATTTTTCATGAATGTTTATAATTTTATTTTTAAAATTATCATTTAATTTCTCTTACATTTTAATTATATGTAGATTACATTTTTAAGGTAATTTAACATATAATTAATAAGGGTATATCAAACATTTCACTAACTTCCTTAATAAATATGTATTTCTTTAAAACGATACTTATTTTAAATAGGTGGGAGTAATTTGGATGATGAATTTTAGGTAAAGACAAGTAGTTAATGTTTTATAATCATGAGGTTTACAATCTTGAGCAAATAAGACTACGGCCCTTCTGGACGTTTGAGAGTAATTTCAGAGTGGGTGTAATGTAATCATTGCTACATTAATTATCATACCTAAAAGTATATTTTTAATAATCCCTTTCATTATTTCTTTTAGATATGCAAATCCTTATTACATCATGTTGCTTATTACTTTATATCTTTAATTATATTTGATTTGATCATTTCGATAACAAATTTTGCACTTGTCAATTTTTAACTTTTATTTAATTTATTTTAATAATTTAAAATAATAAATTTATTAATTGCTTGAGATTATAGACAAATTACAAAAAAAAATCAATTGATTTGTTAGTCTTGGAAATTATTAATTTTGGCATTGTTAATAGAACAAAAGTTGAAACAAATATGCCTCCTAGATCACAGAGCACATGTTGCTTATCAATCGATCATTAACATAGAATAATTTGTTTAAGACGGTATTTCTGTAAACTAATTAGTGAGAACTACAATTTTGTTCTACTCATTTCTTATTAGCATGCATATGTTTTTGTAACCCGTAAAGATATTTTTGGTCCAAACAAGTTAGATATAGAATTTTATTAAATGTCAAAAATTAACGTAAATTTTTAATATTAAAGTAATTCAACAAACCTAAATTCATTTTTATGAGGTGTTAGGACTTTCGGGACCATATTATATTTCACATTAATTAAACAATAGCGATTATTTTGGTTTATTTACTTGTTAATATCATTTTTACACTTTTATTATTGATAATAATGAAATAGTACACAAAAATTAAATATAAATCAATTTAATAATGAGTTTTAATTAAATTTCTTAAAAATATTAGAATATCATTTATATGTAGATAAAAATAAATAAGTAAATCAGTAAAAGATTGTATAATTTATTTTCAAATTGATATTTGTTTATATATTTATTTATTTTTAAATTAATATTATTATTCTCTATAATTAAACATTTGATATTTTAAACAATATATTTAATTATTGATAAAAATAAAAATAAAAATGAAAGATTAAAACCAATTTTGTGATTTTGTGAGAGGTAGTTTGTTTCAAATTTAATTTTTTTATTATAGTTTTTAGTTTTATTTCTTTATATATATATATTTGAAATTAAAACAAAAACATACTTAATTATTAATATAAAGGTTAAAAGTTTATTCTGATTCTCAATGTTTATAGCAAAGTACAAAACAAACCATAAAATTTTAAAACATTCAAATTAAACCTTAGTATTTTCAAAACGTTCAAATCAAACTCTAAATGGATAGAATATTTAACGAAGTTAGCTGCCTGTTAATTAAATGCAACAACAATATTGACATGATATTATTTTTATTTTTAAACTAAAAAATAGGCTCCATTATTACGTGACAAGTGAGACTCATTGTTAGAAATCTATAAAAGTAGATCCTTAATGTCATGCGACATATGAGACTCACAATCATAAATTTATAAAAAGCAAGTTTCCATTGTCATAATCACAGTGGGGTCCACTTTTTGGTTAATTTGAAAATTTAATTGAGACCTACTTTTTTATCTAAAAAATAAAAATGTCATGTCAGTATTATGTGATATTCAGTGAGTTAACATCGTTAAATTTTTTATTTGGGTTTTATTTTGAATATTTTTAAAAAGCTAAAGTTAAATTTGAATGTTTTAAGATATTAGAGCCCAAGTTGTATTTCTAAAAAAAAAATAAAATTGATTAATGATAATAACAAAAAAGAAGAACAAAAGTTTGGAGAGCCATAACACTATCCTAGCAGAGAAACTATCATCATAAAAACGATATCATTTTCAAAACCTAAAGAGTCAACACATTAGAGAAAAAACGACAACGTTCCAAGTTATGGAATCTATTATCCCCCTTGTTGAATAAAAGGGGTAAATAAATCCCAAAATCCAAACAACTCCTCTTGCATTACCCAATTAGGGTTGGAAGGATCTAGCGATCACCACCATCTTGAGGGACACCCAATAGTGAGTCTTGAAGGAGAAATGTACATCAGGAAATTAGATGAAAAGGTAAGACAAATCATTCATAAACCAAATTTATGTTTTTCATGTTTCACACCGGAAAACCATATGATGCAAAGTGATAAGGATTTTTCACATGTCTCTTTCTTTACCAGCCCATCAGTTGAGTGTCTCAAGTAGACGGGTTCACAACCAAACCCTAATATCGTAGTCGCTTCCCCTCTATCCCCTTGAGGTAAGTCGCCCCTCTAATGTTTTCCATTCCTCTGAAAATGTTCACTTTAAAATCTCCTTGCAACTGTTGATATGCATATTTCTCTACATTATCCATAAGAAGACGAGTTTAAGTTGTATTTTATTTAAATGTTTGAGTTTCAAAATGTACATTAGGCGTCAAGGTTTAATGCAACTACACTTTTCTGAAAAAGAAATATAACTACACTTTTATGGATGATATTAAAGATATGATAATAATGAAAGAAAAGAACAAAAGTTTAGAGAGCCATAACACTTACCTAGTAGAGAAACTATCATCATAAAAACGGCAACGTTTTCAAAAACTAAAGAGTTAAAACAATAATGTTACAAGTTAGAAATCTATTATCCCCTTTGTTGAGTAAAAAGGGTAAATAGTTCCTAAAATCTAAACAGCTCATCTTGCATTACTTGATTAGGGTTGTAAGGATCTGGCGATCACCCCCATCTTGAAGGATACCCAAGAGTGAGTCTTGAAGGAGAAATGTAGATCAAGAAATTAAATGAAAAGGTAAGACAAATCCTTCATAAACTAAGTTTCTATTTTTCATGTTTCACACTGGAAAACTGTTCGATGCAAAGTGATAAGGCTTTTTTACATGTCTTTTTCATTACTAGTCCATCAGTTGAGTGTCTCAAGCAGACGAGTTCACAACCAAACCCCAATACTGTAGTTGCTTCCCTTCTGTCCCCTTGAGGTAAGTCTCCCCTTCGATGCTTTCCATTCCTCTAAAAATATTTGATTCGAAACCTCCTCGCTACTGTTGATAAGCATATTTCTCTATATTCCCCATAATCAAGCTAGTCTAGATGAGTTCAAGTTGTATTTTGTTGTAAATATTTAAGTTTGAAATTGTACCTTTCGTGAAAAGGTTTAATGCAACTACACTTTGCGAAACAAATATATGGCTGCACTTATGGATGATAATAATGAAAGAGAATAACAAAAGTTTGGAAAGCCATAACACTTTCCTAGTAGAGAAACTATCATAATAAAAGGGACAACATTTTCAACACATAAAGAGTTAACATAGTAGAGAAAAAATGACAGCATTCGAAGTTATGAAATCTATTAACCCCGTTGTTGATTAAAAGGGGTAAATAAATCCCAAAATCTAAACAGCTCCTTTTACATTACTCAATTAGGGTTGAAAGGATCTGACGATCACCACCATCTTGAAGGACACCCAGTAATGAGTCTTGAAAGAGAAACGCAGATCAAGAAATTAGATGAAAAGGTAAGACAAATCCTTTATAAACCAAGTTTCTATTTTTCATGTTTCATACTAGAAAACTGTCCGATGCAAAGTGATAAGGCCTTTTCACATGTGTCTTTCTTTACCAGTCCAATAGTTGAGTGTCTCAAGCAGACAGGTTTATAGCCTAACTCCTATATCGTAATCGCTTCCCCTTTGTCCCCTTAAGGTAAATCTCCCCTCGGATGCTTTCCATTCCTATGAAAATGTTTGCTTCAAAATCTCCTTGATACTGTTGATATGCATGTTTCTCTATATTCTCCATAAGCTAGCTAGTTGGGATGAGTTCAAGATGTATTTTATCGTAAATGTTTGAGTTTAAAAATGTACCTTTGGCGTAAAGGTTTAATGCAACTACACTTTTCTGAAAAAGAAATGTAACTACACTTTTATGGATGACAATAAATATATGAGAATATAGAAAGAGAAGAACAAAAGTTTGGAGAGCGATAACACTCTCCAAGTAGAGAAACTATCACAATAAAAATGACAGCGTTTTCAACACCTAATGAGTCAACACAATAGGGAAAAACAATAGCGTTCCAAGTTATGAAATCTATTAGCCCCGTTGTTAAGTAAAAGGGGTAAATATATCCTAAAATCCAAGTAACTCCTCTTGCGTTACCTGATTAGGATTGGAAGGATTTGGCGATCACCACTATCTTGAAGGACACTCAGGAGTGAGTCTTGATGGAGAAACGCAGATAAGTAAATTAGATGAAAACGTAAGACAAATCCTTCAAAAACCAAGTTTCTATTTTCAAGTTTCACACTAGAAAATTGTCAGATGCAAAGTGATAAGGCCTTTTTACATGTCTCTTTCTTTACCTGTCCATCAATTGAGTGTCTCAAGCAGATGGCTCACAACCGAAGCCCCATACCATAGTTGCTCCCCCTTAATCCCCTTGAGGTAAGTCTGCCCTCCGACGCTTTCCATTCTTTTGAAAATGTTTGCCTCAAAATCTCCTTGCTACTGTTGATATGCATATTTCTCTATATTCCCCATAAGTTACCTAGTTGGGATGAGTTTAAGTTGTATTTTATTGTAAATGTTTGAGTTTGAAAATGTACCTTTCACGAAAAGGTTTAATGCAGCCACACTTTCGTGAAAAAGAAATATAACTACACTTTTATGGATGATAATAATGAAAGAGAAGAACAAAAGTTTGGAGAGCTATAACACTTTCTTAGTAGAGAAACTATCACCATAAAAATGAGAGCATTTTCAACACCTAAAGAGTCAATAGAGTAGAGAAAAAATGACAACGTTCCAAGTTATGAAATCTATTAGACATGTTGTTGAGCAATCGGGGGTAAATAAATCCTAAAATCTAAACATCTCCTCTTGCTTTACTCGATTAGGGTTGGAAGAATCTAGCAATCACCACCATCTTGAAGGACACCCATGAGTGAGTCTTGAAGGAGAAACGCAGATCAAAAAATTAGATGAAAAGGTAAGACAAATCCTTCATAAACAAAGTTTTTATATTTCATGTTTCACACTGGAAAACATACCGATGCAAAGTGATAAGGCTTTTTCACATGTCTCTTTCTTTATCAGTCCATCAGTTGAGTGTCTCAAGTAGACCGATTCACAACCAAACCCCCATACCGTAGTCCCTTCCCATTTGTTGCTTCCCCCCTGTCCCCTTGAGGTAAGTCTCCCCACCAATACTTTCCATTCCTTTGAAAATGGTTGCTTCGAAATTTCCTTGCTACTATTGATATGCATATTTCTCTATATTCTTCATAAGCTAGCTAGTCGGGATGAGTTCAAGTTTTATTTTATTGTAAATGTTTGAGTTTCAAAATGTACATTTGGTGAAAAGGTTTAATGGAGCTTCATGTTTTTGAAAAAGAAATATAACTACACTTTTATAGAAGATAATTATGAAAGAGAGGAACAAAAGTTTAGAGAGCCAAAACACTCTCCTAGCAGAGAAACTATCACCATAAAAATGACAACTTGTTCAACACCTAAAGAGTCAAACAATAGAGAAAAAATGAAAGCGTTCCAAGTTATGAAATCTATTAAGCCCGTTGTTGAGTAAAAGGGGTAAATGAATCCAAAAATCCAAACAGTTCCTCTTGCGTTACATGTTTAAGGTTAGAAGGATTTGGCAATCACCACCATCTTGAGGGACACCTAGGAGTGAGTCTTGAAGGAGAAGTGCAGACCATTGAATTAGATGTAAAGGTAAGACAAATCCTTTATAAATCAAGTTTTTATTTTTCATGTTTCACACTGCAAAACTATTTGATGCAAAGTGATAAGGCCTTTTCACATGTCTCTTTCTTTACCAGCCCATCAGTTGAGAGTCTAAAGCAGACGAGTTCACAGCCAAACACCCATACCATCGTCGCTTCCCCTTTATCCCCTTGAGGTAAGTGTCCCCTCCAATGCTTTCCATTCCTCTAAAAATCTTTGCTTCGAAATCTCCTTGCTACTTTTGATATGCATATTTCTCTAAATTCTCCATAAGCTAGCTAGTTGGGATGAGTTCAAGTTGTAATTTGTTGTAAATGTTTGAGTTTCATAATGTACCTTTGGCATAAAGGTTTAATGCAGCTACACATTTTTGAAAAAGAAATATAACTACACTTTTATTGATGATAATAAATATATTATAATAATAAAAGAGAAGAATAAAAGTTTGGAGAGCCATAACACTCTCCTAGTAGAGAAAATATCACCATAAAAATGGTAGCGCTTTCAAAACCTAAAGAGTCAACACAGTAGAGAAAAAACGACAACGTTCCAAGTTATGAAATCTATTACCCCCTTTGTTGAGAAAAAGGGGTAAACAAATCCCAAAAGCCAAACAACTCCTCTTGCATTACCCGAATAGTGTTGGAAGGATCTGACGATCGCCATCATCTTGAGAGACACCCAAGAGTGAGTCTTAAAGGAGAAATGCAGGTCAAGAAATTAGATGAAAAGCTAAGACAAATCCTTTAAACCAAATTTCTATTTTTCAAGTTTCACATTAGAAAACAACTCGATACAAAGTGATAAGGCCTTTTCACATGTCTCTTTCTTTACCAGCCCATTAGTTGTGTGTCTCAAGTTATATTTTATTATAAATCTTTGAGTTTCAAAATTTAATTTTGGCCTAAAGGTTTAATGCAACTACAATTTTCTGAAAAAGAAATATAACTACACTTTTATGGACGATAATAATTATAGGATAATAATGAAAGAGAAAAACAAAAGTTTAGAGAGTCATAGCATTCTCCCAGTAGAAAAACTATCAGCATAAAAAGACAATGTTTTGAATACCTAAAGAGTCAACAAAGTAGAGAAAAACGACAACGTTCCAAATTGGGATATCTATTAACCCTATTGTTGAGTAAAAGGGGGTAAATAATAGCTCCTCTTGCATTACGCGATTAGGTTTGGAAGGATCTGGCAATCACTACCATCTTAAGGGACATCCAAAAGTGAGTCTTGAAAGAGAAACACAGATTAGGAAATTAGATTAAAAGGTAATACAAATCCTTCATAAACCATGTTTCTATTTTTCATATTTCACACTGGAAAACTGATAAATGCAAAGTGATTAGGCCTTTTCACTTGTCTCTTTCTTTACCAGTCCATCAGTTGAGTGTCTCAAGCAGACGAGTTCATAGTCAAACCCTTATACCGTAGTCACTCCCCCTCTGTCCCCTTGAGGTAAGTCTCCCCTCCAATTCTTTCCATTCCTCTGAAAATGTTTGCTTCAAAATCTTTTTGCTACTATTGATATGCATATTTCTCTATGTTCTCTATGAGGTAGCTAGTTGGGATCAGTTCAAGTTGTATTTTGTTATAAATGTTTAAGTTTCAAAATGTACCTTTGGCGTAAAGGTTTAATGCAGCTACATTTTTCTGAAAAAGAAATATAACTACACTTTTATGGATGATAACATTGAAAGAGAAGGACCAAAGTTTGGAGAGCCATAACACTCTCCTAGTAAAGAAAATATCATCATAAAAATGACAGAATTGTCGACACCTAAAGAGTCAACATAGTTGAAAAAAAACAACAGTGTTCAATGTTATTAAATCTATTAGCCCTGTTGTTGAATAAAAGGGGTAAATAAATCCCAAAATCCAAACAGCTCCTCTTGCATTACCCGATTAGGTTTGGAAGGATTTGGCGATCACTACCATCTTGAGGGACATCCAAGAGTGAGTCTTGAAAGAGAAGTGTAGATCAAGAAATTAGATTAAAAGGTAAGACAAATCCTTCATAAACCATGATTATATTTTTCATGTTTCATAGTGGAAAAACTGTCAGATGCAAAATGATAAGACCTTTACACATGACCCTTTCTTTACCAGTCCATCAGTTGAGTGTCTCATATAGGTTCATAGCAAAACCCACATACCGTAGTCACTTCCCCTTTGTCCCCTTGAGGTAAGTCTCGCCTCTGATGTTTTCCCTTCCTCTGAAAATGTTTCTTTTAAAATATCCTTGCTATTATTGATATGCACATTCCTCCACATTCTCCATAAGCTAGTTGTTTAGGATCAATTCAAGTTCTATTTTGTTATAAATGTCTAAGTTTCAAAATGTACCTTTGGCATAAAGTTTAATATAGCTACACTTTTATGAAAAAGAAATATAACTACACTTTTATGAACAATAATAATGAAAGAGAAGGACAAAAGTTTGGAGAGCCATAACACTCTCCTAGTAGAGAAAATATCACCATAAAAATGGCAGCATTGTCGGCATCTAAGAGTCAACACAGTAGAAAAAGAACAACAGTGTTCCAAGATATGAAATCTATTAACCCTATTGTTGAACAAAAGGGGTAAATAAATCTCAAAATCCAAACAACTCCTCTTGTGTTACCCGATTAGGGTTGGACTCTTGAAGGAGAAACGCAGATCAGGAAATTAGATTAAAAGGTAAGATAAATCCTCTGTAAACCAAGTTTCTACTTTTCATGTTTCACATTGGAAAATTGTCCTACACAAAATGATAAGGCCTTTTCATGTGACTCTTACTTTACCAATCCATCAATTGAGTGTATCAAGGAGACAAATTCACAGTCAAACCATCATACCGTAGTTGCTTCCTCTCTGTCCCCTTCAGGTAAGTCTCCCCTTGAATGCTTTCCATTCCTCTAAAAATGTTTGCTTCGAAATCTCCTCGCTACTTTTGATATGCATATTTCTCTATATTCTCCATAAGTTAGCTAGTCATGATGAGTTCTAGTTGTATTTTGTTATAAATGTTTGACTTTTAAAATGTACCTTTGGTGTAAAGTTTTAATATAGCTACAGCTTTTTGAAAAAGAAATATAACTACACTTTTATGGATGATAATAATGAAAGAGAAGGACAAAGTTTGGAGAGCTATAACACTCTCCTAGCAGAGAAACTATCACCATAAAGACAACAACATTTTCAACACCTAAAGAGCCAATACAGCAGAGAAAAAAAGACAACGTTTCAAGTTATGAAATCTATTAGCCCCATTTTTTAGTAAAAGGGGTAAATAAATCTCCAAATCCAAACATCTCCTCTTACGTTACCTAATTAAGGTTGCAAGAATCTGGCGAACACTGCCATCTTGAGAGATACCCTAAAGTGGGTCTTGAAGGAGAAATGCAGATCAGGAAATTAAATGAAAAGATAAGACAAATCCTTCTTAAACCAAGTTTTTATTTTTCATGTTTCACAATGAAAAATTGTCCAACGCAAAGTGATAAGGCCTTTTTGCGTGTCTCTTTCTTTACCAGCCCATCAGTTGAGTGTCTCAAGATAACTGGTCCACAACTAAACCCCCATACCATAGTCACTTCCCCTCTATCCCTTTAAGGTAAGTCTCCCCTTTGATGCTTTCCATTCCTCTGAAAATGTTTGCTTTGAAATCTCCTTAATACTTTTGAAATGCATATTTCTCTATAATCTTCATAAGCTAGCTAGTCAAGATGAGTTCAAGTTGTATTTTGTTGTAAATGTTTAAGTTTAAAAATCTACCTTTGGCTTAAAGGTTTAATGTAGCTACTCTTTTCTGAAAAAGAAATATAACTACACTTTTATGGATGATAATAATGAAAGAGAAGGAAAAAAGTATGGAGAGCCATAACACTCTCCTAGTAGAGAAAATATCACCATAAAAATGACAACATTTTCGCACCTAAAGAGTCAACACAGTTGAAAAAAACAATGTTTCGAGTTATAACATCTATTAGCCCCGTTGTTGAATAAAAGGGGTAAATAAATCCCAAAATCCAAATAGTCCCTTTTGCGTTACCCGATTAGGGTTGGAATGAGATTGCAATCACCACCAACTTTAGGGACACCCAGGAGTGAGTCTTGAAGGAGAAGCGTAGATCAGGAAATTAGATGAAAAGGTAAGATAAATCCTTCGTAAACCAAGTTTCTGTTTTTCATGTTTCACAATGGAAAACTGTCCAATGCAAAGTGATAAGGCCTTTTCACATGACTCTTTCTTTACCAATCCATCAGTTGAGTGTCTTAAGGAGACGGATTCATAGCCAAACTGTAACACCCCAAGTTAGGGGTTAGAAAAATTTAGGAATTTTAGTGCACTTTATGCTTTACATAATTGAGTTTTCGCTGATAACTACATATGTATTTTTGACACATAGACACGTTTTCATTTACATATTCCGGGTACAATTGGTTTTGAAATTTTCGATTAAGATGAGAATTGTGGTTTATTAGTAATGAAAATTTATTTGGAGATTATTGGTATTACTTTGAAATTTCTGGAAATTTTTGGATTTTTTTCAGAAAATTTTAAGGTATTTTGGGAGATTAAGAAAAATAGACCAATGGTAGTTTGCCATGTAACACCTTTATATGAATGGCAAATGGCCCACATGCAATGGGGCCACGTGTCAATGGGTTACTAAAGCACGTATCACAAGCGTGTAAGGCCAAAAACATTGTAGCTCTTTATTTTCTTTCGACTTTGCTTGGTCCTCACCGAAACCTTGTTCTTCATTATCAAAGTTGGGATTTCGCTGGAGAAACAAGGTAAGTGAAGTTTTAAGTTTCTAAGCTTTGTGAATGATTATGATGTTGTGATAGTGTTGGGATTAAATACATGCATGAGTTGTGTATAAAGTAAATTCAGTGACAGTGATGAGAGAGATGAGTTGATATTATTGGGTAGTGGAAGTGTATTACTGATTGCATGGAGTTTGTGTAGAAATTGTTTATAGGATTTGGTGAGATCTTAGTATAGAAAGGAGTTAAATGAAGTGAAAGCATGGAGAATAAAGAAAAGCATCAGGTGAAAGATAGAAATTTACTGTAGAGAGAGAAAGTTGAAAATGGTGCAATACGTGCATGCATCGGTTTTTAGTATCTGATCATAAACTTGGTTTTGAACTATGTTGAGAATGAGTTCAAATGATATAGAAGTGAAATAAAATGGTAAAGGTAAGTATACAAGTTAGTGATGAGGGATTAAGGAGAAGAGAGGAAGAAGATGCTTAAAACGCAGTAAAGTTCGCCGCGACCAACTTGAAGCATTTCTTTTCTGTGAGAGTTTGCTGCGTCAACTCTTGAGTTCGCCGCAGCAAACTTTTAAGAAAATCTCGAAGAATTTTGTTATTTAGAAAGTTCGCCGCGACTAACTTTTGGCTCGCCGCAGCGAAATTTCCTAATAGCTTAAACATACTTTGGTGTTTTAGGCATAACTTTTTTTGTAGTTGTCCAAATGGAGTGATTTTTAATTTGGAGTAAACTAAAGACATAAGGCTACAAATTTTATGAAGAGATTAAATTCTAATTATGCCTCTAAGAATTTCATAATTTGATTGGAAGTTGAGATAAGAATTTTGATGAAGCTCATGAATAGCCTGAAATCTTTTGAGTATAACTTTCAGTATACTAAACCAAATTGGACGAACTTGGTATCATTGGGAACCTAAGACAAAGAGGGACAACTTTCTAGAAGGAAATGTTACCGAATTATCTCAACTACCTTATGAGAATAATTGAGCAAGGTGGACCCGAAAGTTGAGTGTGAAATAAATCTGGATTGAGGGTTTGGGTATAGTTTCACATGATAGATAATGTGATAAGATTAGAGATAAGAAACTTGGATTTTTGACATGAACATGCATCATACGTATTCAGTATACATGAGTGTGCATAATTGAATTCATAATTGTGCACAATAGTAATATATGTTTGTATTGAATGTTTTAGAGGAACCTTTAGAGCGATCGATTCTAGATATTATCAAAACTTCGAGGCGATAAACAATAAGGGAGCTTTTGTAGGTAATTTAGACGACCAATTTTTATATGTAATTTTTGTAAGTAATTTAGATGGTAAATTTTGTAAGCAAGTTTTGATGAGTTTTCTTTGACTATTTTGTTTGCTATTGATTTGGAATATCGAATGATTTGCAAAGCTGTAAGTATATGATATGCTTGAATACATGGTATGTAACAATGATTGTCCTGTAAATTGAATTTCAAACATTTCTATTTTTGAATATGTTAAGTACTACTTGTGGGTAAATAGGCATGCCTAGAAAGGTCTGCAGTTGCTTTTGTTAATGACACTTTGGTGTCTTCAGTTAATAGCACTTCAGTGTCTTCTGTTAATGGCACTCCGGTGTCTTTTGTTAATGGCACTCCGATGTCTTTTGTTAATGGCACTTTGGTGTCTTCTGTTAATGACACTTCGATGTCAGCACTTCGGTCTCTTATCGACACTCTGGTGTCGAGACTTCGGTCTCTTCTAGATACTTCGATGTCGGGACTTCGATCTCTTTTGTATAAGTCCTGTTACCCACTTCTGTTCATATATTTACAGTCTGATTCGTTTTGTATTTTGATCTATGATAAGATAAGATTTGATATGAAGTAAATCAGAAATTTTGATATGATGGGTTGACACCCTATTCTGAAAATCAATTCTATATTCTGAGTGTTCTGTTTTGCTATTAAAATGACTGACTTTATCTTGCGAAGTGTTTTCCTTAATAAATCTTACTCTGTTCTGAATTTCAGTATATTGAGATGCTTTTGTGTAAAATGATTCAGTATCTGATGTGGTTAAACATAGTTTAGTTATTACTCACTAAGCTATATGCTTAGCACGGTGGATTTGCCCCATGTAGGTTCAGAGAGAAGGACATAAGAATTGGGACGAGTCAATCGCAATGACCAATGGAGTTTGAGTCTTGTTTTGTTAAAATTGTATTTTTTTGGAGTTTGTTTTTGTCTTGTCTTTGAAGTATATGACTTTGGATTTATTTAAAGGTTTATAATAACCTTAATTCAACCTGGTTTCTGAAATTATGATATGTTTCGTATGTTTTGGAAATGTTTATTTTTGAATGCTATGCTTCCACGAAATGTTGATGAATGTTTCGTATGTATTCGTCTTATCTCGATTTCGTATGCATGTATGTTATATTGTCTGTGTGGCGCCCCCGTATCCTCCTAGGGGGTATTAGGGCGTCACACAAACCCTCATATCATAGTCGCGTACCCTTTGTCCCCTTTAGGTAAGTCTCCCCTCGATGCCTTTTATTCCTCTGAAAATGTTTACTTCGAAATCTCTTTATTACTGATAATATGCATGTTTCTCTATATTCTCCATAAGCTAGCTAGTCGGGATCAGTTCAAGTTGTATTTTGTTATAAATGTTTGAGTTTCAAAATGTACCTTTGTTGTAAAGGTTTAATGCAGCTACACTTTTCTGAAAAAGAAATATAACTACACTCTTATGGACAATAATAATGAAAGAGAAGGACAAAAGTTTTAAGAGCTATAGCACTCTCCTAGTAGAGAAACTATCACCATAAAAAGGACAGCATTGTCGACAACTAAAAAGTCAATGTAGTAGAAAAAAATAGTGCTTCAAGTTATGAAATATACTAGCCCCTTTGTTGAGTGAAAGAGGTAAACAAATACCAAAATCTAAACAACTCCTCTTACATTACCCGATTAAGGTTGAAAGGATCTTGCGATCACCACCATCTTTAAGGACACCCAGGAGTGAGTCTTAAAGGAGAAGCAAAGATCAGGAAATTATATGAAAAGGTAAGATAAATCCTTCGTAAACCAAGTTTCTATTTTTTATCTTTCACACTAGAAAACTCTCTGATGTAAAGTGATAAGGCCCTTTCACATGATGCTTTCTTTACCAGTCCATCAGTTGAGTATCTCAAGCATACAAGTTCACAGCCAAACCCTTATATCGTAGTCACTTCCCCTCTGTCCCACTAAGGTAAGTCTCCCCTTTGATGATCTCCATTCCTCTGAAAATGTTTGCTTCGAAATCTCCTTGCTACTTTTGATATGCATAGTTCTCTATATTCTCCATTAGCTAGCTACTCAGGATGATTTCAAGTTGTATTTGTAATAAATGTTTGAGTTTAAAAATTTACCTTTGGCATAAACAAAGACAACACTTGAGATAAAAAAAACAACTTCCTTAATTATGTCGCTTCATAATCAACCAAAGAACGAGAAGTTGTCTACCAAGAACGCTACTATGAATCTTCGATATAGTCACTGAAACTTTCCATGTACAACATCCACAAAATGCCTCAAATCAACAAATGTTTCATCACAGAAACGTTAATCCAATAGAGCTAAGACCACCCTCAATTGTCATTTAACAATAGGAAAAAAATGCAGTTGGCCATCAAAAATTATTCAGCCCACTTACATCACCCAATCAATAGAAAATGCAACAACAAGATGGATTAATTAAAAATGTAAAATCAGCACCAACGCAGTCCAAGAACAAACAACCATCAACATGTGTTGCATGAATCAGTAAGGACCCGTTCAACTTAAAAATCCGAAAGTTGAAAGCTCCCAACCAAAACTCCCATCAATCGTGCAGCCAACCAAAGATAGGAAAAATGTTAGAGTCTCACACTAACACCCAAAAGATAATGACGCAATTGGAGACACACACGTACATCCTCTTCCAATTTCACACTCTGCACTGCTGCCACCAATGTGTGTTATGTAATTCACTCAAAACCAATCATGCATTTGTTCCCTACCTCACCAATGAGTCTTCACACCTGCACACTCTCCAGATTTCATGCCACCCACTTCTACACACACATAGACGTGATCTATACTCCCTCTAACTCAAGCTAGAGTTCTATCACACTTAAAACATTATCCCAAAAACCCAAGTTGAATAAGAATTGTTATTTAGTCACACCACAAGCTAGTTGCCATTACTCAATTAAATTTAATTAACTTGGATTTGAATTTTAAACTCATCAACATTATCTTAGATGTCCAATTTTTAAAAAATGCCAAAACCAAATAATAAGATATATACCATATATTTTAACAATCTCCCTCTTTTTGGCATTGTTTGTCACATAGTCAAAACTCCCTCTAAAGGAGATAATTGGATATATAACCATCACATGTACAAATCCAATCTCCCCCTTAGGATAAAAAAATGCCAAAAAGCACGACGAATAGTCAATTTCCTTATGAATAGAACAATTACCAAAAATAATTTAATGTCTCCCCCTTGAAACAAAACAGTATCGAAACACATAATCATAAAATTGCAGTAGAAAAATCATAAGCACGCTAAGATAATAATTTATCACCAGTCAATACACATGCCAACATAATACTTACTTCAATTCCATCTTCATAAGACTAATCAACTTCATAAGCTCAAACAAATAAAATGAGTGTTGCCAGTATAGTGAGAGAGAGAGAGATACCCGAGAGAGAAACCTACACTGATGAGAGAGCTGAAGAGTCTTCGATTGTAACATCCCATCACCAATGGGAAGGGTAGAATAGTAATTTGGAATGGTTTATGAGTGTTTAGAATTGTCTTGATATGTTCATGCATCCACATTGTGAATAGTAAATTTTGCATATGTAACTGACTGTACATGCATTCATGACATTTCTCGGTATATTTGGTCATAAATGTGATTGTTATGAAAATGTGATTTATGTGTATAAAAATTGAGTTGGAGAGCGTCTTTGAAGTTTTAGAATTTTTAGTGAATTTTAGAACATTTTTGTCTGAAATTTTGAGGTAATTTCCGGATTAGGAAAAATGTCAAGTGGCAGATTGATTGTTTACCGGTAATATAAATTACGGTCCAATGGCATTAGAAATCTAGATAAATGAGTTTAGGATTTATTAATTTAAGCCATTGAAAATTAGGGGAGAAATTGGAGTAGAAATTGAAATGTTAATGGGAAAGACACTAGTGAAGGTTTAAGCATGTGACATGTGGCAAGTGACACTTATCACTTGCCTAACATGCCACCATGATGCATAGGTTTAATAAAAATCCTCCTTTCTTTGGTTATTCCCGATACTTCTCTTTTCCTAAGGTTATTTGGTGCTTTAAGTGTGATTTTCTCCACCATCTTCATAGCTCTCCTCTTCGTTGGTTCTTTTGAAATTTTGCTCGTCCTTTCTACCTTCTTTCCTCTTGGCTTGCTCTTCTTTTGTTCATTAAAAAAAATCCAACCTAAACCTCACCCCCTCAAGTTGATGATGATGATCGTGTATGGTGGAGAGAGAGTTAGAGAGTTTGTGAGAATTTGAAGATTATAAGATTTAGAAGCTTGATTAGGTAAGAATACGTTATAAATGATGGATTTGTAGTTAAATCTATTATTTGTGATGTTATGTAAATTAAATTGCATGAAATTGTGTGTATATGGGTATGTAACTTGCTTGTTTGATTGATGATTAATGAAGTAGAATTTGAGGAATGTAAATTGGAGATGTTTTGGTGTTTTGGGAAGTGAAATCATGTGTAGAAAAATGTAGGAAAATGATGGATGATGGAGTGTATGTTGCTGCCATTTTGTGGATAA
>JANVCQ010000232.1:40880104-40900032 GCA_025531925.1 Erythroxylum plowmanianum
TCTTTCTCAAATCTCCAGGTGAGTGGTTTTGCTTTTGCTGGTTATGCTGCTGGTATTGCAGCCTACTTAGCTGTTCACAAGTTAGGCGTCTCCCTGCCCACAACTCTAGCCGACGTCTCATTCCTTTCAGGTTCATAACTTTCACTAGCCTCGAAACAAGGGTATGGCAACCTTCAATAGGATGTGTGGGTGTGATAGATGACTGTTGTATAAATGGTTCTTCTGATAAATACAGAAAATTAGATCAGTTAGAACAACGAGATGACAGAACATGAGCTTTCAATCATCAAGGGAGGTTACAGGCCCAAAAATCTCTTTTCTACTGTTACAGTTGACAGATTATTGTTTGCGATTGTGAGGTTCGTTGATCGATGCATAACCCAAGGTAATGCAAGTGCAGGAAGCAGAAAGAGTTGAGGGGAGCTTGTCTGCCTTAGTGTTCTATGAGATTAGGAGCTATTTTCACAAGAACGTATACAACATCAAATATTAGAGAAATCAATCCCCGTGAAAAACCAAGTTATTTATTCAAACTAGAAGCTATATTCATTTAGTCATTACAGCCTCCATATTCATGGTTATGTCATCTACTAGTGTGCTTGGAGCCTGCAAAGTGGAATCCTTTTTACATGGAACTTAATAAATGCTTGGCCAATTGCCCATATAAAAAAGCAGATATAATTGAATTACAGACGCAACAGAACCTGAAGATAGTGCATAAAATCTTCCAAAAACTGCCAGAAGGAACCAAAATTTGGCAATTAAATTATGAGTTATGATTCCTACCCAAGAATGATAACCATACAATAAAAGTAATCTAACGGCTAGATAACCAAGGCCACGTTGCGATTTAAGGAAAACAACCTCTTCGATGGCTTGGACATCTCCAATCTTTTTCAAACTCTCCTTGCTTGGCTGGTCAGCAACACCGAGTGCCATGAGAGCTTGCTTTCGAGGAGCTATCCTTCCAACACTCATGAAGCAGACATTCACGTTCTTCTCTCCTAATGTGCTCCCCACTTTGCCAATCATACCTGGTTTATCAATCTGTCTGCAGAGTAGATGCTACCTTCTAAGCTCACATCCACCTCAAAAGATCCAACCTTGGTCAAGTGAGGAATTCCGTCCTTCACTCGTCCCTCAACTTTTATCTCACCTGTCTCTGATGTGGCACTAGCAAACTTGGATTCGACATTGGCAATCTGAACCTGGATAAACTCAAGTGCATTCCCTGGAGAACCATCTAGAAGGATCCGTTCTTCAGTTATTTTTATCCCTTTCTGTTTGGCAGTGAAGTCAGCATTGACCAAATTCACAAAAACACTGGATATGGGCTCGATCAGTCCCTTGGTAATCTTTGCACGAAGCACCCTGGTGTCAAGGTCATCAGCAGCTCTGGTAGAAGCGTAAGTTACTTTTACAGTTTTCACACCACTACCACCAGCCACTAGTTGGACTGCAAGTCTTCCAAGTTTTTCAGTAAGAATAACGAATGGTCTCAATTCTGTCAGAACCTGAGATGCAGGAACCAAAAACACAAGCAAAGCAATGAAGCATTGCAGTTCTCATTAATCATATCAAAACCAGTCCTTCTCAACATAATCATAAAATGACAACAGAAAAGTGATATACCTCAGCTGGAACCATCGGTGCATTGACTGCTGTTACAGCTAGCTCTCCTCTTAAAGCCCCGGAAACAGCATCAGCTATTTCTACAGCCACTCCTTCCTGCATATCAAATTTAAATGTCATACGATGCTAATGACTAGCATGGTAAAATTAATAGAAGATTGATCCACCAAGTGGTAAAAAAAAAAAAAAAAAACCTGAGCTTCCACTGTGATAGCACCAAGATGTGGAGTCGTGGTAACATTCTCATGCTGCACCCATTTTCAGTCCTTTGCCGGGGGCTCTTGTGTGAAAGCATCAAGAGCTGCCTGAGCAACGATTCCAGTATCTACAACGATTCCAGCATCTAATGCCCTTGCCAGAGCATCTTCATCAAGCACTCCTCCACGAGCAACATTGACAATTCTAACTCCTCTCTTCATCTTTGCAAAAGTTTCATCGAGAATCTTTGATGTAGCTGGAGTAAGTGGCATGTGGAAGAAGATAAAAATCAGCAGATGATATAGCTTCGTCAAAGTCCATAAGTCTGACACCAATTGCGCGAGCTCGGTCAGCCTAGGCCGCTAGGCGTATGGATCAGGTGCAATCACCTGCATACCAAGGCCTTTGGCACGCCTGGCAACTTCTGATCCAACCTTTCCAAAACCCATAACAGCAAGTGTTTTCCCGACAAGTGATACACCCATATACTTGTTAACAAGCAATTGTACTGTGAATTCGAATAGAGTAGCTTATAATGATTAGACATGTAATTGTAAAGTAAATACATTAAAACTCAATTATATAAATTTAACAACGATTTAAAAATATCTTTAGACATTTCAGTGAGCTTTCCAAAGTAAGTACATGTACATCCAAAGAATGGCGAGGAGAATAATGGGTACAAAGCCAAATAGAAATAAAATGAAAAAGAAGTGAATCTTCTTGAGGTGCATGTGCCGCTTACTGTCGTGATCCAATTCCAAAGCCGAAGAAGATACCCAACCACCAAATAACTGACACATTACGTTATAACTGATAAGTATTTGGACTATTCAGTTATATATATAAAAGGTTATAGAATGACTTATTTTAGCGATATGAATAATATTAAAACATTTTATGTAGAGAGATTTATAAAAAAAACTTTTTATTAGAATTTATTTTATAGTTAACTTTAATTTTATTGATTTTGTATTACTTCATACTTAATTATTTAGCTTAAATAGTTTCTTACTTAGTCTAATTATCTTTTTGTAATACTTGGTTTGATTTATTCTTATACTAAGTCTTTTTTTGTTTGTGTATTAATTCATTTATTTTATCTTTTTTTATTTTACCATATTCTGTATGCACTAAATTATGTAGTGCATTACATTTTTATATTTTTATTTATACAAATTTATTTATTATTATTTTATCATTATTTTGCATTACATATGTAAAATTGTCTATCTACTAAATAAGAATAAAGTTATATATTACTGGACTTCCCCAAACCTCGTATTTTAGTAGGGGGCCTCCCACTAAGTATTGTTATTATTATTGTTGAATATAAATAATTAAATTCATATTATATATTTATTGTATAATAATAATTTAAATTATTATTATTATTAAATATTCTTAAAATAATTGTTATATAGTTCATTCTTTAGTTTATTTTTAATTATTTTCTATTTTGACTAAATTTCACCATAATAAGTGATTTTTTCATTCATAATAATTAATAATAATTCTAATCATCCATCACTAAAAAAATTTTGCTGAATAATCATGTTATATGTATATAGTCATTTTGAAGTATATTTTGATGTAATTTTTTGGTATTTAGACAACTTTACTATGCTATTTGTGATAAAGTTTATTCATAAGGGAATTTGTAGAAACAGCGACAAGATAGTCATATGTTAGATTCGTATATCAGTTGTATAAAAAATTTATAGTTAAGTTAGTTTATGTCATATAGTCAATCGGTTGGTTATAGTTTTAGTGACATAACTATTTAAATATATTTTTATCTTATACATATTTAAATATATATAAAACATATAAAATTATGATAAGATTATAATCATGAAAATTTTATTGCATTTATGTCAAAGTCAACGAATTCCAATGCATAAAGTTACCCACTTTGCGAGGGTTGGAGAGGGAAATCAATTTTACACAACCTTCCGTTTGCATTATTACAAAGAGACTGCTTCTGTGACTCGAACTTGTGATCTTGTAATCACAAAGAAGAAATCTTACCAATTACTCCAAGGCTCGCCCTCTCTAATTGCATTTAAGTATTATCCCTAAATTATTTCTAGTTATTGTTCTATTAAAATTGATCATTAATAAAACATAAAAAAAGACTAACATACATTATGTTTTTTCTTATGAAGGAAATAGTTGATCTCATAGACTATAAAGGATAAAGATATTTAAACAAACACGTGGATACTTGTTAGACAACAAGTTCACTAAACTAATCCTATATGAGAAATCTATTTGAAATATTACCTGTATATCTATGAAAATTTTCATGATGATGATTGTATAAGTTATCCTTTGAATTAACATCACCAAAATATCTCATATAGAGATTTATATATTTTAATATTGTTTATGACATATTCCATTCATGGGTAGCTTAGTCGAAAGTCAATGGATAAACTATATGAAGATAGTTGAGTGATCAATACATGATTCATTATTATCGATTCGTATTGATTAAGGAAATCTTTGGCCAAATTAGAATGACACTTTGAAATTAGTTTTCAAATATTATTAATGAATCAATTACTAATGGTACGAAATTAATATGATTGAACTCAAATATAGTAGACATTATTTCCATACTCTATGTCTAATCAAAATATTGTATGACGAAATAATTAAATTATATAAAAATCATGTACAGAAAGGTTATTCAAAACTACTTTGACATTTCTAAATATTTGAATAGTCATAAAATGTTGCTAGACATAATCTTCATCTATAAATATAGATTATTTAATTATAGAATTAAAGATAAATTAAAAGAGTTTAATTTATCTAATCTTAAATATGATTTAGGGATATAATTTATATCCATTACCAACATACTTCAAAACTTAATGGGTCACATTAAAGAATAAGTTGAAGAGAGAAAAGATGTTTTAATCAAGTTGAACTTAATTATAAAGTTTGAAAACTTTACGATTAACTATGTTATATTTAATAAATAAGGACTAATATGGGATATTAAATTTTATTTCAGCTTAATTGGTATTTAGAAATTTGTAATTCTAATTAAATTTTATTTGAAATTAGAATTTATTTTTAATTAAATTATTAAAAAGTATATACATTTATAAATGTTTTAAGGTTTTAAGGGAGCTAGCACTTCTTACAAAATCCTCTCTGTAATAGTTGTAGAGTTATCTCAATTTGTTTTGTGGATACTGTTAAATATCAGATACTTATGCAACTATGACAGTTGAGATAAGCCAGTTTTAAAAATGGTTTGAAAGAAACGACAAGAAAATAAACAAGCTTTGGAACAAGGTACGAATTATGATTTACGATTTATCATATATTTATGTGTTAATTGTGTTATAGAATTTAAATGATCTTTGCTTCAAGGAATCAAATGAAAAATTCATGTTTATTAAGTTGCACACAAGATTGATTCCTGCGTCAATTTCCTAATAGTGGTATTAGAGCTAAATTTCATTATGTAACTTGATTAAATATGTTTGATTATTATTGATATTTAATTTCAAAATTGAAAATTTCAAACCCTAAACAATTAAATATGAAAAGTTTAAATCATTTTCTCGCAATTATTGCAAATTCTAAATATTTTCTACAAACATTTAGATTGAAACCATAGAAATCTAGAAACCATCTATTCTGGAATCATAATAAGATTATTAAATCAAGAAACTAAAGATTTATAAAGGCCAACAAAGCTTTGAGTTAACTAATTTCTCATAAAATTTAATAACAACATGTAAGATGTATGCCAATATCATGATAACAAGAAACAAGAGGTTGCATGAAGTATAGTTGAAAGGTATAGTATCTTGATGAAATTATTTCATTCAAATTTAACCCATAAATATGGACTATAATTAAAGGCATTTGCTATAGTATGACAATAGTTATCATTAGAAGAAAAATGATTGCATTACTTTTCTTACATATATGTGATATGATAGAGATCATATGTATTTGTAGTTCATGTTTTTAAGTATTTAATACTAAATTCAGATTCAACATTATTACAATATTCAAGGCATAGTATAAATATAATATTAAGTAAAAGTAGTTGATCGAAGTTTGTACAAATAGTTTGTATGTATTTGACCAAAAAAGACTTATGCTTAATATAAGTGGTAAGAATACAAAGTTAGATAACCAAGACTACCTTTTATGTCATATTGGTTAAATCAATATAATGATAATTACAAAGTTATATATAAAGATATATATATCCTTTAGATTATGAATCATATGAAACATGTAAAACTTGTTGAGTTGAACAATAACCAAATCAACCTTTAGTAAAAGGATAATGATGGAATTGAATTGTTAAATCTTATACATATGATGTGTTGGATGTGATAATAATTCATAAAAGGATGATACTCGTGGTTCAGTAGATTATTGATGACTTTATATGATATAGTCATATATATTAAATGAAATATTGATTTAAATTTTTGAAAAGTTCAA
Source organism: Erythroxylum plowmanianum (assembly GCA_025531925.1). Classification (NCBI taxonomy): domain Eukaryota; kingdom Viridiplantae; phylum Streptophyta; class Magnoliopsida; order Malpighiales; family Erythroxylaceae; genus Erythroxylum; species Erythroxylum plowmanianum. The sequence goes on from JANVCQ010000232.1 coordinate 40,886,420, forward strand.
ATTATTTAAATCTAAGTAGAAATTAAGCATTAAGAATATTAATACACTTAAATCAGATCAACGTGGCTAAATATATTTTTTTATTTATCTATAGGGAATGGGATTTTTAAATGAATATCTTTACAACTAAATTCTGTCAGAGTATGGATTTATATAAGGAGAAATACACAATACGAGGTATTATATGACACAATATTTATTTCTTCTATATCTATGCCTAATATAATGACTTACCTTCAATAATTTCAAGTAAATCTATTGGCAAAATTTCAAATTAGACATGAAACGTTAAGTCTTTGAAAGAGTCAATGTGATGCTTAGTTAAAGCATATACTATCCACTAAGTTTATAACTAAATTGGATAATAAAAGGTTATAAGATATCTAAAAGGATGGATATAATCTTTATAGACCTATTGAACAAATTATTTATTTCAATGTGTACTTATAGGAGAATTGTTTTGAAGATAAGTAGTGGGAATAAGGTGAAAGTTGAAAAGCTTGAATCTCATGACAATACATCCAATTGAAACTTGTGCCTTTGTTGACACATTTGATATATAGTTGAAAGGATACGAGACATTGAAAATTCACTTTTATGATAAATTCAAAGAGTTTATTTTGGAGGTAACTGTGAATTTATCATGTTTGTAAGAAGGTTAGTGGGACTATAATTATCCTCTTCAATGGGTGTATGTAGAGACATATTTCCCATCAAGAGAATAATAATTCATATTTTCAATTATTGAAAAGTAATTGTATAAAAATAACTCTTGCTAGATATAAAAAGGATATGAAAAGGTAAAAAAATTTAGGAGTTAGATAGATTAGAAGTTGTTTACATATTCTCAGTCCAAGAATTTACTAAAAGTGTTCAATATTTAAGATATCTGATACTCATGAAGCATTAAAGATATTTATTATTCTCTGTATGAGTTGATATTTAAGTTCAAGGTTATATAGATATTAAATTTAGAAGTAAACTCTAATTAAGGTCTAATTTACCTAAAACAATATCATTTTAAGATTGTAGAGGTTCCAATGTAGCAATTGCTACTAATTAAGTCATAATGCATTTTTCATTAAGTGGAAATAATTATTTGGATCATTAAGTCCTTTAATAAACTTAGTGTACTTTCTTGAATTGTTCATATAGTAATTTACTGTGAAAAATTAGAGCCATCGGGCTAAAATGTGCTAAGATCTTATCAAAGATCTAAGGATACATTTAGCCAGTTTCTTTTAATTATGATGATAACTAATATGAAATTTCGTAGGATTTAAGCAAATGCCTACTATATAGAATCTTGTATAATTCTCTCACTAAACCACTGTCCCAGTAGTAGCATGATAGTCATATAAAGATATAGGCTTAGTGCAAGTAGAAGATTATTAGCTTATGCCCTATAGCCAATCAATCGGTAGTAGTCTAGTGATATAATAATTTAAAAGCATTCTTTATCTTATACATATTTAGATGTATATGATAAAGTCAATAAAAATAAATATATATAGCAAATGAAATTATGATGAGATTATAATTATGAGATTTATATTACATTTATGCATTATCCCTAAATTATTCTTAGTCATTATTTTATTAGGACTGGATATTAATAAAACATAAAGAGACCAGTGTACGCTATGTTTTTCCTTGTAGAGGAAGTAGTCAATCTTATAAACTAAAGTATGAAGATACTTAAATAAACGTATAGGTACTTGTTATAGAAAGAGTTCACTAAACTGACCCCATATAAGAATTTCATTTGAAATATTACTTATATGTTTATGAAAATTCTCATTGTATAAATGATCATTTGGCTTAATATCTCCAAATTTATCTTTTAAAGGGATCAATATATTTTGATGTTAATTATAACCTATTCTATTTAAGTATAGCTCAATCGGTAATTATTAGATGTAACATGAACTATATAAATGTAGTAGAGTGAACAATACAGGATTTATCACCCTAAAGTGATTAAGAAAAATGTTCCATTGTTCTCGATTAATATTAATTCAGGAAATCTTTGTCCAAGGTAGATTGAAACTTTGAAAATAGTTTTTAAATTTCATTAATTAAATCAATTATTAATGGTGGAGAGCTAACATGTTTGAATTCAAATAGAATAAATATTAATTCTATGCTCCATATCTAATCAAAATATTGTATCACAAAAAATTTAAATTATACAAATAAATTATACATGGAAAGGTTAGTCAAAATCATTTTAATGTTCCTAAATAATTTGATAGTCATGATGTGTTGTTAGACCACAATCTTGATTTATGAATGTAAATTGTTTAATTAAAGAATTAAACATAAATTAAAGGAGTTTAATTTATCTAATCTTAAATACGATTTAAGGTTATAATTTATATTTATTACCAAAATATTTAAGATCCTAATGAGTTACACACAAAGGTTTAAAAAGATAAATAATGTTTTAATCATAATGGATTTGAATGTAAAGTTTGAGAAATTTTATGATTAAATATGATATATTTAATAAATAAAGATCAATAACAGATATTAGATCTTATTTGGGCATAAATAGTATTTAGTTAGAATTATTTGTAATTTTAATTAAAGTTTAACTGAAATTAAAATTTAATTTCAGTTAAATTACTAAATGTTCAAACCTTATTATAAATATGTTTTTAAGCTCTAAGGGAACTAGCAATCCTCACCCAACCTTCTATGCAAGAGTTCTAGAGTTCTCTTAACTCGTTTTATAGATATCGTTAGAGATCGAACACTTGTGTGACCACGATGGTTAAGATGAGTCAATTTCAAAAATAGTTTGAAGGAGATGACAAAACAATGATGAAGGTTCTGAATAAGAAACTAATTAAGATTTGTGTTTTATTATAATTTATATATTAATCATTTTATAAAATTTTAGTGATCTTGGCTTTTGAGAAATCCAACGAAATGTTTTGTAATTATTTTACTATGTTTAGGATCAGATCTCATCTCAATTTTTCAACAAAGGTATCAATATTGAAAATATAAAAAAACTCTTATTATAAACGTACACGTATAATATATTATAGTGAAAGCAACTATTATTTATAAGCTTTTCATAAAAATTATTATTTATATAAACATATGTTTATAAGAAGGTATTATATTTATTTAAAAAATTGTGTACTTATGATAGGATTGTTAATTGCTCTTTACATATACATACTATACAAAATTAATTTTAATTTTAAGCATGCAAAATATTAAAATTTTATTATAACAATTAAAACATATCATAAAATAAAAGAATAATTTTTGTTTATTAAAAAAAGTGATTGACTTGAAATACTTTTTTCATGCATCCCAAATGATTTCTAATTATTTTATAAGAAAAAGCCTATTTTTATCTTCAAACTTTTATTTTAGCTATACTTAGGCTATGTTTGCTTGGACGTAAGATTTTTAATGGAATACAATGGAATGATTTATTATGGAATATAATGTAAATTGATGTAATATTAGAAAATTATTGCTTAGGAGGGATGAAAGGGTTAATAATGTAATATAGTGAAATATTATTTGGATGAAGGATTTATAATGTAATATAGTGTAACGTTGTTTATCATTTTACATTTCACTCAAAATCAGAGGTTTTTTATTTTTATTGTTTATGATGGAATGAGATGTAATATGAAACTCTCCTTTTACATTCCATTCCATTCCATTTGATTATAAACCCTCCTCCCAAACGATGGATTAATATTATATTCCATTTCATTTCATTAATAAACCTACCACCAAACATACCCTTAAGTAAAATCGCATTTGAGAAAAACATTATTTATACCTTTTTTTATTGCTAACTGGGAAGTGATACATATACCCGTTTGTTGGTTCGCAAACTTAATAGAATAGTTATTAGATAGAAATTTTGGTAATATTATGTGTTATAAAGTGAAAGCTCTGAAAAACATGGTCTACTTTGAACACCAGTTTGTAGGAGTACTGTGATTTTAACAAAGCTGAAGGTTATATTTGGTTGGAGTTTTATAATGAAATAGAATAAAATATAATATTATTCTATCGTTTAGGAGGAGGTTTTATAATAGAATGGAATGAGATGGGATGGAAGAAGATGATTTCATATTACATTTCATTCCATCCTAGACAGTAACAATGAAAATTTTCCAATTTAGGGGATTTAAGATGGAATGTAAAATGATAAACAACTTTACACTATATCACATTATAAACTCTTCATCCAAATAACATTTTATTATATTACATTATGATCCCTTTCATCCTTCCCAAACAACAATTTTCTAATATTATATCCATTTACGTTCTATTCCATTATAAATCATTTTATTATATTCTATTCTATTATATTTCATTACATTAAAAACTTAACGTGAAACCAAACGTAACCTAAAGGAGTTGAAGTTAACCTATTTCTCTTCCACAGTCTTGTAGGAAATTGAATAATGTTGAAACTTGCATTATTTGTCCAAAATATTATACTTATTAGATATAAAACTTTAAACTGAATAATTTTAAATGAAGGATAGATAAAAGCACATACAATAGACAAAAATATCATATCCTCATATTATTAGAATAACAAATACATATAATATAATAAATTAACATAAATATTTATAAATAAAAAACGGTGGCTGAGGACTAGTAACATATAGAGACTACTAGTCTCCAGCTCTTTGAACATATAGCAGATACCTTCATTCCTTTGATCAATCAACAATGCTTGTTGGATTTGCAGATTGCAGGTTCTGATGGTTTATGATTTCTGTTCCCACAGCTGAATATATATATAATTGTGGAAGAATTCAAGTGAGTATGGTCCCTGCTTGTTGGATCATATAGCAATTATTGAGATTAGCTACTGCTCTGAATATGATTTAAGACCCAACTAAATGATCCATTATGTCTCGTCTCGCCCAATTAATACAACCCATCATTTCCATATCACCAACAACCAATGCCCTTACCATATCAAAACAAAAAAGACGAGGCCAGCCTACTCCCACTCCAACTCCCACCAACTCAATTTCCATATTTCAAGCCAATCATACACAAACCTAAAAGACACCATTCTCTTTTGTACAAGTTTTCAAAAGTCACAATTGCTTTCTTTTATAAGCTTGACTGGTTTATACATGAGTTTCCACATGAAAGGTTAAATACATGATAACCGTATTGTCTTTTAGGTGGTAGACAATCATTGTATGTGGATTAGTAAAGCATGCAAATGGCAAATGCCACAATAGCTATGATGTCTTCGTGGTTTAAAAGTTAAAAATTTTGATCTTCTGAATATAAAACTGAAGAAAATAGAAAAAGGCAGACGACAAAATACTTTCTTATATAACACATTTCCTTTCTTTTCGGTCTTTCATCCATTAAAGTCAACAAAAGATAAAAAGAAGCAATGCCCTTTAACCCTACCCAACCACGGGCACTTTATCAGGGGGACCCTAGTACGTAAATTAGCTTGGAACGTTAGAGGGAGCTGATATCTTATCTAGAGCTTGAAGTGCTTCTTTCATGGATGGTCTCTTTTGAGGTGCGAAAGAAGCACAACTAAACCCTAGCTTCAGACATGCCACCACACAATCCTCCTTGGCATCCGCGTCAGATCGTATTGCCACATCGGCCAATCTGTAAACCATGCTCTTGTATTCCACCGTTGAACCGGTCGCCCATTGACGCAACTCTCGCTCTGAAAACACTCTACCGGTGAAAAGTTCCAACAAAACAATGCCAAATGAATAGACGTCCCATTTAGCGTTTGGCTTTAGGTTCTTCAAGGATTCTGGGGCTTGATATGGTGAGGGGGTGGCTATGGAGGTACTAGTGCTAGGACCTGTGTAGGGGCTGGCAGCGATGGGGTGTTCCTGCGAGTTACCAATGGATCTTTGACTCCCGAAATGGTGGCCGGAGTTGTTCGCTTTATAGTTTCCACCGGAGAAAAGCCGACCGACCCCGAAATCCGCGATAACAGGCTCCATCTCATAGTTCAAGAGGATGTTGCTCGGTTTGATGTTGCCATGCACGTATTTCTTCTCATGGATGAAAGCTAATCCACGGGCCAATCCTTTAGCTATCTTGAACCGGACTTCAAGTGGTAGATAACTAGGCGAGGAACCAGGTTTTCCTGAAATTGATTAACGGTACAATTTGGCAAAAATTAGAAGAGTAATAATAATATTAACAGGTACCAGAGACATGCAGCGTATCTTTAGCAGAAACAAGAAAATTTTACTAAAAGACGCTAGAAACAGAGAGCGAGAGCGAAGGAAACTCGTACTGTGACCAGAGGAAGCGAGACTGCCGTAGGAGACATAGTCATAGATAACTAGTTTCTCATCGTCTCCCCAGTAAAACCCTCGAAGTCTAACCAAATTGGGATGTCTTAACTTAGCTATGACCCTCAGTTGGTTCTCAAAGTCTCTTAGTCTCTCGACTCCGTTGTCTCCAATTCTCCTCACAGCAAAAGCTGTACCATCAGCCAGCACAGCCTTGTAAACTATGCTCACGCCACTTGCTCCCAATATATAAGCCGATGATTTTAATAGTGTTTCCATTTCTAGCTTCGTCTCTCCGTCCACCATCACCAGCTTCCCTCCATTGTTGTAGTAATTGCTCTCGCTGTGATCATTAAAGTCTGTAATTTCGTTTTGTTGATGTTCATCACTTTCGCGGTCAGTGTCTGAAATTGTTGTCTCCGATGTTTCTTCCCCACCTGTAATTTTCAGGCAATACCAAGTTGCTGGCTTTCTTGCTTCTGTCTCGTATTTTGATGTTGTGGTTTGTGGAGGTGGTAGTCTTGGCGGGTTCTTCGGTGGCTTGGTTTTGGTCTGGTCATTAAGAGTTGTCTTCCTCTTTTGGTATACCCAAAGAATGACTATGGCAAGGAGAGCTATACCTGTAACGTCTGCTAAGGCAATAGCGACTATACTGCCTGGTTTGAGGCGGGTTTGGGATTGATTTTCGGTGCTGGTTTGTGTTCCCGGTGAGCTTGGTGTTACTGGGGTTGAGTTTATTGACTTAGGAATCACTGCAATTGCTGGTGAGGATGTGCTAATGTTTGGTGGCGTAGAGAGAGTTGATGGGACTGAGCAAATATTCTTTAAGGGTCTGCCACAAAGATCCACATTTCCGCTGAAAGATTCTGTCTTTTGGTTAAGCAAAGACGTGGACTGTGGGATAGCTCCGGTTAGATTGTTGAAAGAGAGATCAACAGTTGCATTGTCTGGAATTTTCTTAGCAAACTCTAGTGATATTGGCCCTGAAAGCTTGTTGTACGAGATATTAAAGAAACGTAAATGGTCTCCGCCAAAATCAAGAGGCAAAGACCCGTTCAGTAGATTGGACGACAGATCGAGGACTTCAACAGAACTAAACCCTCCAGGAACATAACCATAGAAGTAATTGCTCCTTAAAGAAAGAACTGTAAGATTCTGCAAAGTAGTCAATTTCTCAGGCAACTTCCCAGCCAAGGCATTGCCAGAAAGATTCAACAGCTGTAAACTCCTTAATTGACCAATAGACTCTGGAATCTCACCAGATATTTCGTTACCTGAAAGAGAAATAACTTGCAGCTTAGTTGAATTGAAAATGGAATCAGGCAACGACCCATTTAAGAAGTTATTGGAGAGATCAAGATGTCTCAGGTGTTCAATGTAGCCAACGTCAGGTGGGATAGAACCCAAAAGCCGGCTATTGGGAAGCACAACACCTGTGACCCTGAACAAGTCTTCTGTACCAGGACCGCCTATCTCTGAGCAGGTAACACCATTCCACAAGCATGGTGTTTTGTCATTGTAGTTCCAGCTCTGTAACACCAATAAAGGGTCACTGAGAATGGAATATCTGAAGGAAAGAAGGAGCGCCCCATCTGTGTTGAGAGCTAATGTGGGAACCAGAACTAAAAAAATAACACAGGCCAACAGATGAAGAACAATGAGTAAAGTCATGGTTGCTTGAGCTAGTGAAACAAGTTAAGGGAAAGACGGAGCATATTCATACTGGAAGAAGAAGGCGAGGTGAGGGAGAGGGATGGTGAACAACCGTAGTCATAGTTGTTCTGGTGAACAAATCGATAGGAATAAAGTTTATTTTACAAACAAAGGAAGGGCAGAGAGTAGTAGTTAATGTTGATGTCTGGATGTAGTGAAAGAAACTTGTCCGTCCCTTGTGAAGATGTGAAAATGGATGTACTAAGAAAGGAAAAGTTAGCTTCGGGCTGCGGATAGAGACTGAGAGTAGCAGGAAGAACCGGTCTTTAATACACTGTGTACTTGATATGATGAAAGAAGCGAGCTTGGGAAGCAAACAAAAAGGAGCAGGAGCAGGGGGCAGAGGAAAGAAAAAAGGACAATACGAATATTAAGTTTACTATTGGCTTTATAAATCGATCGGTTTCGCTTGGACCAAAAAGTCTACATCTTTGTTGCATATCCATGACCATAAATTGATATCACTGTATAATGAAGTGAGAGAGGAATCTTGTATCTGCTGCTACAAGACATCCAAGTGAGTTGGAGCCCATATGTTTGCCAACGGAGGCTTGGCTTCTTGTTTATTTTTCTTTCAGTCACTTCAGTTCTGTGGAGTCCTGTGCTTCTACTGAAATCTCTTGTAACTTATCATGACAGGTAATTAACACAAGCAGATTGAGAATCTACCACTATGAACAGCAGTCAGAAAAAAAGAAATAGAAAGTAGGAGCAAAAGAATCAGAAGATATTGTAAAATAAAGATAATGGAGCCTGGCCTGCCCTCATTTAAGTACGAGGGTGTTGTGCATGACCCTGGTCTACCACTGGAATGCCCATCCACAACAACTCCATTTCATTCACAAACTAATCTGATCTCTTAGTTTCTTTAGCTTGCAAATCCCTCAACCAATCCACTCCTCCCTTCCTTTAGGTAAACTAATCTTCGCCCCTTCATTGATCAATTATGTCGAACTCATCCATACAATAAACTAGTATTGAAATTAACTTATCTCCACTCACTTCCTTCCTTTGAGTAATGAGTAGTAACATAGTGAAATTTGCTCTTCCTAGTGGGCCAATACGCTTTTGTTCCTTTTTAGCTTGTTGGGAGAAAACATTGTTACTTTTGTTCTGTTCTTGGTCACGAGCTCCCTTAACTTACAATAACAATAATGCTGAGTTGAGCACTGTTAAAATAATGGATTCAGTATGTTCTTCCAGAACCAGGAAGCTTTGTACAAAATAATGGTAAACTTTCTGTCAATGGTTCCAGAATCTTCAGAATACAACATAACGTGAATAATGTATAGCCTACCATCTCCTCGATTCCTACTCTCCAAACGTAGAACACCTATTTCTTTAGATGCATCCATGGCATACCCACCTCAAATTCTATCTTTAACATAATTATAAGAACAGTTGGACAGACAATGGGGACTTAGGTATCAATGGTTGAACCGGTTTTGTTGTATTCAATGTAGGATATTCCAAAGAGAACTACTGTTTTGCTTCAACTAAGGAGGATATATAATGTCCTATAATTCACCGATGGGATCAGTTTCTTTTTGTTAATGTTGTAACCTGACTATATAATGACAGCTTAAGCTCAGACTATAAATTCTTAGACAACAAAAAGGAACTATCATGTATGATATAACTTGGACACTGCTCCAATTTGCAGTTGAGATGATTTCCCTGAGAGTCGGAAAAATCATCCTCTAGAACTGAAGACTAACAAAGTTAAACTTCAATGTAATTTTCATTGCTTTCAGAAAAAAAAAAAAGAAGAAAGAAGAAAGAAGAATTCAAGGATATCCTCAATCTTCCTCTAGCCACCCATCCCATTCCAAACACGTCTCCTTAAGCTTCCAGTTGGAGTCATGTTTGATAGAGCAAATTCGAAAGAGCTAAGACAAAAATCACGGGCAAGTATAGTATTGGGACCATAATCCATCAGTCCCTTTCCCAAGAATGAATCACAGTCGCAATTAGGTAGACTAGACGTACGTGCAGAAGAAAGAGTTCACCCCATTTCATGTTTTTGGCTAAGGATCAGAGGATTTGATCAGGACTTCGGACCAGTCTACTCAACTCAAGCTCCATTCTCTTAGTTTCCAGGTTTAGACCAACCAGCATACAATAACCATTACATAATCATTCTTTCTATTTCTCATGACGTTTCTAAATCTTAACAATCTCCTACCGTTGAAAATGCCAGGAAGATCACAATCTTCATCCAATGGTCCCAACCTATACTGATTGAGTGGTCACCTTTTACACAACAAGGTTCAAATTGGTCTAGTTGGAACTTAGTGGGGCTAACAAATATAACTCAACACAAATATGGATTGACGGCTAACTTCAGCTTGTAGCCATATTTGAGTAAAATGTATTTGACTTAATACTAACAATTCATTAATGACTTCTTTTACATAATATATAAAATGATAGAAAATATCACACCATCCTTTTACAGGATTTTATAAAATTAAACTTGAATCAATAAAAAAAAAAGATCTTTCATACCGTAATTAACTAATTTTATTAAATAAAAAAGTAATTTCTTCAATCTTAATTTCAATTATAAGATTATGATAAAAATAAATAGTTCACACAATACATAAATAATGCCCACAAAAAGGCCTCAACGAAGATCATGTTGGACCTAAACGTACCGAGCCTAGCTCAAGCATCATAATCTTAAAACATTTTTGACGTTTTCCTGGGCTTGATAGAACAGATGTGGCTCACTTGTACTTGTTAACAGTCCTGATGCAATCGCTATCATTGCAACTCTAGAACCGAGTCCACATAAGCATCGAAAGGACAAGAGAAGCAAGCAATCACTCAAAATCCAAAACCCAAAGCCTAAGCCTGCTCGTATAACTAATTAACTATTCACAAATGTAATCGCCGCTCCCGCCAGTGGTTCGCTCTGGTATCTCCACGGCAGTGTCAGCGGTGATTCCAACCCATCCTATTCTTCAAATCCGGCTGTTGAGTCCTCATTTACTTGCTCGTTCAAAATGCTTTCGAAATTCCCATGAATACAAACGATTCTTCTCGTCGTTATCTTCATGTTCCCTGTCAAATGACCAGCTCAAAAACATATACTCCATAGTGTCGTTAACTAAAAGAAACGCATCTTCTCCTACTTGTTAGAAATTTAGACCTCCCAAACCCACATCCAAGAATAGTTGATAGACAAAAATATCAGAAAATAACAACACAAGAGAATTTACGTGGAAACTCCCAAATTGGAGAAAAATCACGGGCACCAAGAAGAAAATCCACTATGTAAAAAATTCTTACAATCACACAATTTTTCCTCTCACTCAACCCCTCAATACATCAACACACCCACAAAGAAATACTTAAAACAAATTCTCCAACTCTCACCTTAAAAGAGGAATTTAATTAGAGTCGAATTTGTCATACAAATCTTTGACTTTATTTTGGTGCCTTAAACAAGGAGGTAGCAACCTCCTTATATAGGCAAGAGCCTTGACTCAATTATTGTCCCCAACCAATATGAGACAACAAAGGAGTCAAAAACTCAACAATCTCCACCTTGACGACTTTGGTTGATCCCATAACTACACTTCACCTTAATGAAGATCTCCTGAAAATAACATAACTCTCAATGTAGAGAATTATCATGCTTCATAGCATCATGCTCCACCATAAAAGCATACCCACTTAGAATAAACCAATTCTAAGCCTTTTACTTCGATACATGTCGAAAATAACCTTACTGAAAAATTATGATATAACTCCCATGTTTGGCTTTCCTGGAAGTTCATCAGCCATCAACATAAATTCCACCACACACCTTGCATTAATGCCAAACTAATGCCCGTGTGTAAACTTGTGGACTTGCTAACAGTAACACATCCTCTATCATGGTAACTTTGGGATTAGTGACATACCATGAGGATATACATGCCCCCTTTTTAGAGAGCAAGATCATCATCTATGGAGACAATGTTAGCGACATTGTCAGTCTCTCCATTAACTGACCCAGAGCCTCTTGCTAAACCCGCTCTACCTCTCGAACAATTTTTCTTTATGTGCCCAGATTGCTCACACGTCCAACATACTATATTTTTCTTCATGGATTTCTTCTTCCGATATCCAGTTATCACCAAAGCTGAGTTTTCAGGAGGAACATTTCTTCCACCACCTAGTCTTCTGTCTTCTGAAAAGAGTTTTCCGGTAACTTCAGAAGAAAAAAAACTATCTTCTCCTTCCCATGAATCAAAATCGGTTTTATGTATTCATATGAAGATGGAAAAGACCAGAAGAGTCTCAAAGGTTGATCTTTATCATCTATACGAACTCCAATTGCCTCCAATTCAGAGATGGTCCCATTGAGAACACTTAAATAATCTGAAATTTTAGTACTCTCCCTCATCCACAGTGTATGAAACTGCTCCTTTAGGTACACCCGATTTGAGATGCCCTTTGTTTGATACAATTCCTCGAGCTTTTTTCAAAGCTCCTTTGTTGTAGATATTCCATGCACATTCGCAAGGACATATTAGATTTGTCAGTACTGATATCAGGAATTTGTCTGCCTTTCAATGCCTTGTGTAACCCCGATTGAATCAAAATGTTCCTAACTTGCACTTACCATAAGCCAAAATTGATTCTCCCGTCGAATTTATCCACCTCAAATCTAAGAGGATTCGAAGCCTTATTTTCTGACATTTTTCTTGTGCTCTTTTGCCTTGATGAATTTTACCGTAGAAATGAATAGTACACTAGGAAAGTTTCCAGGAAAGAGAGGTGGGTCACTTGATTCTGTTGCTTGTCCTATTTTTCTTTATGAAATTTATGTTGGACCATGAGAAGGATTGCTCAGTGTGGAAAAATAAAATATAAATTATTAATTGTCCCTTTCTTGTTCTTAAGTTGTCCACAGCATATATGTTTACTTTAGGAATGTTGCTAAATTTGGTATATGCCTTGAAGTTGCTTTTTCAAAGATTTGCTTAATTTTCTTGGTACAATATGGTCTCTTCATTGACAATTCAGTACGTCTATTGTGAGACTTCTGTACTCATTGTTCCTTTGTTTACTGCGTTTTAGGCACCTCCACATGCTGATGTAGTGAAAAGCTTAAAGAATGGCATAGTGTTGAATCTATTGGATATGGGTACTGCTATTCTTGGCATGCAAGCTACAGTGGGATTGCCAGTTGCATAGGCTCTAACTTCCTCTGCTAATCCTTATAACCAACGAATTTCACCAGCCTACAATCCTGTTCTTGCATTGGATGTATTCCTAGTCCAGGTACTCTAAATCTATTTCTTACTGTTTGATTGCAGAGTCCTGATCACTGAGTTCATTGGCAAAGTTGACATAACAGAAATGTTTGATGTCTCTCTTTATCTCTAATGAAACTCCAATGCCTAACCTGGATCAGTTTTACTCATTCAGAAAGTCCACCATACAGTATTATTTGGTTGTTCTGCTTGCATATGTGTTGAGACCAGATTTCAGCAACAATACAGTAAGAGGAGAAATACCAAGTCTAGCAATTCAGGCAACATGTGAGGGTAAATTGGGGAATCATAGAGGGGAGTGAGTCAGGTGGGAGTTAGTTAGAAAGGGGAATAAAAT
>JANVCQ010000232.1:40912670-40927161 GCA_025531925.1 Erythroxylum plowmanianum
GATGAATAAATGAAAAAGAAAAGAAAAAAATTTGCACCGGATTCGGATTGTATTAGTCTAAGGTTTCCAACGCGATAAGTTTGTTTTGTTTATAAGTTTACGGACCGAATGTCGGGAATTTGTTTCAGTTTGTTTGAACCGTTTGTTTGCTTTGATTAGATTCTTGCGCTTTATGATTTTTCCGATTCGTCCGATTCTTTTGTTTTAGGATCCGTTCCTTCGATTCGTTTCGATTTGTGATTCGCCTTTCGTTTCAAATTGTTTTTTTCGTTTCTGTTTTCCGTCTTTCTGATTGGGGTCCGGTTCCGAAATCGGGTCTCGACAATAGGGGCTATTGATAGTTTTTAAAAAATTGGAGAATACATTGATAATATGTCAAACTTTAGGAGGACTAAGCCTAAATTTTATTTTCTTTATTAATCCAATCCATTAGTCAATCATTCTATTTTTCTTCTCTTACTAGTTATTAATACATGAGTAATTTAAACTGTTAACTTTGTGGGCATCGATACCCTTTTTATCCGTATATATATTACTTATCAATGATGGGTGAACATTTCTTACACTCTGAATAATTACTTTGCAAAGAGGGAAAACTCAAGTAGTAACAAGTTCTAACCCATAAAATAATCAAATTCACTAATTTGGTAAATCCTAATTAACGTAAACCAAGCTCATTAAGACCTAATGAACTATTAATTAAACTAAATAATTAAAAACAAATCACGTATTTATAAAAATATCATTAACTAATTGGACTATCATATCATATGCGGTTCATACAGTGAACAATTGGAAAACTTGCAAGTCATGGTGCATTGGGTGAGTGGCTTGGATGAAAAATGAAGGGTCAATAGCAAGTCCAGAACCAATAATTGTGTGAAGGAAGGCTGAAGTCCAAAAAGCCTTATTTGTGAGTCGTAAGAGGTGAGCAGGGTGGAACCAAACGCAAAGTCTTTCTACGTCGTCGTTTGGAGATGAGGAGGAGAACAAGAATAGCAGAGAGAACAATGTTGCCAACAACGGCTTCCAGAGAATCAACATGTTATCGTCCCCAACATCTCCCCTTAATTCAGCTGCCCTCTAGTATCTCCGCCAAATCATTAACCTTCTCATCCCTTTCCCTTATATTGTTCTTCTTCCCACCAGATCCCATATCTGGATCACAACTGTTTTCACGACAATAACCAATTCTTTTTAAATATTTATGTTTGGTAGCAACAAATGAAAAAACTATCGCAATGTTGCAGTTCGTTTGTATGTTTCTCTCTAGAATGTTTCTTGTCAGAAGCGGAATATGTTCTGGGAGAAAGGTTCGACCTTGTACTTCGCTTTAATTTCACTTTATTCTATTCGAGTGATAATCATTTTTATTTCATTGTCTTAGCAATGATTCAATATCATACCAGATTCTACTACATCAACAATGTCCAGTGGAAATCCTGCTGAGAAGCCGAATCTGGAGAGGTCCAAACGTAAGCAGCCTTACTCTTAATTAATAGAGAGAATATCCTACCAGATTCCGTCGGGATTTAATTGTACTTGAGGAGGATTGGTGCAGCTGTCATCACACTAGATATCACAAGTCCAAGTTCATTTCCGCTGATATATAATCTTTTTTATGTTCAGTAATTTTATTTGCTTGGCATGATTATATTGTATTAGGCAATTACAGGTGGTCTTTCCCATTTAGGATTTCAATCATATCTGCTCATTAACGTGCTGTTCAGATCAACAAACTATGGATGGTGCAAAAGCAAAAATAGTTGGCCTTTTGATTTTTCTGAAACGTTTAAGTTCATTTAGACTTGTTTTCTAGATTGAATATTACTTTACTTGCGTAGACTAAACATGTATTGACAAGACCTTTCTCATTTCTTTAACATGCAGGGACCGCTTTTAATGAAGTTCTAAATGAAAATCATTAACATAAGATGTTAAGCTTCATTTAAAGTAGGAGATTTGCCATTTAGTGTGTTTATATGAATTTCTTTGTTATGATTTGTATGTACAAAATTTTTTTACTTGTTATTTCAGACATGTAATTATTTGGTAAGATTCAATTTTTGACTAAATTTTCTTGTTGAAAATTTGAGTTTGTCTGTGACTGTGAGACTCTCCCTGCAGGTGTAAATTTGTGCAATATTGAAAGCAATTTGAAATATTTTTGTTTTATATTTGGTCTCGGAAACTAAGAATCAATGGCCACTCGACCCTACTTTTGTTGTAATCTGCAGCCTTCTATTGGTTGTTGCAACAATGACTTATTTTGCTGCATAAGTTAACCATATTGTTATTGTTCATGTTAACATGTTTTTTAGTCTATATAATTAAGACTTTTTACTTGATCATTTAACAAGAAAACATTGAAGCATAATTGTTCTGTTAGTAGAATTATCTTCTGGGGACTTATTTCTTGGGTTTTATTCAATGCGCAACTCATAATTATAGTTGTGGTATAACAAGACTACCTTGATCCTTTAACATCTTAATTCTTCCCATGTAAGCAATGTATCACATGCATCATGAAGCAGTGCTGGGTTTTGGTTGTAACAGTTCTGAAGTTGAGCATTGTTTTAAATCAGAGCTTTTAGTGTATAGAGCTTCTGTTGTTTGTTTTTCATTTAATTGCCTGTTCAATGACACTGAAAGTCTTATCTTCTGCATTTACTCTTAATTTTGTTGCTTGTCTTTTTTATCCAGGTATGACCATAATACTGCACATGCTGTGTTTGTCGTTATTTCAGTTCCACTTCTCCATTTGTTAATCACAGGAGTAGTTCTGGCAACATCTTGCTAGTAAGAGTCACTATCCCAAAATTGGAGTATTTGGAGTAACATTATATTAATACTGCACGTCCCCAATTAAAGACTCTTAAATCCGCTACTTTTAACCCATTCACTTGATTAATCACTGTAATTTGACTTTGTTTTGGAGATGAAAAATTAAACCAGAATTATGATATACAGTTAACACATAGATTCAAACTTTACTAAAGGAGACAAGGTCTAAGCATCATCAATAATTCAAATTGCAGTTCGATTAGGTTCCTGAGGCAAAGTTCCATAGGCTCTAGAAGCCATCATGCTTTCCCTTTTTCTCTTTAATTTGCTTTTGCATGCATGGTGCAAGACATCCAGAAAATCATTCTAGGTCATGATTTCGTAATTATTACAGATATATTCTCCATAACAGAGCTAATTTTTCTTATCTTGGAATCTCTCTTCATGCACATGTTGGTGACATTCAGTCATTCCACGAACGTTTTTGACTAACAAGTCTTCGGAAGGAACCACCTAATAGTTGTGTTTGAGCAATGACTTGAATAGTTAGTGTAAAAATTTTTGGTTCCTATTATGTATGAAATATATTTATATTGTTTGTGTGACCGTAAGAGGTACTGTTGTTTCTCTTTGAAATATACAGATTATTGCCGTGCCTGCAAGGGATGTTTGTTTTTCATTTGTTATATTAATTCTTACATCTTTAGTTTTTTTTTAATTTAATGTGGGAACAATCATATTCTCAGTTTTTCAATTTGATGTTAGTTTCTGTTTCCATCTCCCATCCATTAATTTTTCTAATTCAGTACTTGAACTTTGCAATTAATTACACATTAGGACTTCTGTTAATATCCTTAGATTGTACTTGACATCCAAACTAGACATAAATGTTATTCACAGTTGCATGTCCAGCTTGAATTCCACCAATACCGCGTAAGATTTTCCTTGAGGATAATTCACAGAAGTTCTAATTTAAAATGATTAGCAAAGTTATAAAATGATTTAATAGTCAGAAGATCGAAGTAGAAAATAACTTTAAGGACTGAAAATATGTTTGATGCTTTTTATGTGAAATAGCAGGTTCAATTCTACATTCAACAATACAGTGAAGTTTGTTAATTAGTGCTGAACCTTACTTTTCCGTGGCTGAGGGCTGTATGATTTGACATACAATGCAATTCTTTCTCTCCAATGTTTGTCATTCTTTATGGCATGTTCCATGTCGCTTTGTGTTTTGACACTTTATTTTATCTAGCCAAGTTAATGATCTTAAGTTCCTGCTCTTTTGTTTTCTTCTGCAGTGATATACTATTTTCTTTCACCCTTTTGGTAGCTCATACACTCATACCTGTTTTGCTATCATCCTGCTTCTCAAGGTGGAGCCTTCTATTATCATTATCTGAACTTTTTAGGCTATGATGGTAAACTGATTACTGCAATTGAAACATCTCTTCTATGCCTTGATAAGCATTTCAGTGTCGTACTATTTAGTGATTCATGCATTCTTATTAAGATTCTTTTTCTTGATTCACTATTATAGGATTATTTGCATACTAGGGTCCTTAAGGTTGGTGGTATGAGAATTGCTGTTAAAAGAGTAACTTGGTTTGAAAATATGAAACTAAAGAATCAAATATGATGTTCATCAACCTATGTTGTGCTGGCTATTAAATACCATTGCTTGAGACGTTGCATATTCTTCAATCCGGTTATTGTTTGTGGTTAAACCAAAGCTGTTTTATGACTATCGTTCTAATCATTGCGGTGAAAACCTGTATATCGATGAGTTGCACTAACTACATCTTAAGCTGCAGTTTTACCCTTTTTGGAGAATGTTTTTCATATACCCAGTCACATCGGCAATGTCCTGTCTTCTGTTTGTAAGTATTAAATACAGCATCTGATAGCTTCAATGTAGATTACTTTTTGTACTCTAAACCTTATGGTTCTTTTGGATCCCTTAGATCCTCTGAGTCATTTACCCTATCACAACTCTGTCCTTTTTTATCTCAATCATCTATTTATGTCGTACCCTGTCTCAACCCTGTCCCGTTTCGTCCTACATAAAGGGATGAAATGGGATAGGGTTGGGACAGAGTAAATGGCACAAAGGATCATGTCCAGATACATGTAGAAGGCACAGCTCAAAATTGAATAGCGATCTTGCTTCCTACGCCTTTTCCCGTTGCAAATAGAAAATAAAAGCACATTGAAGTCGGGCATATGGGACAATGTCTTTGATCAAGTGGATATAATCGATTCTAATGATTTTCATATTGTCAATTGTGCGCTCCCCATCGATCTTTTTATCTGGAAATTAAAAAAAATGTGATAAGCCAGCGTGTGAATGTTTATGGATCCTTAAAATTTGGAAGGATCGCATGCAGATGTACGTGGAATAACAGAGTGTTTCCTTAAACTAACTGATGAGACCAAACGAATCTGGGAGTGTGTCATTTCGGTGAAAATACTTGAAAGGCCCGATGGTAGATTCCAATTTCAAAGGAGACATCAAAACAGAAAGAGCCCGAACTTGTGATTCAACTTCTAAATTAGGTCGCTTTAATCTAGTTGAACACGTATCTGATGAACATGTAAGCAATAATATCTGTTACACTTGCCATCCATGGGGCATTTGACTCGAGCTTGTTGCATGGGAACGTTGAAACTTAAAATCTTCTAATATAGAGCAGATAAGATTAGGTCTTCAGCAGCATCTCATCAGAAACTACGTGTTCAACTTTTAAATACCCCATAATTCCACTGAGTTCTCACTGATTTGGTATCTCAAGAGCTGGTAGTTGATGACAAGGCTGATTTGTTGAGTAAGATAACAGATGACACTATCTTACCAAATCCTATGTAGTTAATGACCTTACAAAATCTTATGTAGTTAGTGACCTGATGATTTTGTTGCCAAAATTAAAAAAACCCGATTTGGTATTAAGTGAACTAATTCAAATGACCCTTAAAGAAAACACTTGTATACGATGGTAGGACTCTTTCTAGGTCAAGTTAGTTGTTGGAAGCGCACGTTTATTTAAGGCGAATCTTTACTTTTAACACTCAAGGAGATTCCTCGTGCGATTTGTAATTCACTCTATTTTCATTTGTTCAATTGCTGAGAACACTTTCTTGTAAGAATTGGAATGAAGTTCAGTTCAGTTGTAATAAGCCAACAATTCCCTCAAGTATGCTTGGTTGTTGGGAAAGATGACTTACTATTTGTTTGCACCTTCATAACATCAATGCAATAGCCTTCACATTGGAAAAGATGGTTGTTGGAAAATTTGATTACTGACCAACTCCTTTGCTTCAGGCTAAAGGAAATTTCTTGCCTTCTGCTTGTACCAAGGCAGAAAAGTAGCACAAGGAGTCGAATTTGTAGACGCATATTGAGAAATGATAACCACAGTGTGTCCTAAGCAATTGCTTCTTCGGTGGACTTTCTGTCTTAACCTAGGAAAAATTCAGACATACATATGAAACTATCATCTCAGTTTTCTGACGGACAAAGTAGGTATGGTAAGAGATAATTGACAGTGAAAAAGAGGAATCTAAACGAGGTCGCATGTTCTTGTGATAATGGAAACCTACCAATGATATATATATAATTCACTTGCTGACAATAAAGGTCGCATGTCATATTAGCTCTTGGCTATCTTAAGTATTCCATCATATCTAAAACAACGATGACAGATATTTGGTGTACTGGCAATGTTTCTTGTGGTTGATTACCTGGTAGGTACATTACAAACCAAGTTATTAGTTAACAGACAGGGGTTCAGGAAATTGGCCAAGTTGCAATATCTACGCTTCTTATCATACCTTCCATAATAACATAAAGCTAAGAATACGTTGCCTGGACTTGGTAATACTCAAAAGTTTAACCCATTTTTGCAGAAAATACAAGGAAAGTAATATTGGTTAAGAATAAGCTTCAATCCCACATCTTATCTTGAAAGATACATTTAAACTAATTCCACCTAATAAATGGATATGCCCAATCGCCATCTTCACTTGGTCGTGTTACATCTTGTTTAAAAGTGAGAGGATAGAGATGACAAGCAATACAAATTTAAGGAGTTAAGAGAGAGGCAAGGAGCAACCTTGGTTACTAACGGATAGAAAAGGAAGAAGATATTGGTTTGTGGTTTGTGGTTTGTGGTTTGTGGGCCACAAGGATTAACATTATAATGTTTTTAACATCAATTGATTAGATGGATCATTTAATGATTAATTAGAAAACATAATCAAAAGCAGAACTCGATTGTTGCTTGGCAGCAGGTTTTAAAATCCATTATCCATCGTCATTGTTTTATTCTTATCACATAAAGAGTAATTGATAAAGCTGAAAAGTGTGGCTCCCAATTAACTGAGAGGATATGTATCCACTGCTTTTGCACCATTCAATCTATTTGGAATTTTCTTGGGATATAAACTTTTGAAAGAGAATAATATATCCTCGAGACGCATTAACAAGTCAACAAAAAGTCCGCCTGTAAATGAGCAACTGTTAGTGCTAAAGGGTAGCGGTAGGTATCTTTCGTTTTCACAGGAGACGAAGTTGTAGAAGATTGAACCATCACAGCCCACAAATCCAGAAGGCATTGAATTTGGAGAAAACTAAGCAGAGAGAGAGAACGGTAAGGCATTTCATTATAATAAGGACAAGACTTTTTGTATTGAGTGTGGTAACATTAGATGGATAACTTCTTATTGATCAAGCTTGCTGCCAGCAACATCCACCACAAACCTATATCTCACGTCATTCTTCTCCAACCTCTCAAAAGCAGTGTTTATATAGTCCATTTTCACCAACTCAATCGTAGAGTTCAGCCCCTTTTCCTTGCAGAACTCAAGCATTTCCTCTATTTCTTTCATGCTTCCAATGAAGCTCCCCGTGATTGTCTTTCTCCCTATTAAAAGTCAACAAGAAAGAAAGTACATTAGCTTCTTCTCTTCTTAATTGGAATCAAAATTAATGACAAGAGCACCTATTGGACTGGAACTTTCAACTTTCTACACAAATGGTAGTCAGGTTTAATGGAAGTGTAGTCTTTCGTCGAGTAATGAAACAATCAATAGCATGGTTAATTATAGGGGAACAAAAGCTACAAGTTGAAACAGCACAAGTGTTAACATGAACACCAAAACTGAGCAAAAACAGGATCTTATCTTTATGGGATTTTGCAAGCAGAATGAATGAGAAAATACTCACCAAGCATGACCACAGGTGTAACAAACTGAAGCGGGGTGTTGATAACACCCATCAAGATCAACTTCCCATCAAGTTTCAACAAAGAAAGGTAAGGCTCCAGAGGATGGAAGACGGGAACAGTGTCGATAATATAATCAAGAGAGTCAGCAAATTCTTGCATTTTAGCTGCATCTGAGCTAACTAAGTATTCATCAGCGCCAAGATGCTCCAACGCCTCCTCTCTTTTCTTATCAGACGAGCTAATTACAGTAACATGGTGTCCCATCGCTTTTGCTATCTTCACTCCCATGTGCCCAACTCCTCCAAGCCCCAATATGGCTCCTCTTAGTCCACTCTGCTTCAGTCCAAAGTGTTTCAGTGGGCTGTAAACTGTTACCCCAGCGCACAATAGAGGCGCTGCTTGCTCCGGTGACATACCATCCGGTATCTTCACTACAAATCTGTGTAAAGTTCAAAACTTTATGAATAGAAGTACAAGTTTTTGTCATCCACTCAATTTAATAACCAACAAACTCTTATTCAAAGATGGGTTCTTTAATCCTACTCATTCCTCTTCTATTTATTACAATAAGATAGTTATGCAAACTGTGAATGCAAAAGTGAGAAAGTTCGAATCCTTACTTTTGATTAACTACCATAGATTCAGCGAAACCTCCTTGTGTTGGTTTACCATCAGTGTAGACATCATTGTACGACCAGATTTTCTTGTTGCAGTATTGCTCGTTGTCAGATTTGCATGGCCTGCAGTCTCTGCAGCAGCCTACCACAGCGCCGACACCAACGACGTCTCCAACCTGGTAACTGGCCACAGCTGATCCAACCTCCAACACCTCACCCACAACTTCATGGCTATTCATCCGTAAGAACAGTTATTACAGTTAGAATGCGAAAGCAGTAAAGCTCACGAGAAAATATTCCGATGTCTTAAAGATAACAGTGTCATAGATGAGTTTGTACCCAGGGACCATAGGATAATGTGACATGCCAAGATCATTCTTGACCTGGTGAATATCAGTATGGCAGATTCCACAACAGAGAACCTTGATAAAAATATCCTCCGGACCTGGGTTTCTACACAGAAAAGCATAAGATTATAGAGAGAGGCCATTAACAGTACTACTACAAATGTATGTAATAAATTATGAGATCATATGAAAATAACCTCAGGGTGTAGGTATAAGGAGATAGGATCCCAGATGGGTCTGTTGCTGCCCATCCAACAATTGTTCTTTCAGTTGCAAGGCTACCCATTTCCCAAGATGAATGATGAACAATGGAAAAGGGAGGCAGATGAGTTTGTGGCACCAAATAAAGGACAATGCGACGGTGGTTATATACACAATAAGGACGAGATGTAAAAGCAAAAGCTTACTTGGCGATGCCACGATATGACATCTCAGCAGTTGGACCTAGAGGCTCAGACTGCGTTAGGTGATTGGGGTGGGTGAGCGGGCATACTCTGCTTCCATCACCATTAATACTTTCATTTCCTCGGGCTTTTTGGTAGGTGAGCCAATGGAGGCATAAACATTATTTTGCACTACAGTATCTGTATGGGACTGTAACGTAATCACATTTTCCACGACGGCCTTAAAAAGGAATCAAATAACGCATGAATTAGCCATCCTACCTGCATAATCTAGGGACAGCTAATTGGCATTATTTTGTGTTTAATTTTTATAATTATTTTAGTTTATGTTTTTATTTTGTTATAATTTATTTTTTTAATTTAATATATAATCTAATCATCTAATGCTAATTATTAATACAAATTAAAAATAAAATAATTATTAAATTAGTTTAATTATTTTATTATAAGTTTAAAATTGGAAATAAAAATTTATTTTGGAAAGTAAAACTGTTTTCAAGTGTAATAATTATACAAAATATATAATTTGAACTTAAAATATATGAATTACAAATTTTAAAGTAATTATTTATGAAATAAATATTTTAATAGTAAATAAATTAGTTTTAAAATATTAATAAATAAATACTTTTACAATTTTTACTTATATAATTTTTTTAATAAATATAAAAGATTTATTATTAATAGATATCATATGAGATAGTAAAATAAAATTTATCTATTTATAAAATTGTTAATATCCAAAGTTTATTTAATATTTAATTATTATTAATAATAAAATTATATAACTACGTTGATATTAATAATCAAATGAATTTTTATTTTTGTTATAAACTTAAATTACAAAATGACAAATCATAAACTGTAAAAGAAAAAAAATCGAACCAAATAGCCATTAAAGTTAGGAAACAAAAATTAGAAATTATAATAAAAACAGAAGTGGAACCAAAATTAAGAAAATTGTTAGATATTTGCAATCATCATTTTTATTATAGCCTATTATTATTAATACTTTTATCTTTAGTGATATTAATATGCCGACGAAAAATCTAGTAAATGGTCTAAGATCAAGTTTAGTGGAAGAGTAAAGTAATCAATTGTTACGGTGTAATTGTCCCACATCGGTAATAAAAAGAAACTTATATGGGGTTTATAGGCTTATGAGCTCTCCCACCTTTCAAGCTAGCTTTTGGGATTGGTCCTCTCATAAGACCTATAACAGTTGGTATCAGAGCTAACATCACTCCTTAAAGTCCTCGTGCCATACTCACGAGTGGTGACATCAGCATTCTAGTGTTCGCCCGAGGCTAGAAAAGGTATAGCGCACAACCAGCTTGTGGGTACGTGGGTGGTGACGCCAGTATAGCAATATTCGCCTAGGGTTAGAAAAGGTCTAGCGCACAGCCAGCCTGTCGACGCTTGGGCTGCAAAGCGTGATGGAATGTTACGGTCTAATTATCCTACATCGATAATAAAAGAAATTTATGTGGGGTTTATAGGCTTATGAGCTCTTCCACTTTTCAAGCTAGCTTTTGATATTGGTTCTCTCATAAGACCTGTAATATCAATGGATCAAAATAAATAAAGTACAGTGCCAAATACAACTTAGGATAACTTTAAAATAATTTAAGTATTGTTATGGCCCTGGTGGCCCATTATGGTTTAGAGCTTCACCAAATAGATGTAAAGACCACTTTTTTAAATGGTGGCTTGGAAGAAGAAGCTTATATAGATCAATCGGAAGGTTTTGTGACCACAGGAAAGGAACGATTAGTGTGTAAATTAAAAAAGTCAATATATAGACTGAAGCAAGCTTCCCAACAATGGTATCTTAAGTTTAATGATATCATTACGTCTTATAGTTTTGTATAAATTAGCATCGTTGATCGGTGTATCTATATGAAGATTAGTGAGAGTAAGTTCATTATATTAGTCCTATATGTTGATGATATCCTTCTTACTGCTAATAATATGGTTTTGTTATATGTTGTAAAGAATTTCTCTTTAATAATTTCGAAATGAAAGATATAGGTGAGGCATACTATATGATAGGAATTAAATTATTCCGTGATAGATCACAAGGATTATTAAGATTGTCTCAGAAAGGTTATATCGAGAAAATATTAGAAAGATTTCAAATAGAAAAATGCTCCACGGGGATAGTTTCAATTCAGAAAGGGAACAAATTTAGTCAAATGCAATGTCTACGAATTTGGAACGTAAGAAAATGGAGTCTATTCCTTATGCATCAGTAGTTGGGAGCATAATGTATACTCAAACATGCACTCGGTCAGATATCAGTTTTGCTGTTGAAATGCAATCCTAGAATGGATCACTAAAAAGTCGCAAAGAAAGTTCTTAGATATTTACAAGACACAAAGAACTATATGTTCACATATAGAAAATCAATCCATCTCGAAGTGATAGGTTACTCGGATTTAGACTATGCCAGTTGTTTAGACTCACGAAAATCTACATTCGGTTATATGTTTCTATTAGCTGGAGGAGCAGTTTTGCGAAAAAGTGGAAAGCAGTCTGTCATTACTACTTCCACTATGGAGGCTGAATTTATGGAGTGATTTGAGGCTACGGTTCATGGATTGTGGTTACGGTTCGCAGCTATTTTCTTCTCTAAGAATAGACCGTTAAGAATTTATTACGATAATTTCGCAGCTATTTTCTTCTCTAAGAATGACAAGTATTCAAAGAATGTGAAACACATGGATTTAAAGTATTTGTCTGTAAAAGAAGAAGTGCAAAAACATAAAGTGTCAATTGAGTATATTGGTACTGATCTCATGATAGCGGATCTGTTAACTAAAGGCTTACTGCCCAAAATATTTATTGGTCATGTTGAACTGATGGGCTTTATAGATAAGTCTTTGTTAGCATAACGTTCTGACATGTATATATACATATAAGTGTTTTGCTCAAATTGTTATGATACTTATGAATTCAATTACAGTCATATGTTTTTGCTTACTTACTTGTTATCCATATTATGTTGTATAAAATAATTATTCTTTTTGTGATAGCAATTATAGAATTACCCACTTAAAATTTTATGAGTTGAGTTGATTATGTGATACATGAAAGGAACCATTTTGTATAACTTGTGATCACCATGATCCCATTATCTTAATTCAATTAAGGATGATTTGATCGATTCCATACATTGTGTGCACTTAAAGTTTTATTGTTGAATCACCAAGTCGTAATATGAGTAAAATGGGAGATTGTTAGATTAATTTAATAGCCCATGTCACTTATAGATTTGAGTTCAATGAACAGAGTCTAAGATGATGGTTATTAGGTCTGAAAGCCTGATCTCAAATGGGTCTAAGTCCTTTTCCCTCTCTCTTTTAAAACAAACCAACATGATGGTTAGTTAAAAGAATAAGTGTTGGAAAATTATCATAGTTTCTGAATCATTGAAGAAACAACGAAAAGAACCAAAGAAGAGAGGGAATCAATACTTACAGCTATCATAGATACAGGTATGACAAAATAAATCGATCCATTAAATTGTCTTATACACAGGTCTTGTTTTAGATCTCCAATAAAGAAGTAGTGAATTTGGGTGAGTTGAAAAAAGTTTCAGAGTGATATTGGAAGAACATGGGTCGAACGTGGCTCTATGTTCACTATTGTGGCACCCACACAGTACTATGTTAAACCTCTGTAGCTTATTAGTATATTCTACTTCTTTATAAACTTGGCAGATATTATGATTCAATGATAACTTACCATATAAAGGAATATGTCTTAAATATGGTACCATATTCACAAATATGACCAAACACAAACCCTTATTGGGTTATAGAGAAGAAGTTAAGGGAGTAGTGAAGTAACATAGGATCAACATGGGCTTGTAGAGGTCAAAATTTTAGAGTTTCTTGAGATAAAAGAAAAGAGACAATGAAAGAGGGGTGAGCTATCTGGAAGGACCAGAGACTAGTCAAAGAGGGAACTTTTAGATCCAAAGAAGGGTAAAGGACGAGAGGCCATCCATATAAGATTTAAGAACACGTTAAAAAAAGCAACCTTGGAGAAAAATGAGAAATCTATCAAGATTTATTAAGAATATCAAGATTCAAGATATATGGGAACGTTATCTTATTTCTTATTTGCTTTCTTATTTATTGTGGATTCTCTTTATTTTAGTATGAACTAATTGGGATATAGAATTAGGCACAATGAACTCTAGAATTTGTTATTTTGAATTGATCCCTTAATTTAATACAAGATTCTATACTTGTTTATTGTGTTGAATTGAAGTAGCAAACACATATGCTGGGATTGAGAAATCATACATATAATTAAGGGAAGGCATAAATAATAAGAGTTGCATAATTAAGGGAAGGCATGAATAATAAGAGTTGCTTAAATCTCCCATCAAACAAAAGAGATGTCAATCAATTAACTTAAAGATATGGTCTATATGTCATAAAAAAAGAATATTGGTATAATTTTAACATTTTAATGATCTAAGAAATTAAGTTTAAATATTAAATCATGATAAATTCCATTATCAAAAAGGTTCAAGGGAGATTTTTTATATAGATCTTAATTATCTGGTTGTTTATTCTTACTTATCACTTTGAATGGTTGTTTTTATTATTATTTTATTTTTATTAAATTTTCTTTTTAAAATTAATAATTCATTTGAAGATATTAGACAATAGAAAGATAATTAGCACTAATAATTACAGTTCTTATGGGATCAATACTCACAGTCACTAAAATTATATTATAGAAAATAATAGATGCAGTTATCTTGGTGATTTCTTTTAATATTGTTTTGTATTTTGAGATATATAAAATCAAATATTAGAAAGCTAGAAGACTAAAAAAAGTATGGGGCATGGTTCGGTTGGATTTTGCAGAAACGGAACGTCGTTATTTTGATCCATGATTCCGAGTAGCTTTGGCTGGAGATTGCCTGCAAAACAGATAAAGGCGCGCCGGGGGTTGGTCCCCGGCCAGCCACTCCGACGCTCAAGTTAGTATTTTTGTAAAGGGTGTAGTCGCCTAGAGCAGGAGGAACTAGGGTTTGTATCGCGTACCTCTTATCATGGTAGAATAGTACCTTATATACAACGTGGATGTTAGGTTTA
>JANVCQ010000232.1:40927261-40937782 GCA_025531925.1 Erythroxylum plowmanianum
AGGTCTTTGTGTTTGCATGGGAGACTAACTCCTGTGAATGGGCCATGGATGCATAGATTGAATGTCTTGGGCCTGGGTCTAGCACAGTCGACCCGACCAGGACATATAAAATTTCATACCCCCGACAGTAACCATGACATTATCCTTGTTAGTTCAAAGAGCTGGCACCACATTTTCGCAAGTTGATTGAAGATTTTTCTCAGTACCACCAACCTCCATGCCTTAGTGCTCAAAAGCTAGCAACCATATAAGATCTTAACAAAAATAAAAAGATGAGCACATCTTGATAAGTAGAGACTTACAAAAGAAGAAAAATCTAGCCAAAGTGAGCAAATAAGTTATGATATACAAATTTAACGAAAAATTTCAAATTCAAAGCAACAAGTATCTTCACCGAAAAGAGGCACTTTATAATAACCATGGTTATTTACTAATTTAAAATATTCATATATTGAAGGGATACAATATTTTCTGTGAATCCTAATCTGGACTCTGGATACTTACTGTCCGTATGGTTGCTGTCTTTGATTGCTGGAGACGGAACGGAACAGAAATTTGGAGACGGAATGGAACAAAAACTGGAGACAGTGAACTGTTTGGTTATGGTAGACAGAACAAAGAAAACTGTCTCCGTCTTGAGGACATAATGTGTTTGGTTGCAGGGGACAAAACGAAAAAATATAATAATAATAATATATTTGAATAATAATAAATACAAATTATATAATAATAATAATAATAATAATAATATATTTGAATAATAATAAATACAAATTATATAATAATAATAATAATAATAATAATAATTTTGAATAATAATAAATACAAATTATATAATAATAATAATAATAATAATAATAACAATAATAATAAATTTTAAGAAGACGCTTTTAAGTCATCCACTCCTAGACTAATCCCCGCTCGTACCGGGTCAGTCCATAAGAGGTAAAGTGCTGGTCAAATTCCATTCCCAGGGCTCAAACTCGAGACCTTTGGTTAAAGGATGAGAGCGCTGAACCACTCGTTAATTCTTTCGTCTTGTTTTTCCCTTTTTTGTTTTTGGTAATTCAAGAAATTTCATCTCGAGATTTAATTTTACTTTTTAATTTTAAAATATTATTAAAAGATAGAGAAAAAAGTTATCATCTTTAATTTTGAGATGGATAATAGCTTAGATTATTAGTTGTTCATATCATCATTATTGTTAGTAACACCCATTTAAAGCCCCGCAAAGATCTGAGATTTTGAGAAATCTGATAATACGCAGTTTTATTCTTACATAGTTGAAGAGTTGTTTCCACTCTTACATAAAAATGGACGTACATACATATCTAAAAAATAAATTAAAATAAATAAATAAATCAAATAAACATAAAAATACAACATAATGTACATAAATACCTATTAGTTGTACATAATAATAGATAAATAATGTGATTTACGCCAATAAATTAGTAATTTAATATTAAATAATATATTCCGTTTAAATTATATGATACTTGCAAGTTATGATATATTGTTATTCTTAATTAGACGTCATTTTTAAAATTCTAATTTAAAATATAATATTTTTGAATTAGGAGATTTTTTAAAGAAAATTTAATACTATGTCAATTGAAAATGTGTAGAGTCGAGTTTAAGTTTTAGGTTGATTTGAATCAATTTGTCAATCCTACTACCTTCAAATTCATTAATTAGGATGAAAAGTAAGTCATTAAGTATCACTTTTTAAAGAGATTAAAATTAGAGAAAATAGTAGTTTGAGAAAATACAATAATATGCATATTTAATCATTGAAAATAACCTTTTTATTAATTAAGGATAAAATTACATATTATTAGACCTTTTTAAATTTCACGCATCAACAAGATTTATATTAACTGTTAACGTTGTTGTTATACGTATTAAATCATATTACTTAAAAAGAAAAAGATTAATGACATCAATGAAACTATTATAGCTTCTTTTTTGCAAAGTGCCAGCAAAGATCGCAATTCCCTCGCTTTAGCTTGACGATATGTCCAAAGTATTACGAAATTCCAAATACATGTTCGTTCCCAACATTGAAAAAACGTGTTATTGGAACAGCAGATACAATGTTGTCCATTCCAGCAGTATCTCTGGTAAAAGTACACAACCAACTGAAGAACACAAAAACAGAGATCGAAGAGGAAGATAGAGAGAGAGTGAAGTTGGGAACTTGAGAGACACGTGTCTAATCAATTATTGATAAATCCACGATTTGTCCAATTAAAGCCTCTTAAGTAATGTCTAAGCAATATAAGAGAATTTTGTCATGTGCATAGGATGTGATCTTTTGTCCCCACTATTTTGTACCAATCTTGTTTCACTTTATCTCAATTATATATTTATGTGAAATTTACATAAATATATAGCTGAGATAAAGTGAAACAGAGTTGATACAAAATAAAGGGGACAGAAAATCTGACGAGGTCCTTGACACACATACTTTTCATTACTTAGTCAACTGTTATTAACATAACAATTCTATACTTTACTTATCAGGGGGTTTTAATGTGAAATACTATTTATAAGAGTGGAAAAGTAAGCTCACAAAATGTCAATTAAATCTGCTTTCCTTTAGAAATAGAATTTCCACACCAATCTGTCACTTTTTGTTAATTTCTTTTTAGAATATTCCAAAAAGCAGAAAAAAGACTTTTTTACACAAGGTCAAACGACCATGAATCTATTATGACTTTTTATTTTACAGTTTTTGGTGGTTTAACGAATTTGGTCCAACCCCCTATATTACAAATTTTCAAATTGGTCCTCCTTTTATTACAAATTTTCAGATAAAATCCTAAGTTGCCAAACAATCCCTTAGCATTATATTAATTACTCTTTCTCGTTTTGAGCTTGCCTTCATCAGGCGTTTGAACTTTGCGGCTGTGCTGTTAAAGGCGTGTTTGTGTATGTGTGGCAAGATTTGGCGTTGGAATGGCCGCGTGCGAAAAGAAGATATTTAGAAACAAAAATAAATTATTAAAAATAATTAGAACGAGTTCACACGCACGAGCGCCCACCGACTTGACTCGCTCGACCGGCCACCACCGCAAATTACGGCAGCTCGTGTGGGGTGAGGAAGGCAAAAGGAATGCCACCGTGTCACTTTAACTTAATTTATTTTTACTAATTTAGTAAATTTCAATTAATAATAATAACAAATAAATATAAAAAAACTCTCAAAATTGGTCTAATTATTTCCAAAAATTTAAAAGTACGATATTATCTAAGAAAGTACTCTCTCTCACTCAGTTTCTTCCGTTAATTTTAACGGAACAAAAAAAAATAAACAAACAAAACTAGCCGATATGTCGTTCGCCACCGGTTCAAAACTTGCCGTCTGAGCCGGCAACAAAACAGTGGTCTAACGAAAGCAACTGAACCGAACCGAATCGAATCGAGACAGGCTCTCGGTTCTTATAGAGCCACTAGTGGTTCGGAGGAGAACAAGTCGCCGATGTCTTGAAAGAAATCGTCTTCCTGCGAAATGGGTGACTCTGACGATCTAAAATCTTCCATACTCGGGTCCAGGAAACAGTCGCCGAAGTCCCCGTTCCATGTGGTCCCCTGAAAAATGGTGTCGTCGTCGAAGAGGGACGGTCCTGTGGTCGTGAAGTTGAAGAAATCGTCAAGGAAGGGCTCGTCTAGCAACGGCAAACTCTGTGACAAGTAATCATCGGGGACGTTGGTTTCTCCTTCGCACTCCTGCAGGACAGCTTCCACTTCTTGTCCCGGTTTCTGACATTCAATGGGTTCCACGTCTTTGACGTGTTCATCAAGTGATTTATGAGCCTCATCTTGTTCACCGGAGGGAGTTCTGAAGTTGAGAACTGAAGTGGGTGAGCAAAGATTGTGAGACTCGTTGGCAGATTCGTAGCCGGAAGTGGAAGTGGTGTTAATCTCTAACTTCTCTTCCTCTTTGTGGTCTTTTTCTTCGTATTCTTCTCTTCCTGGTGGAGTCATGAAGTTGGTTAAAGCGTCAGGTCCTCTGAGTTTAATGGCAGCATTATCATAGACCATAGCAGCTTCCTCGGCAGTATCATAAGTGCCTAACCAGAGCCGTACACGTCTCGCAGGATCGCGAATCTCAGCCGCCCATTTGCCCCAAGGTCGTTGCCGTACGCCGCGAAACTTTCTTCCATTTGATGTCGTCGCTGCAGAGTTAAGTTTCAGTGGGCGGCTTCGTGACGGTAGGACAGTACTTGCTCTTCGTTTTCGGGTATTGGAGATTAGAGAAGCAGTAGCAGTAGTACTACTCGCTTCTTTACATGTAGCTTCGATGTTGATCTCGTTCACATAGCGTTTCACTCGGTGACGGCCAAATAGCTCACACTCTTCGTCGCTGGAGGAGTCTGTAGCCTCGCTGTCGACGATGGCGATCCGGACCACCCGTGGGACGTTCTGGTCAGAGTGGTGACTCCTGTCATCAGAGACTTTTCTGGTTCTGAAAGATGGTTTGGAAAATTTCTTAGTGACTTGTCTGTGTTCCGTGAACTTGATCGGACACAGAAAGTTGCTCTTCAAGTCCATGTTTGTGTTTCTTCTTTTCTGGGTTTTCTCTTCACAGATTCTGCATTGGCATGGAAAGAGACCCAAAAAGCAAATAAAGAGAACAAAAGGTGAAAGAGTCGTGAAGCTGAAGACTAAAACTTTGAGATAAGGAGAGACAAGGGTGATTCAGAAACCTGCTAAAAAGACATAAAAAGGCTCACTAAACACTATTAAAATCTCGAAACCTTTCAAACACTTGAACAGTCACTACGTCTCTGAACCAGAAGAAGAAGAAAAAACTCAAGGCTCCAAACCTCCAAACCTCAAAATCTCTACTTATAGGAAAAGGAAAACAGAAACAAAAACTGTTTTTCCTACTTAAGAAACAAACAACCCAGGAACAGACAGGCCTTAAATCCTTCCCAAAACGAGAAAACACCCAGGAAAGGCAAGAACAAGAAGAAGTGAAAATGGAGGAGAGAAAGTTATCAGAAAAAGTGTATAAGACAGAAGAGAGTTTGGGAGTGTACTCTTCGTCCTGAAACAAAGCAGTGAGAGAGAGAGAAAGTGAGTTTACTAATTGCGGTGAAGAAAACACTGAAATCGCTGTTTTATAGGATCCAACAGCCGAAATTGGGAAAACCCAAATTACTAGGCCGAACTTATTATCTATCTCTTTCCGATTTTTCAAACCACTCATTTTTTAAAAATTAAAATTTATTATCACGAAAATAAAAAGGAAACTTTAGATTAATTTTTATGTACTAAACTCTTATGGTCAACTTAAGAATCACTTGGCATTAAATTTTCATAATAGGTTAGTGAGATT
This sequence comes from Erythroxylum plowmanianum, assembly GCA_025531925.1. Classification (NCBI taxonomy): domain Eukaryota; kingdom Viridiplantae; phylum Streptophyta; class Magnoliopsida; order Malpighiales; family Erythroxylaceae; genus Erythroxylum; species Erythroxylum plowmanianum. The sequence goes on from JANVCQ010000232.1 coordinate 40,932,609, forward strand.
CGCACCAAATCCACTATGTTTAGGAAAAACTACTTCCCATTTGTAATTTTAATCAAGAGTTTATATTTTCTTAACCACATTACCATAATTTTTATATTTAAAAAAAAGAATTAGAGATTTTGTGATATCTTTTAATATTTATCGAATACAAATAATAAGATCTAAGTAACTTATTTGATCAACTAAGTGATAGGTTAAATTGAAATACATGTTCAAAATTTGAATTTATATTTGAGATTGATAATAATAAATATATTATTATTAAGAAACAAATTCACATCAATTTCAATGTGCATTTCCATTATAGTGAAAGTGTGAAAACATGATAAGCTTCGACTGCATTCAAATGAAGAGATGAACTTAGGTAGGAACTAGTCATAGTCATGTCAAAGGCGGTGAGTCGGGGCCGAAGATTCCGGCCGTGATCACAAAGGACATTGTATTAAATTTGCTCTACGAGCCGCCGTATCCCGATGATTGAGTAAGATCATGACACGTGGAAAGATGGGCCCGACTTCAAGCTCTGTCACAAATGGAGACCATCATCAAAGATGACCCAGCAGGCAACCCTTGGCCTCGGATAACGTGACGCCAGTCACGTGAGGCCCAAGATACCCGGGTCCGGTTAAAATGTTGCTGGTCAAAAAATCAAGAAAATTTGTGAAACACACACATACAAAGCTTTGACCGCTCACTTACTCTTTTACCCTTAGACCGACCGACCGTTGATTACTGAGAGAAGACACGGTGAGTACCGAGGGTATGTTGGTAAATTGGTTGGTGTGGGACACTTCATTGTGTGCTGGCCTTTGAGAGTGGGCGGTGGGTTAATAATTTTCTACCTCTTAAAATAAAAACATTTTTTTACATTTATTAAAAATTAACTTTTTATTACAGCCAGTCCTAACGTGGCCGGCAACCTAGAATTCGCCGCCATTTTATAAATCTGTTTTTTTTTTACACTTCTCTGATCTTTTTTCTGTTCCTCGAGATGTGCTTATGCCACCTTCAGTTCAGTATTCACTGCTCACTACCACCACCACAGTTCCACTCCTCCTCTCCATAATTCAATCATGTAATTATTTTGGGAATCTATTTTTTGTTTAAATTGATTATATTAAAGGATGTTTTAGTCAATTCAATAATTACGATTATAACCAAAGTAATGTAAGTGTGTTTGATTGAGCTTGTGGAAGATGAATAAGTAATTTTTTCACTGCAAAAATCATTTTTAAGAAAAATAAATATTTGGTTATAAAATGAAAATGTACTTTTTTAATAGTTATAACTTTTTTGAAAGTCAAAATATAGTTTTTTTAAAAAACTCAAATTTGGAGTTTCTTAAAAAGTACTTTTTCATATAAATTTTTCAAAACAATTAATGAGCTTATTTTTTAGATTCTTTTATCCTTATGTTTTACACATAATTTCTGCAATATTCACAAACTCATCTTCACGTTTATTTTGGGAGTTATATAATATTTTTGATTTTTTTATATGTTTTAATATTTATGTTTGATATTAGTTTTATTTATGTTATATTTCATATAAAATATTTGATTAGATATATTTTCATTTATGTTTCATATAATTTAAAATTATATAATAATTAATATATTGTGATTTGCATATTGTTTAATATACTTTAAATAATATTTATATTCATAAATAATTTTTATTACAAAATAAAATATAGTTAAACTTAAAAATAATTTTTATTTTTATGTTATCAAATAGTCTATTGTATGAAACTCTTTAAAAAAATTATTTTTTAAATGACAGCTAAATAATCAACTAATTTTTTTTAAAAAAAATTTCAAAAAAATTTACAAAAAAAAAAGCTATTTTGATAAAAGCTCTGTTGGTATAACTGTAACCATATAGATGCTGAAACAGTTAAGTGGCGCGTGGTAACAGGGGCGGTTTTCACACCTACCAGTCCAACGCCCCACAGCCTCCGGTGAAGTTGTTGCCGACGTCCTCTAAACAGTCACAGTCACATCACACAGGACTAATCATGGTCTCATGGACAGCCACTCCAGTCCAGTGGGATGTCGTGTCCTTGCCTCAACTGTTATACACTCTCCGTTCGTCCTAACGATCGTACGGCTTACCTGGACTTGGACTTTCCGTATACATTCCGTTTGACAATAAATTTTATTTATCATTTTTTAGATAAATAAGGAAACTTTTTTGTCTTTTATTTTAATGATAAAATTTTATATTTTCCTTTATTTCCTAAATATTCACTCAATTTAATTTTCCAGTAAAAAATTGAGCTAAACCTTAAGCCTAAAAAAGTATAATGTATGCAGCCTTATCCTTTAACTAATAAAGAGATTGTTTTATAGTGACCCATAATTTATTAACTAATACTATTTAGTTTAAATGTTATTTTTGACCTTTTTTTGAGGGAATTTTATTATTTCCCTTATTTTGCAATATTTTCTTTAGTAAATGAATTACGATTTACATTTAATGTTGACTTCCTGAAATTCCTTCATATCAAATCCTTCTTATAATAAGGAATGTCCATTTTTGGAAAGTAAGAGGGAACATAATTGCTTGACTTAGATAATCATTAGATTACACTTAATCATAATTAATTACGTATGATTTAAGAAGTCAACAAGAGAATTTGGATTAACCTCGGAAAGACAGTTTGGTTTTATGGTAACAAGTGAAATTTACAAGCCAACATAATAGTTCCACACAAAACAAAATTCAAAAATTAATTAAATTAAGTTAGTACAATGTGATATAGTAATTAATCAAGTTTTGGGCTGATAACTCAACTCACTTCTTAAATTCAACTTGAATAAATAAAATTTAACTTAAAATAATAAATTAAGATAATTATAATAAATTATTAATTTACGTCATATTTAATTGTACAACTTAAATTTAAAAGTTGAGTTGAATCATCGTGTAAATAATATTTAATTAATTTATGTTTAATGTTTAAATTGCGCGTGTTTCATCGTTATTTTTTAACTAGAGAAGAGTTTTTATGAAAATTACAAAAACAAATTTCGACTTAAATAGTCACACAAAGTAACTTAAATCATACAACGCATGAAACAAGGAATCCGACTTGAAATTGTCCTTATTCCTTCTTTAATTTCCAATATCACGGGTCACATTCATCCCCAGCTTTAACAGTGATTCGTTAGTTAGCCTCTCTCCATCACCACAATACCACATTCACCAAGTGATGATAGTGATGACTAACCGAAGAGCTGGCTTATGTTGACCACTATGTTGATCACATTCACCAAGTGATAGCGAGAGTAGCTGAAGAGATGGCTTATGTTGATCACATTCTCCGAGTGATGAGTAACTGAGGAAGATGCCGAATTGGTGTATCGAGTTTTGGTTTATGTACCATTTCTTTGTATTTAGAAACATGTGGATATGGTTCTTCTGGCAATTATAGAAACAGGAGGTCACATAGGAACTGCCGAGATTGATGGTTTTTTGTAGGAAAAAACAAACGACCACGTAGAAGTCATCAGGCGGAAGCAGCACGCCTGCTGTAATAATCTCAAGACTAAAATATCTCACATGACTATGTAATCCTTTGTCACATGAACTCAATAAGAGGATAAACACATCAATATTGATTATAAAAAAAGTTTTCCTTAAGAATATAATATCATAATTAAGATAATACAACATCAACAACACTCATTATAGATCCTACTAATATGCGATATTTGAAAAGGTCTAATAATGCATAGCCTTATCTCTAATTAGCAGAGAGATTAATTCTAAAATTAAGAAAAAATATCATTTTAAAACTTATTTCTAACAGATAAATTTTGGGTATTTAATAAATGTAAAAGTTTATTAAATTCCAACTAAAAAAGTCATATAATTCTATTTATTTGAAAGTTTACGAGTTTGAGAAATTATTTAAAAATGGGTTTTTAATTACCTACAAATTTAGTTAATATCTTTTCTTTTAATGGAAAATACAAATTCAAATTTAGAAATATAGATTTGTATTGAAAAAAATCATATAATTATATTTATTTAAAAGTTTGAGAAGTTATTTATTAAAAAAAAATCATCTAAGATATTTCTAACCTTAGTGTTTAGTTTTACTTGCTTGGATCTTTACAACATTGATTAATTAGTTCTTCATTTCAAAAAACGTGAAATTTGATTTATTATTTATTTTTCTTGAAGAAAGTGTGTGTATCCGTTAGTGTTTAAAGATCCCATGTTTGAATTAAAGTGAGAAAAATTTAAAAAATTTAATAAAAAGAACCACAAGGATTAGCAAAACCAAAGCAGAGAGACCGGTCCGGTTCTCGAGAGCCGTCGTCGGTCTGGCCAGGCGTCTCTTCATCTCCTCCTCCATAGTACATAACTCCATAAACTAAAGACAGCTGGGGAAGTACACCGAGTTCGACAAATCATGCATGCCCTGCCAAACTCACCTTTTGTTATATATGGTTTTTGATTTATTTCGGTTTCTTCTCTTAAAATATGATTGCCGTTCTAGAGCTCAACTTGCATCCCATAGTTTCATGTGGTGTATTTTTAAGACTTAAGTGTAACTGTAATCTAAATCCGAGTTTTCTTGATCACAAATCATTACTATCTATATATATATATATATAAAGTATACTCACACCACGACAGGATAATACGTATGAGTCAATGATACAAGAGGCATCAAGTCCGATATATATAGATATAAACATATCATACCGTATCATAAGGGTTTAGCTCTCACTCTGGTCAGTCACAAGTCACAGATCATCCACCATTAATAAGTTAATGAGCATCAAACCCAAGATGTCCTTGATTCTGGTGTCGCCGGTGACTCCTACTCATACATGTGTTTTGTGGGCAGTTCATTGCATTACAGTACACAAATAGGTCCACCGCTACTACTACTTCCTTCTTGCTTAGTAAATGGTGATGTTTACACTACAAAAAGCTGATCGGTACAAATAAAGAAGATCAGGAGTATCTGGCCTTGTCCATTAGTTTTATATATAATAAAAAATTACTAAGGTAATTGTAAACAAATGATATTTGATGAAGAAATGTATCTATTTCATCATACCCGATATGTACATTTGTTTGTGCTTTTATACTAACTACTGGAAAGAAAAACTATTGGTTATTTGTTATGTACAACAGACAAGGACGACTATAGG
>JANVCQ010000232.1:40937882-40950456 GCA_025531925.1 Erythroxylum plowmanianum
TAATAATAAATTTGAATAATAATAAATACAAATTATATAATAATAATAATAATAATAATAATAATAATAATAATAACTAAACATTAATAAACATAATAGTAAACATAATAACTAAACATAATAAACATAATAAGAGGCGACAGTGGAGACAAGGACGTCCCTATCCTCCCTTTTTGGAGTGGACAGAAATTTATGTACCTGTCTTCCGGAGACAGGGAACAGAGACGCGGAGATAAGAAGCAAACACCCATGAAGATAGAGATTTTTTTGTCTTGTCCACTGTTTCCGTCTCCGGAGACACTATCCATACGCATGGTTATAGTATATTCATATATTAAAGGGGTACAATACAACAGGAGCGGAAAACCAATGATGAAAGCTAGTATGTCATGCATATGTCACGCTCCATTTTATATATGCTTGATTGTTTTTTGTCTTTAAACGCGTTAGAAATTGAGGCCTAAAAAGCACGGATTGGATGCCGCTGTCTTGTCAGTGTCACTCTGTATCAATATCCCATCGTCACTAATTGTGGTAAGTGAATATTTTCCCGGAAAAGTTTATTTTGTAAATGAGCGCTAGATCCGGCTATCCAGCGAGCAAGAAAATGAAAAATTCTATTAACAAATTAATGGGTAACTTGCTCGAGGACTTCTGAAAGTTTAATAGTTGAGAATTGAGACCTGTTAGGGGTCATGGAAACGTGTTACCTTAGCTTTACTGGTTCTAATAAACAAAAATTCTTGTATTACCCACCAACTTTTTTGTGATCTTAAAAAAATTGAATAAGGTGTTTCTACACCAACCTCCTTCACCTGGGTCAATCTTTTGTGTTCGTCAATGTCACCATTACTCTAAAAATGTCGTAAACTGAGCAGGAAAGAAAAAGATGCATATGATAATTACAGCTTTTGATGTTCACATCTCACCTTCCCCGGAGTTGAAAAGTAGGGACAAAGTTGATTCATTGCCATTTCTTCAGCAATCTCCAAGTCGTACAAAAATATCACTTACATAATACAGCATTTGTTTGACCAAGACTACATCAAAATTATACTTGTATTCAGTAACAAGTGAGACATATCTCTTTACATGATTCCAATCTTTCTTGGATCGCCTACCAGCATAAATTGTTGACAATATCTTGAAGGATTGGAGTGCACTTGTTTTAAGCGAAGAGTCCAAGCTGACGTCGCAAAGTATTTCCTGTCATAGTAAACTATCAATGGCAGAACTCTTTACTGGCATCCTTCAGAATAAAAGTTGTCAGAATAAAAAGCATTTCGGCTTCCTTTCTCTGCCCTTTTGGCCTCGACTTCTACAGCAGGAATGGTGTCAAATTGGAATCGTACTTTCCTCGACTGAACCTCTTTTGTGGTGCAAGAATCCTCTCTTACCGTTAAGATTCTGATGTGTAAATTCATGCTTCCCTGCCGTCATGCTACTATCTTGGAGCCAAGCTTGTGCTTGTGCTTGTGATTGTGTCGTGCATTTGAAAAAATGTCTCTCTGTTTCTATTTTAAAAGATGCTGACATTAAAGCCATGTCTTCTTAGATATGAAAAATATAATAATAATCATTGTGCCTTCACTTCGACCACAATAGTCAAGATATCTGAAACAAGAGATGACTATTCAGTTGTGGACAAGAACTATGACATTGCCAAATTTTAATTTAAAAGGCATTCAACAACTCAGTGGATATGTATACTTGTACGTATGGTATGGACATGGAAATCTCCACTAGGCATAGCTGATATTAAAATACTTAAAACTGAAGGCGCACCCCTTCTCATAACTTCTCGCTGTGGACCCTCACTCGAGTTATGAAATGTTCAAAGTAGTCGCAACTTGCAATCCTAGCCAGCAAAAGTTTAGGGGGGGACGCGAGAACGACTGGAAGTGGATACATTTGACTTTGTGGTCGGCCTGGAAAATTACGATCTGATTGCCCACATGAGTCGGGACTTGGAAACATATCAGATTTGAGTATCGCTAGTTGATTGAAGTAAGCCCATTTAGATGTTCACTTCTTGCAATGGGAAATACAAAACTCTGCTGTACTGCACATACAGTCCTAAACAAAAATATATCGAGAACTTTAATCATTATACCAACTAGTGCTCTAGCCGCCCATCTCCAGACTATGAGAAGGCAGAAGCTCCATTTCCTTGTTTTTTTTTTTTTTTGATACAATGGAGAGAACTAATTCTTCAAGAACGCAACTGAGCTAGCATGATACTGGAGAAGCAAACTAAGACGTGGCCCAAGGAATTCCAAAGAGTCCAACGGGAAAGGCCAGAAGACCCTTGTTTAGCTAGAAAATCCACACTCTGATTCCTTTGTCTGAGGGTATGTTGAAGAGAGCAGCACGACGCTCGCCCAAGGTACAATAATCTCTTTCATATTCAGAACTCATATTCACAGAAACTGTACCTAATAAAAACAAGTGGGCACTTTGCCTGGGAAAAATCTCCAGTTTCTCTACTGATGATCTCCAAAGTGAGGGAATCCTTCTCCCATCTGTTCCTACAACTTGTCACAAAATCTACACTGTTAGCCTGTCTTAGAATTTGCTTTCCTAACTTGCTACCAACTTAAAATGCTTAGCTCTCATAAGGTCCTATGGCAATTTAAATTAATTAAGTACGCCAGAAAATTTCGTCCAAAATGTAATACGCTCCTGTGAGAGTTTCTCTCCAACAGTTGGAGTGCATTCCAAACCTTTCGTCCAACACCTTCCGTACACAACAATATATAGTGCTTTAGATAAAAAATAAAATAGAACTCGCCAGATACAGTGAAGAACTTTAGTTAACGTTGGAAGATACAGATAAACCAATTGTGAAGGCTTACGTGCCTCGTTTTTCCCTGCAAGCTTGTCACACGTATATATGAAAGGGACAACAGTTATAAGAGGCTTCTTCAGTTACAATCTAACTGCACAAAGGGATTTGTTTATACCAGTTACACAAGCTATAAGAATGTTTTTGTCCAAACTACATAACTATTAAAGGAAAAAATTTGGCACCAATCAGTCTTAACTAACGTAACCAAAAACCTACCAACTGCCAAATAACTATCACTGCCTTCACCATAAAGCTGAGGCGAATCTATAGAGTTCTAGTAATTGTGATGCACTGTTAAATTTGCCTCAATGTGCCTGAAATCACCAACCATGCTAGGTGCTGCCTTTCAACCAAAATGGACAGTCAACGCACCTTGCACCATTCTAGATAATTGGCTGATTTTCTGGACAGCCTAGTTTGCACCATGTCCTTGCCGAACTATTCCACTAACATGCCAATGAACAAGTACAATCATTGTGCTATTCAATTCGCCGAAAAGAGGGTCTCACAGAAATCATGTCACGCAATTACCTCTGTTGACAGGTCAGTCAATATCCACCTCAAAATGAGGAGATCCAGGATACCTGATAATCTCAAACCCTTCAAGATTGTAGTTGCTATAATTCAGGAACTCAGTACATCCCAACTTCTTTGCATGTGTGAAGGCAAAGGAGCATCCAGTTTGATGCTTGCAAGTTGAGAAAAATCAAAGTCTGATGATGTCTGAAAAATTTGCAATGCCTGGGACACGTTGGGCAAAACCATTTGCTTGCAGTGAAGATGTAAGCGTGGGTGCTTTTCATAGAAGCTTCCACTTTCCAAATCCATGCCAAATGGGAGCATCTTTCTGTCAGCAAGCTTGTCAATTAAGTTGCTTTCAACAGCAGATCGACGTAGGCATTCCCACTTCCTGTGAGCTTGCCACCCATATTTGTAATCTCCAACTATTGGTGTCCCCAATACCTCAGCACAATGTACCCGAAGCTGTGGTGACAAAAAGTGATTGAAGGAGTTATGCAACAATGAAGATGAGGCTGAAAGAAAGCAATAAAGAGTCAACTAGACATGTTCTATTCCCATTCAAACCTGATGCTTTCTACCAGTGAGAGGAGACAACTCTAACCATGTGAAACCTGCATTAGGCCATAGACAAGAGGGAAAAAGAAACACAGCTCAAAGAACTCACCCATAATAACTTCAGATGGTTATACTCATTCCCTGTAATTGTGAAGCCAAATAAACGAAAGAGGCCATGCCTCAGATACTACTACAAGAACTACCCAAAAACAATCAGACATCGTATGCTTCTTTCCAATTACTTTGAAAATGGTACTTATAATCTTACAAGAGAAGAAACCAAAAGTTCCTGAACTGATTCAGACAAGTCAAATAAGAAAAAACTGTATTTTCTCCTATGGATAACAATAAAAATTAGATCTTAATGCCAAATACCATATAATAAAATTACTAATTTGGGAATATTATGTGCCTCCTCTTTCACTTGTCAAGTTTCACACTATAAACACTACAAAACAAGTGTGTTCAGAGAAATTCAACACTAACCATCAGATGAAGATTCAATTACTTTATAATGTGTTACTGCACGCTGAGAAGATATGCTCTGTGCATCCTTCATCACTGTTATTCGATCAGACTTCCCGCTATCCACCACCACCTGAAAGCAACGAATGCCAAAATATTTTCGGCAATGAATATTGAAAAAATTATGGACAACAAAGTGAGCTATATTATATGCTGAGATATTGTCTTCAGTTGTCTGGGACATATTGTCTATGAATCAATTTCCAACAAAACTGTCCATAAAAAATTCCATATTGTGATTATAAACCAGCAAATGCCATAAGTTACTAAAATTCATGCAACTTTTCTAACAAAGCAATCAAGTTTCAGATAGTTTGATGCGTCGTGTTGAATCAACTAGGTCTCTACATGCATATAAATGAAATATCAGACATATATATTTCATTCTAGTGGCCAAATGATATTTTCCTATATTCCTTCAACCATCCAGGTCCAGAAAGTTAAGGACTGAAATAAGGGGACTTAAAAATGCTATAAAAGATGCAAGTTCATCCAGACCTTCCCTAATGGTACTGAAATCAATCCAGATGAACGTTTCGGAGTCCCGATGACAAGTGCCCAATATCGTCTTTGCAGAACTATTCTTTTGATGTTAAAATCCTAAAACAAGAGGACAGTTAGTTATCCCACATACCATGAAACAATGGCCAATTGCTCAACCGTTATGATTGTAAATTGCTGATGGTTATAAAAGCAGAAATAACTTACAACTTTTGAAGCAGCAAAAGTCTTTTCCCGGAAGATAGAATGCAGAACTGTTGTACTCATTTGTGTCCTTCCCATCACCAAGATGCCACTGCTATCTCTATCAAGTCTGTGAACCTAAGAACACAAAGGTCGGTCATGGAATAACTAGTGCTAACCTTACCAATAGCAATAACTAACAATTCAGCTACCAATCTAGAACCACCAAAAGAAAGAGACACATCATTTACTTTTGTTTTCAATTGAAGCTCCTAATAGACAAGACAGAAAAGCCTCCAATTAATTTTTAAGATGAAATTCTCAACACTGCAAACATTCAATTGTAAGGAACATTCTTGGTGAAGACTTCATTCTAGCAATATGGCTATTCTATTGGATGGAAGATATGCAGATAAAAGCCACCATAAATAATCATATAAAACAAATGAATTAACCTCACCAACCGAGGGGGTTCTGAGTAGTCATCACTTAAACAAGATGCCGCAAGTTCATCTAAACTTCTTTTTATGCCAATCCCACCCTATCCAACGGAGAAATGCAAACAAAAGTTAATAAAAAAGCAGTTTACCTTTTTTTTTAATATTGATGATCCAAAACATCAAAGAGAATACATATCGAGCATGTAACAAGTAGCTCACTTGAACAGGCAATCCAGGAGGCTTGTTCAGGACAACAATAGCAGGATCCTAACCCAAAAGCATAGTGGGTCACATTTTGAGAAATTAACAAACTTACTTATTGACCTACTTGCAAACAAGAAGTGAAGTACCTTATACAAAACAATGTCACGGATAAAGTTTACTTCTTCTTCCATGTATTGACACTCTTGTTTCTCAGAGGGAAACTCTTGAACACTAATGGGCAGAAAGATTGCGTCCCCTTTGTTCATCAAATCCTTAACTGCCACCTTCCATTTTTTTTTTTCAAAGATAAGCAATAAGAAACTTCCCACGACTATGGCCTAACTTTAGCGAACAAACTCATCACTCTGTTAATTATGATTGGGTTGATGACTAAGTATGACATTAACATGAAGAAATTACGTTACTTTAATTAAACCGATAACAAGATTATTTACCCTTTTAAGTCGATGTTCCTGTGCTTGATCACCCACATTACAGGATTCTCTTCTAACCTGCAACATGAAAACACCACGGAAAAAGCTTGCATAAGCTTAGAATTGCTCCAAATTCATTCCAAAGTCACCAAGCTACAATTTTTTTTGGTCTTCAATCAAATTCCCCACACTTCACACATTTCAGCTATCACCCAACTCATTTCACATCCAAAGAACCTAGAATACGTGTCAAGGTTTAGATTTTAGCTCAAGGAAGAACCTGTCTCAGTCGGAACAGCTTCTGCACAAGGCTTCTAGGAAGCTCTGGGCAGCAACGAAGAACCCATTTGAGAGCCGTCATTTCAGTGTCAGTTTCGGGAATCGCACTTGCAGATAGAAGAGCTTTTCCCAAGGTCGACCCACTGGTAGTGCGTGTGTAAGGCGGCAAAGTGAACCATTTGCCTCTTTGGTTTTGATTGTCTTCATTATCGCTATGGTTTCTTTGTGTCGCATATTGACGTTGGAACATAACGGAGACTGAGATCGCCGACCGTCGGGATTGGAGGAGGACGGGGCGTAGGAGAGCAGAGTTCATTTGTGGCGGGAACCTCTAAACTTCTTTTCTTCTTAGGATTTTGGTAAGGGTTTAGAAATATTTTCGGAGAAACGGGGAAATCTCAAAACAGTGTAAGAAGTGCTTTTACAAAGATTGCCCTTCGTTGAGTCGGTGTCATAACTGCTTACGTATCATTAATAACGTGTCATTTGTTTTCCCTAGTTTCATTTGGATAAAGAATATCTTAAGTATGTCAAATTTTGTTTAAAATAATTAATTAGAGAAAATAACTAAAAAGATCATAATCATCACACAATAAACATAACGATCAATTGACAATCAGCAGATTATATTAACTATTAGTTGATTATATCAGTAATTAGTTGATAACATATCCTACTAGCTGATTTAACCAACAAATAACATTAGTTGTTTATTTAAAGATGTTTGGTAAAATTATTTGTTTAGTATTAATTGTTTATGTATAAAATGACTTATGATGGAATGACTTAAAAAAGATTTATAAGGACATGTATATTATATCTTAGTAATTCTTTGAATATTCTCATAAAATTTAGATTTTAGATATTTAATTTCAAAAAAATTAATTTTATAACTCTAATAAAAATATAATAATAATGATGATGATGATGATAAGGATAACGACGACAACAATAACAAAAAAAACAACAATAATAATACTAATAATAAAAAAATAAAAAATAATAATATTATTACTACTGCTACTTTTTTCTTTCTCCATATTAATCAAGTTGAAGTTTATTTTTAAATATATTAACTTATTAATCAAGTTGAAGTTTAGGGTACTAATGTTTGGTGAAGGGAAAGCAATAATAAAAGATAACAACTCGAGTGATTTGTAATAACTTTTGGGTACAATCATCTTTTCGTCCCTTAATTTCTCAACCGTTGGAGTGAAACGCTCCTCGTAGGAGTATTTTAAAAAACAACTAATTGAGTTCAATCCACCGCAATCGTTTGATTACCAAACATAATTATCAGTGGTTTGACATGATCAAACAACCATATATCTCTCAATCTGCTAAAAGTAGTTGATCAATCATTTACTAAACAAGGCCAACATATGTTTAATATGTATTTAGTTAATGTAATCTTTACTTAAAAATAATAATAAAAATGTCTATTAGGGAAGATCTATAAATATTAGTCTTACTTTTAGCTAATAAAAAGCCTATTTAGACTTATAGGAAAAAAAGATTTTTAAAAATGGTTGAAAAAAACAATAGACAAATACATAAACAAAAAACTACATAAAATAAAAATCAAAATAAAATATAAGAAATAAAGATAAAATAAGTAAATAAATAAAGAAACAAGAAAGCAAGCAAATAAGTAATTAAAACAAACAAGTAATTAAAAAGAAAATATGAAATAAATACATAAACAACTCAAGTAACAAGTGTTATAAACAAAAGTGTTTAGGTTAAGTAAAAGACATAAGAATCGAAGGAAAAAATTCAAAAGACTTATGAAAAGAGAATGATCTCTCTATGTATGGTCCTCTACTCATATCCTAGTTCGTTAAAGTTTTTTATTAAAAGCTAAGTCGGTAAGCTCTAGCAGGCCATATTATTTATGATCACCTCGCTTAAATTCTTCTTGAGTCTTTCTTTTGTTTTTTTTTTACAATTTCCAAGACATTATGATGTCTCCTTTTAACATGTCAAAACCACCGAAGTCTTATCTCCTTCATTTTTTATCAATATTAATAACCCCCATCTTGTCTCTTACTACTTCATTCTTGACCTTATCTACTTCATTCTTGACCTTATCTCTTCTTATAAGGTTATATAATAAATGGAACATCCTCATCTCCACCATCATTAACTTATGACCACGTGCTTGTTTGATGGGCCAAAATTCAGCCTCATAGAACATGACAAACCTAATTGCTAACTATTAGAATTTACCTTTTAGCTTGAGTGATATCATTTGTCATATAAAACTCCTAAGGTGCTCCTCCATTTTAGCTACCCTGATTTGATATAGTGAGTTATGTTGTCATCTATCTCGTTACTGCTTTGGATGATAGATCTAAGATACTTAAAGCAATCTTTATGTGGTATATACTTAAAGCAACATTATGTGATATAACTTCTATACCAATCTTAATCTTTACATTGCATACAGAAAGTTACACTTTAAGTACTTAGTCTTAGTCCTACTTATTTTAAAATATTTTGACTCTAGCTTATCCCTCCAAAGTTGTAACTTGTCATTAACACTTTCTTTTCTTTCATCGATCAAAATAATGTCATCAATAAACAACATACACCAAGACACATTGTAACTTCCCACTTCTATAGAGAACCTAACCGACATTCCAAAGAACATTCGAGCACATACCCCACGGCAACGGCATGTTAGAGCAGTCACATAACTTATTATGGCATCATATAGAACATAAACATTTCAAAAAAAACCAAGTACTCTCATTTCATTCATGAACATAAGCATACATTGCCAATACATTCCTTACATTTGATTCATAAACATAAATATCCATTGTGTCATTACACTCATAACTCCTGTTTATACAATACATGAAATGTCAAAGTTCGCAACTCTATACGATATGTATAACATAAAACCAGGTACTGGACCAAAATATTCTATCTAAACACTTTAGTATCAACTGACCAGACATTTGAGTCATTTCTAGTTCCAAAATGGACAATGCTAGGTTGCTATTAGATTGTCTTAGAAACTAGGTTGTCCTAGTAGCTAAAAATGAATTATGCAATTTTTGAAGAGTTTGTGAACTTAGTGAGTGAACCATCATCAACGTGTTCACTCAGGTCGGGACACAATATCGTAATCGCAAATAATCCAAGTTCTCAAAGACATCACATTATTTAAAATCAAATCCTAACTATCACATCATTTAATTGTCTACCAAATCACAATATATGTATTTCACATTTTAACAAACACATTGGGAACATAAACATTTTATATTACTATTTCAACATAATTTAGTAAATTCCTCATGACAGTTCACATAACACACACACACACACACACACACACACACACACACACACACACACACTCAGATATATATTCACATTCGATATATTCTAGTCATAGATCACATTCTTTGGATCTAAGTCCAACATTCAACATTCAGTTGAGCATTTATTTCCCATATTCACATACATGTAGTTAACACTCCCAATACAGTCTTGAATATTGAACTCTTCGAACAATCAATTGTCCAAAATCATCAATATCACAATCATATCCAAATCATTTCAATATATATAGATATAAGGATTAACTAAAAACAATTTAAACAGAAGCACATATCTAATTGAGATCACACATCTAGGTTACTCATAGTTTATTCCAGATTAGCTATTGCCTTGATGATCCGGTAATGTCTGGATGTTGTCAGTCAATTTGTGCTTTCATATCATGCAATACACACATATTTACACATTACTATCTTATTTAATCAAATAAGCAATCTTACACATGTATATGTGTTATGTTCAATGCATACTCAATTGACTATCCCAGGTATGTAACCTTATACACAAATCTTACTCACTCATTCAATCTTGTGTTCATAAGAACATCCTTATACTGTTGACATCTCATAATTTCGAAAGTCATATGCATTGATATCTAACAACTCATTTCTTGAATTATACATCATTTAAGAACCTAAACTCGTCAAACACTTAATTAATTGATTTAACATCAAACTAAGCTCATTTTAAGCCCTAATCAGGTCTTAAAGTATCAATGTATACTATTTTATCCTTATATAACTCAAACAGAACATAGAACACAAACTCTCCTTTCTGCCAAGCATTTCCACAATTGTGGAAAGGAACCATACAATTCCCACGATCGTAGGATATGTGATTTGAGACCGATCTTCCTTTTTCTTCAAATTTTCTTCCACTCTCTAACTCTTTCATGATAGTTCTTCAACTATACCTCACTTATACTTCAAGGATACTTCAATTTCTCATCATTTCATCTCAAACTCTAAGCCAAAATCATTTAATGGACAATTCATAAACAAATTATCTCTTAGGCATCATCAATCAAACAAATGCTTTCATTTACTATCTTACAAGTTTTACCCTAGTTCTTCTCCATTCCGAGAACATTACATTAACATCTTTCCCTAGCATAAATTCATCTTCAACACACCTCTAATCCCAACCTAATTCATTCTCAAAACAAATCCGTAACCTAGGGATTCTATACATCAAAACAAAACCAATTTATTCATCATATTTCAAGCACATCTCATCATCAACCTTACATGCAATTCATCTCAATTCATCCCTAACCAATCTTTATAGATGTTATGCTCACATATAACTCAATAAGGTAATCAAATACTTTCTTGGTTGTCTCAAGATTTCCTAAATCAACAAGCTAAATAAGTCTTCCAAGCATCAAACATACATTAAAAACAAGATGGGATTAAAGGGTTTCAATCTACAAGATAAAGGTTACGAAAATTTAGCAAAACTTTAAGGGTTTTTGTGTAAAAGTGTTGTAGGTGGGAGGAAAGAAGAAAACATAAGACCAAAACATGAAAGAAGGTGGTCTTGCAAGTGTGAAAGACATGGATGAGGTGTGTGGTGAAGAAAATGGACAAGTGTCATGCCAAGCGTCAAGCTAAGAGCCATGCTATGTGTTTTTCGCCTACACTCACAATTGTCACTCCCTTATTAGTCCATTTGTCATTTAATCTCTAGACCATTGTCACTCAACTATACCTCCATTTGTCACTTTTTTATTTAAGCCAACTGTCATCTATTATTGATGCCACATGTCATCATCTCATAGGCTTATTTAACCTAAATTCCTATTATCATTTTATCTTGCCCTTTTAACACTTTTCTTAGACTAAATGCAAATATCACTTTATCAATCACTCAGTTAGAGCAATACATTCCCAATTCACTAATTATAACTCATCAATCAAAATTCAAGACATAATCAACACATAAGCATGTCATAATCATTTAAGATCTTTCATACCCTGGGATATATCAATGAGTGTATGTACTATTTTCACAATGTCCCTAGATAATGATTCATGTGCATATGCAAATATGATGTCTGCAAATGAAATTCACTTCATAAATTCTCATATGATGACTCAATCTAACAGTTAAATTTTTAAGTATAAGAATGGGCTACTAAACACATCTCCTTAAATGTTCTTAATAAGCTCATTCATAACTACTGTAAATAGGAAGGGGCTTAGAGAGGATCCTAGGTGTAGTCGAATGTCAATGGAAAAATGTTTTGCATCCCTTCCTGTCATCCTTACTCTAGTTTTAACACCTTCATGCATATCCCTAATGTCCTATATATAGGAAACAAGAACTTCCTTAGCTTCTAAACACCTCCACATGATTTTTATAGGTACCCTATCATAAGCCTTCTCTAAGTTAATGAAAACTAAGTGTAGGTCCCTCTATTTATCTCTATAATATTCCATTAATTGTCTAAGAACATATATGGCTTTTATCGTGGACCCTTTTGGCATGAAGCCAAATTGGTTCTTAGGGATATGTGTACCCTTTATCAATGTCTTTTCAATGTCTTCTGAATCATCCTCTCCAATAACTTCATGGTGTGACTGAATAGTTTGATGCTTGTATAATTGTTATAACTTTAGATATTCCATTTGTTCTTTTGGAAAGGGATTAGTGTGCTAAGTCTCTACTCATCCGACATTTTGACATACTTAAGAATCACATCTCTATGGTTATCTCAATTGGTCTTA
>JANVCQ010000232.1:40950556-40967332 GCA_025531925.1 Erythroxylum plowmanianum
TTTATTTAGCGACCATATTACGCATGAACGTACCGAGATAAGTTTACACACTCATAAGTCCCTAAAAATTACCATTTATATTTATATAGAGACTATATGATGTATGTTCATGCCGAGGTATACTTACTCTCGCCTAACCCGTCCCAAATGACCAATTTACCCTTCCCATCGATGATGGGATGTTACATCCTCACTTGTATAATTGTTATAACTTTGGATATTCCATTTGTTCTTGTAGAAAGGGATTGGTGTGCTAAGTCTCTACTCATCCGACATTTTGACATACTTAAGAATCACATCTCTATGGTTATCTCAATTGGTCTTATTACCCTTCCACTCTTCATCTTCCTCATAGCTCCTCTAATTTCTTCTTTCATGATATGTAGGTAAAAAAGTGAAGTTATAGTATTGGTCAGAAGTGTTAAGCTCGCCCAAGGAAATTTTGTTATCCCCGCCTTCATTAAAAGTCATATTAAAGTAGCTCTGCCATCTTTTTTTGATGTCATTTTCATCTATGAGTACTTGTTCTACTCTATCCTTTATATAATGAACTTGATCAAAGTCCCTTGCTTTTCATTCTCTAGCTTTTGCCAACTTAATTCAATATTTGATATAACTTTTCGTAGGCCCCCCTTTTAGCTTTTAAGACTATTTTCTTCTCCTCTTTCTTTACCACTTGTAAGTATCTCTATTGCCTACCCTTTCTTCATCCATGTTGCTATCCAATAGAGGGTTATAGGTAACCTTCTTAATCTTCACTTTATATTGGTGGTGGAAAAAGCTTATTCTAAAGAAGTATCAAATATGTTATATATATATATATATATATATATATATATATATATATATATTAATTGGTCATAAAAATTTAATAAGAAAATAAAACAAGAAACTGTATCTATTGTAAAAGTAAATATTAACTAATTTTTATTGTTTATACCTTTTTATGTTTCACTTTTAAAATTAGACAAAACTTCTTATTTAATAA
This sequence comes from Erythroxylum plowmanianum, assembly GCA_025531925.1. Lineage (NCBI taxonomy): Eukaryota > Viridiplantae > Streptophyta > Magnoliopsida > Malpighiales > Erythroxylaceae > Erythroxylum > Erythroxylum plowmanianum. The sequence goes on from JANVCQ010000232.1 coordinate 40,951,545, forward strand.
AGATTGAACAACCTTAATTTATATGTCTTAATGTGTCTTAATTAAGTCTTGAGTACTTAATACCTCCTAATTTGAGGATTATTCTATTTAAAGAATCCTTAAAATCCTTACAAATAACATTTCTAAGAATAGAAGAATAATGGAGATCAGTAATAAGAGTAGTAGACTTAATTGAAAAAAATGAAATTATTTTATATATTTATATCTATGACTTCTTTGAAAAGAACTCCATTTCGTGTGAAGATTTGTAATTTTCAATAATAAATTGTCTGTGTATCCTTTTTCTTTTTGAAAAACGATTATGCATCTAATTATATAATATGTAAGATTACAATTTATAATATAAAATATGTGAATCAAATATTAAATTATATTTTTTTTTATCATTATAAAGGTTAAATTTTGTATTCGAGATAAATGTATACATTGCCAAATCTTAAAAACTTTTAATTATTACTCACAATAAAATTAAATGATTATTTTATTAATATTAAAATTTTCAATTTCCAAAATTTAGTAAATAATTTATTTAAACAAAAAATTATTTATCTTATAATGTTTTCTCACATTTAATATAATTATACACAATCAAATTACTACTTACAAATATAAATATATAAATAATTACATTTTCTCTTAGAGTTAAACTATAGTGGATAACTTTTTTCATTTGGACTTAGTCTAGAGGTTTTAATCGACTTAAAATAGAGATTTTTATGAATAACTTTCTTTCACTTAGACAAAGATCGAAAGGTTTTATTGCATTTGTCCTTATTCTAAACTTACCCATATAATTTAAATTGACATGTATTTTTCTTAACCGGAGCCCAAAGGTTTTAATTAGCATGTGTCCTTTTCACGAATTTGGACAAGAGGCTTTAATTGGCACATATTTGTTATAAGGTTTCAATAGGCAAGTGTCCTTGTCTTATAAAATCAAGACGAATTTGGAACCAATTTAGGATTAATTCCAGTTCCAATTTTGTTGTGTTTCTTAACCTTTTAGACCTTGAACAAAATATATGCCTATATAAATGTAAGTCAGGCACCTGTTGTGTCTTGTTTTGTTAACTTCTCCACCTTTTCTACATCTTTAAGTAATTATTGACTTTCTATATCTTCTATAAAGTTATTGTCTATCTTCTTATCTTCTAAATGACTAAAAGGTCTTCTTGATTAGACAATGGTGGAGAAAGTTGCACTAAATTTCATGTTTTTAACTTACAATCATCACCTACAAGACAATGAACTAAAATTAGGAAAATATTATAAAATCTATATTAACCATGCTATAAAAGTGCCAAATACCAAGCAACATAATCTAAAGTAACATGTAAAATATAGACTATCAAATTCTTTCACACTTAACTCATTGCTCATCCCCAAGCAATTAACAACAAATAAACCCTAACTACTAAACTTGACTCAACTAAAGCTAGAAACAATAATAACAATTTCACTTTTATAGATATACTACAATATTTGGTATATGCCATAAGTTTTTAAATTCCTAATTGTCCCTAGTAGAGGAGTTATAGTCTCCTAAGAGTTTACTTAAATGCTACCCACAAACATCAATCCAAACTTATAGTAAGCTTCACAATTAGTAATTAAAGATACATAAATTCACGTCTCAATTTAAATACAAAAACTAAAGCACATAAATATTTCATAAATAAATAACTATACAAATATGATAATATAAACACTATTTGACCTCATTCATCATGTTTAACACTTAAATTTGACATGTCCTCATAAGACATCACTCACTCACACAATTATTTGAACTTTTGGTGAGGTAATCTTATCATTTTCTTATGAAAGTAAACTTACTATAAGCTGGAAAACCATCTACTTTCTACCACTAAAATAGATATATTGAAGCAAAAATTAAAGGGAATATGTTTGTAATAGGGCCTAAACACATAACCTAAAAATAAAAAGAAACAAAAATCTTGAAAATTTTCTATGCAATTAGATCGATCTCTAAGCCACCCTTACACTTAAAGCAATATTGTTCTTGTTATTGTGCATTAATAGTAAAGTAATAAAAAGTATTTAGAAGACTCCTTGAAAACATCGATAACTGAAATGGATATTTCCTATCATGAAGTAATTTATTATACTCATAATCTACACAACATTTAACATTTGTGGATGCTCATGCAGGAGAAAATCAAATATGCCTTCAAACTTATATTATTCTTAATTCAAAAAAACAAAAATAAAATTTAAACAATACTCAATATATAAAAATTTGAAAATATCCTAAAGATCTATATGTATATATGAGATTATAGGAGGCCTAAGGTCATTGTGGTAATGGAGGTGGTGGTGGAAAACTTGAGTTTAGCATTTACACTGTCCGATTTTAAGATGAGACTAGGATTGAACATGCCTTAAAATCACTGCCAGTTATGTTCTATTACCCTCAATTCATGCTTCAACTTGATTTTTCTGTCTTTGTTTCACTAAGTCTTATCTTTTATGACGTATGGCTCATGAAATATGTTCGATATGCATAGATTAACACATTTTAATGCTAAAACTACAACCTAAGCACACATCAAACTAAATATAACAAAGAAACTATGTTAGTTCGAACATCAAAAACTAATGAAATCTAAAAAATTTCAACCCCCTACAAATTTAAAATGGCATTATCCATAATGTCAAAATAAAAAGATAATCAAACTCAATCCATTAAGATCATTAAGGTTGAGAATTCTCCTTTAATTATGTAGAAGTTTGGTGAATTAAAACTTAAAATTCCACACAAATTTCCTAAACAGAGTATAATTAGTAGAGGAGATTAAAATAATCAAGGTAGAGTTAGAATCACTAGGTTTCATTGCAACAAGCACATCTTTAAACAACCTTTTACCTAGACTTCCATTTAAGCTCTTTACTAAAGGAGAAAAGGAATTAGTACGATACATCTTTAAACCTTATAGGTGTGCACTAATGAGGAGGTGAAGTCTCAAACTCTAGGTCGAGTGCTTCTTTATAGAAGGTAATAGTTGTAACTCTCCTTTTAACCTAGAAATACTATCATTAATGAGATACTCCTCTTTTTCCTTAAATCCTAAGGCTTTGTATGCTTTTCTCGAATCATCATCGCAAGCCTTAGGGAGTACCTACACAATAGGGTATATTGAGTCCATTAAAAAATAGTCCTCATTAAAGGGCAATAGGTCTTTTTAAGGTTCAGTATATGTTAAACTCTACTTTCTCTTTACCCATCCTAAGTGTAAGCTTTCCCTTAGTAACAAAAATTAGTGCCCCTTTAGTTTATAAGGATGGTATCCCTAGGATGTTGGGGACCCCAGTATCATTCTCTATGTCTATCACGAGAAATTTGTATGAAATTTCTTACTTTCACAGGTAAGTATTCCACAATCCTAATCAACTACTTAATGTAATGATCCATCAACTACAGTGACACATTCACAAGCTTAAACTCTCTTATTTCTAGCTTCTTGAAAATAAATAGAGGCATTAGATGACTAATAACACCTAAATAACTTAAATATTCAATTGGCTTAAAATCTCCAGATTTTTAAGGAATAGTAAAAATCCCTGGATCATTTAACTTATAAGATGATTCTTTGTCTAAATCACATAAATATTCAATTGGCTTAGAATCACCATATTTGCAAGGAAAAGTAAAACTCCTTGGATCATTTGACTTATGAGATGATTTATTTTCTAATATGGAACCATACTCCTCTATTAAAGCTATCATATAATTCTCCTACAAAAGCTATTCTCTGCTCTTTGTCTAGTTTTTTAAAATATCCTTTGTGTTCTAAGCAGCCTTAGGTTTTTTAAAGATCCGAAAGGTCCAAAAAATCTTCAAAACTTGACATTTTTAATTATCTACGCGTTTACCATATGCAGGCCATGATCGTGGGCCAAATTTGAGCCTTTTGTCATGATCATGACATGCAGGCCACGATCGTGGGCCATGTCCTGGGCTTCTGTCACGATCCTGGCATGTGGGCCACGATCGTGGGCCAACTCTGGTGCTTCTATCACGATGCCGTTGCTTCAACCTGAATGTCTCCGAAAGTTCTTCATTCTTCAATGTTGACCTTGAAACACTAATAAACACATCAAGGTACCTTAAAAACATAACATTTAAGCTCAAAGACTTATACTAACCCATAAAAACACTTAAACACAAATAATTAACAAACTAACACAATTCTAACCTAAACTTATATTAAACGATTGAATTAACAATTAAATACATATTAAACTAAGCCTAACACATGATGTAATTTACACTTATCAATATCCCCATACTTAAATGTTTACTTGTCCTTAAGAAAACAAAACAACAACACACAAAATCACAAAGCACACAATGTAATAACGAGACAATGACTTCAACTTCATGAAATAAATTTAACTTTAAACACAATCATTCAAGTTATTTTAAATCATTAATAAGCAAAATCTACATCTAAAGGCTCTGGACTAAACATACATATTAATCAAAACCCAAATGTCAAGTTACTCACCCTTTTTAATTGTACATACACATTAATAATTATTTGGTCATTCAAACTCTATAACTACTCCTAAGTATGTTTTCATGAAAATCCAAGCTATTTACCAAGTTTGATAAGTTTTATTATGAAACACATTTTTAAAAAATATTTTGTAGACATGGACCTAATCTTTTGCTCGGAGGCAAACATTGGTGATGAATGTCTTACTCGACTAAGTCATGTTTTTATTAAACTGCTTGGTTGAAACATCATTATAGCCTTTTGATATAGAGGCACATATTTGTGATGTGTCTTAATCTTGTTCCTCAGCTACATCATATTCTCAATTGGCTACTAGCTCTATTCATAACTAAAAGGCCAGCGGAATAGTTATTTATCTAAAATAAACCAACACTTTTTTAATTGCCTACCTTGTGGCTTTAGCTACTCATTTTTATGAAAAATTACAAGCAAAGTTACTTTAATCAAACCACCTCAGATTATGAATGAATGTAACAATTTAGAAGGTGACAAACTCATACTAAATTCTAATTAACTTGCATATTTAGCCAAAGAACCCAATTCATTAATTTTGTGAGCTAATGACTCTTTACAACCTAATAGACTATGTTTAAAATGAAATCAATTCCAATCCATCTAAGCCATTGACACATTCAAACAATTCACAAAATGCAACCTAACAAACTATCATACAATATGTAAAATTCATGTTCAAAGCAAAACACATAACCCTTCTCATATTTGAACAACACATTTTCCTCAATGGGAGAAGGAGGAAAACAAACACGCATGGTAAGAAGAAACATAAATTAAAGTAAAAAAAATAAAGACTAGATTTTAAAAAGAAAAGGGTTAGAAATAAAGCTTTATGGTGATGGAGGCAGGGGTGGTGTTGGAGGTGGCAATTAGACGCCATGAGCCTGTTGTCTTATCTTGGAATTGCTTAAAGAGAGTAAGAGAAGTAGTGATCCTAGATCAATTCAAATTACTAAAGTTTTACTTAAGGTTTAAAACAACTCTAACTAAATCTAACAATTTCAATCGAACTACTAAACATGCTAATTTATGGTCATTAACTTTACCTTACATTCATGGAGGTGTCTTGATTGTTCGAACAGAAGGAAATCACTTCCTTGTCCTTGGGAATTGCTTCTCTAAGATATAACTTGCAATGATGCCCGTTGACCTTAAAAGTTTCCTTGTTAGCATTTTCTAGTTTGAGGGCTCCATGATCAAAAAATTGAATGACCGTAAAATGTCCATTCTATTGAGATTTTAACTTTCCTGGAAATAGCTTCAACCTTGAATTATATAGTAGAACTACATCTCCTACTTTAACTTCCTTTTTTTAAGACGAGAATCGTGCCATTTCTTTACCTTTTTCTTGTACATTTCACATTTTTGTACGCATTATAATGAAACTCCTTAAGTTTGTCCAGTTGAAAAAGTCACTTTTTACTTGCTTGTTTCCTATAAAAACTTAACGTTTTTATCGCCCAGTACACTCGATGTTCTAGTTCGATTGATAAATGAAAAGTTTTTTTGTATACAAACCCATAAGGAGTTGTTTTGATAGGTGTTTTGAAAGCAGTCCTATAAGCCTATAAGGAATCATCTAGATTTATTACCCAATCCTTCCTGGAGTTGTTCATCGTCTTTTCCAAAATTTGTTTAAGCTCCCAGTTGACAACTTCCACTTGGCCACTAGTCTGTAGATGGTAAGGTGTAGCAAGTCCATATCTTTTTAAGAGGGCATCAAAAGATCTATTGTAGAAATGTGGATCTCCTTCACTTATTATCATACGTAGCACTCCAAATCGATTGAATAACTGTTTGATGAACTTTTGCACAGTTTTTCCTTCATTGGTTGGAGATGCCACTGCTTCAGTCCAACACGAAACATAATCCACCCCCACTAGAATGTACATGTTTCCCATTTAAGATGAGAAAGGATCCATAAAGTCGATGCCCCATATATCGTAGACTTCCACTTCTAAAATGTTGGATAAAGGCATCTCATTTCTTTTAGAGATGTTACCTATTCTCTAACATTGATTACATTGTGCCACGAAAGTTTGAGCATCCTTAAACAATTGTGGCCAATAAAATCAACTCTTAAGTATCCGAGTTGTCGTTTTTTAGCTCCATAATGTCCAGCATATTGACCTTCACGACAATGCTTCAATATGTCCAACATTTCGTCCTCTAAAATAAATCGTCGCATTAACCAGTGCATATTCTGTATAAAATTGGATCATCCCATAGATATTAGTTACGATCATGTAGGAATCTTTTTCTTTGTTGATAAGATAGATCAGAAGGAAGTTTACCACTAGTAACATAATTCACAATATCGATGAAGCATGGAGTAGCGGAACTCTTGAGTAGCATCAAGGTTTCATTGGGGAAAGTTTCATTAATATCTTCATTAGGCTTGCATTCCCCTCCTTCCAGCCTAGATAAATGGTCTACAACCACATTTTTTGCTCTCTTTTTATCTCTCACTTCTATATCAAATTTTTGTAAAAGTAATACCCTTCGAATGAGCCTTAGTTTCTGTGTCCTTTTTGTTGAAAAGGTATTTTAACGCCGTGTGATTAGTGAATACGATTACCTTTGATCCTAAAAAGTATTATCAAAATTTATCACATGCGTGCGCTACTGCGAATAATTCCTTTTCTATTGTAGTGTAATTAAGCTAAGGTCCAGCAAGGCTCTTGCTGGCATAATAGATCACATACAACCTTTTATCTTTCCTTTGGCCCAATACACAACCTATATCTTGGTTGCTAGCATCACATTTAACCTCAAATGGAAGTGTCCAGTCCTGTGCTGATAGAATTGGTGCAGATATTAATGCCTCCTTTAGTTTGTTGAAGGCAAATAGATACTTATCATCAAATAGAAAAGGAACATCCTTGACTAACAAGTTTGTTAAAGGTCTTGTAATTTACGAGAAGTCTTTGATAAATCGATGGTAAAATCCTACATTACCTAAAAATCCTCGCACACTTTTACATTACTTGGAGGTGGAAGTTACTTTATAACTTTTTTTTTGCTCTGTTGACTTCAAAGCCTTGGTGTGATATTTTATGCCCTAGCACTATTCTCTCTTGTACCATAAAATGACATTTATCCTAATTCAGCACCAAGTGTGATTCTTCACATCTTTGAATAACTCTATCCAGATTGGTTAAACACATTTCAAAAGAGTCTCCAAAAACTAAAAAATTATCCATGAATACCTCCATTATATCTTCAATCATGTCGAGATATATAGACATCATATATCTTTGAAATGTAGCTGGAGTATTGCATAGTTTGAAAGGCATCCATTTGTACACAAAAGTACTATAAGGGCAGGTGAATGTGGTCTTTTCTTGATCATCAGGGTAGATGAAGATCTGATTGTATCCTGAATATCCATATAAGAAGCAATAAAATGAATGACCAGCCACCCTCTCTAATGTGGTCTTTTCTTGATCATCAGGGTAGATGAAGATCTGATTGTATCCTGAATATCCATCTAAGAAGCAATAAAATGAATGACCAGCCACCCTCTCTATCATCTGGTCTATGAATGGAAGAGAAAAATGATATTTCTTAGCCACTGAGTTAAGTTTGTGATAATCTACACACACTCCCCATCTTATGACCGTTCTTGCTGAAATTACTTCTCCACTCTCACTTCTTATTACCGTCATTCCACTCTTTTTAGGTACACATTGTACCAGACTGACCCATTCACATTCACAAATGGGATAAATTATCCCTGCATCTAAGAGTTTGATTATTTCTTTCTTGACGACCTCCTTTATGTTAGGGTTCAACCTTTGTTGATGCTTCCTTATCGTTCTACATCTTTCCTCGAGGTATATTCAATGCATGCAAACATTTGGGTTTATACCTCAAATATCATAAATCTGTTGTCCAATGGCTTTCATTCACTTTCTCACAGCTGCTACCACCTTACTTTCTTGTTTCTCATCCAACTGATTTGAGATGATTATTGGTAACACTTGACTTTTCACTAGAAAGGTGTATTTAAGATGTGCAAGTAAAGGTTGAAGTCTAATATGAGTGGTTTTCCTGTGGATGGTGGTATGGGCGCTTCAGTTTAGACTAATTCATCTTGATGAGTTTGAATATCTGACTCCTCAATCTCATCATCTCCTTTAGAATCAAGTTTCTCATATTCATTATTTGTCTCTGTTACCACTGACTGTACTTCAACGATGCAGCTCTCAACTTGTTCTTGCAACCTTTGATCCATAATTTCAACCTTTATGCACGCATTACTTGTTGTTGGGTTCTTTAAAACTTTATTCATATTGAATTCGATCTGATCTTCGCCTATTCAAAATGTTAATTTCCCTTCGTAAACATCAATTATGGCTTTCCCTGTATTCATAAATGATCGACCAAGGATTAGTGGACAATTCTTATCTTCTTCAAAATTGAGAACTATAAAATCTACAGGAATAATGAACTTGTCCACTTGCATCAGAACGTCTTCCACTATTCCAAACGGTCTTTTAATAGATTGATCAGCCAACTAAATTAACATCGATGTTGGCTTGACCTCACCCAGCCCTAACTTCTTGAATATTGATAAAGGCATAAGATTAATACTTGCACCTAAGTCGCACAAGCACTTTGTGAATTCAGATTCACCAACCACACAAGGTATTGTGAAACTCCCTGGATCCTTTAATTTAGATGGCATCTGACTGGTGACTATGGAACTGCAGGTGCCAGTTAGAGCTACCGACTGATTATCTTCCCAAGTATGCTTATTTGATAATATGTCTTTTAAAAATTTTGCCATATTTAGGCATGTTTTCCAAAGCCTCTACAAATGAGAGATTTATCTGTAACGTCTTTAATTTCTCAACGAATTTTGCAAATTGCACATCCAACTTCTTCTTTTGTAATCATTGAGGGAAAGGAATCTTGGGTGGATATCGTGGAGGAGCGACATAAGGAGGGTATTCACTCATATTCACTTCTTTCTCCTTTTTTTAATATTGCTTAATAGGAGGTACGAGCTACTCTATTGTCTTTGTGGGTATTTCAAGTTCCTTCCCACTTTGAAGTATAATAGCCTTTAATTGCTCCCTTGGTTTTGTTCTTGAAGTGCTAGGAAGAATCCCCTTAATTCACTTAGAGAAAAGCGTTTGAATTGGTTTACCTAGATCTCTAGATTGTGGATTGAAGAGGCATGGTTCTTTTTTATTTGTTCAAATTTGCCTTCCAAACTCTTTTGTGCATCATCTAAGGTTCCAAGCTTGTCTAAAATTTTATCCAACTTAGATTCCATTAAGCTCTATTTATCTTATTGGAAGCTTGGTTGTCCTTAAGATCTGAACTGTCCTCTAACATTGTTTGTCCATGAGAAGTTAAGGTGATCATGGTTGTATATGTTAGGGTAGGGATTGTTTCCCCCTCCTTGTCCATATTGAGCTCCCATATAATTAACTTGCTTTGGATGGCTATCCTTATCAAGAAGTAGTCCATTGTATCATGGTCCATCTGTTCATAGAGTTCACACTTTAGTTACACAACTTTTACTGAAGCTGAGGATGAAGCCTTTATGTTGTTGAGCTATCGAGTTAAGTTGTCAATTTTAGCTTGCATCTCTATCATTTGATCAATAACTACAATTCTTTTTTGTTCTCGGAAGGTAGTGGTGTGTTTACTCTGCTCATTCGTCCAAAGGCAGCTATTACTTGCCATCTCCTCTATTAACTCTTCTACTTTATCTACTGCCTTTCTCATCAGTGACCCTCCTGAAGTTGCGTCAATCGTGCCTTTTGTATGTGGAGTTACTCCATTATAAAATGTTTGCAGCAAGAATTCATTGGGTAAGTTATGGTGTGAGCATTTTTGTAGCAAATCCTTATATCTTTCCCATGCTTTATAAATCGATTCCCCATCACTTTGCTGGAAGTTGGTAATCTCCTTGATAATTTTTGTGGTCTTAACAAGGGAAAAATAATTGTCTAAAAAGGCACAAACTAGTTGATCCCAAGTTGTGACATTGGCTGGGTTGAGAGAATGGTACCAAGCCTTTGCTTCATCTCTTAAGGTAAAAAGAAAGAGTCAAATTCTTACCGCATCCTCCGGCATCTGATGGTACCAAAAGATATCACATATTTCAAGGAAGTTCACTATATTTGCATTGTGATCTTCATTAGTTAGTCCATAGAACTATACATTTTGTTGAAGGGTATTTAGGAGGGCTAGTTTAATTTTGAAAGAGGCTTCTTGTATGGATGGTCTAGCTACTCCTTAGTTAGCCACATTGAATCATGGTCTCATGAAATCCATAAGTATTCATTGTTGACATCCTTGGTTCACTCCGTGATCCAAATCTTACTGAAATTCCTCAACCATTATTGCTTTTGTGATTTCTTCTTCTTCTTGTTCATGCCTAGCTTTCCTAATGGATCATTCTAATCGAGTGATGCCTAACTCTAAGGTTTCAGCTACGTGACTCAAACTTTTCGTGACTCTTGTGTTCATATAAGAGCACGATTTTAGAAATAGAAAGAATTGAAAATAAATAAATAAAAAAGAATAAAACTAACTAATGTCTTAAGTTAAATAATTAAACTAATCACCTCCCTGGCAATGATGCCAAAAACTTGATCGAGTGCTTGATGTGTGTCATTTTTAATAATACCCTTAATAATTCACAAGCGCATGGTTTGTTAGCGTAGTACCTAAGGTGTTGATCCTATGAAGAGGAATAATCTAATCCTAAAATCTAAGGCCAGAAAAATTCACAAAAAATGAAATTGTAACGAAACTAAAACGATTTAATCAATCAAATCAAATTAAGAATCAATCACAAAATATTAATAATTTAGCAATTGCAACACACATCTAAGAATCAACTTAAGGGAATTACCAATTGAGAGAAAGGGAATTTTACCTATCCTTAATACTAACCTAACTGATTATGAATTACCGAATTATTAGTTCCAGATGATCTTAGGGTTGATTAGTCTCTCTCGAGTTATAACCATTAACCCTAAATCATAAACCCTAATTAGATTATGGAAGATGCAATTTCTCAATTAACAACCTATCCAAAACCCTAATTATTTCTAAAATTGTCTAATAAACTATCGAAAACCTATGCAAGATCTCTCTTTGCACAATTCACCGATTTGATTTAATTCTTATTCTATTAAATCTCCTAACTCTCGTTAGTCAAATTTAATTATCTTTCATTTGATTTACCATCTCAATTTATTATCAAATTATGCACTTGCAGAATTAAACCACAGCAAATCTAATAAACATATAAACATTTAGTTTTCATTAATTCATAGATAAAACTCTGAAAGTGAGTTTAGAACATCTCAACATTCAAAAATCCTATCATCAAACTATTATTCCCAATTCTATACAATAATAAAATTGAAAATAAACAGGAAATACAATCTAAACAGATGATGGGAGGCAGCAAAGTCAGGAAACTCTTAATTCAGGAAGGACGTCGAGTCAGCTTCTTCTTCGTTTCGCTTTTTCTTCGCTTTCTCAATCTTTCGATGAGTTCTCTCTAGGTTTCTCAAAAATGGTTGATGCAAAATCTCTTATATGCCTTTTTTTTTCTTATTCTCTAAATATCCTTTATGTTCTTAGTAGCCCTAGGAATTTTTTAGGGTCCGAAAGGTCCAAAAAATCCTCAAAACTTGAAGATTTTTAATGTCTGTATGTTTACCCAATGCAAACCACGACCGTGGCCTTGCTGGCCATGATCGTGGGTCACATAAGAGCCTTCTGCCAAGATCATAGGCTATTTCTTGGGCTTCTATCACAATCGTGGCATATGGGCCACAATCGTGGGCTAACGTTGGTGCTTCTATCATGATCGTGGGCTGTTGTGCCATGATCGTGGGCTGTTGTTTTAGCCCGAATGTCTTCGAAACTTCTCCATTCTTCGATGTTGACTTTGAAATACTAACAAACACATCAAGGTACCTTAAAAACATAATATTTAAGCTAAAAAACTTGTACCAAAACCATAAAAACACTTAAACATAAATAATTAACAAACTAATACAATTCTAGCCTAAACACATACTAAATGATTGAATTAACAATTAAATACATATTAAATTAAGCCCTAAAATATGATGCAATTTACATTTATCAATCACTCATATACTTATGCTTTTGAGAATTATAAGTGTAGCCATCTAATCCATAGGGGATTCTTATTTTCCAGTATGCTCTATAGTCTTTTCGCAATTAAAACTCTGTTGGATAGCTCTATTGGAGTTATACTCAATCCCCCTTCATCCATAGGTTTTGTAACCTCCTTCCAACTTACTTTCACCGTTCTTATATCATTTAATCTTCCTCCTTATAAAAAGCCTCACATAATCTTTTTCTATAGAATTGACGATCCCTTTAAAAAGAAACATATAAGCTAATTAGTAAGTATATAGTGAGTTCAGGACATATTTGATGAGTGCTAGTCTACTAGCATAAGAGAGGTCCTTTTTACACCAATTCCCTAATTTCATTTGTATCTTTCCATAAGGTGACAAGACTCCTTAAATTGCAATCTTTTGTTGCTATTGGAAGACATAGGTAAGTGAAAGGAGGTCCTTTTATTTGCATACCTACAATTTTTGAGAGCCAATCTACTTTAGAATATGTATTGGTTAATATTGTCAAAATGGATCTTATTATAGTTGATCCATAATCTAGATAATCTCTTAAAAGTGTGAAGGGTAAATATAGTGTGAATACTGAGATGTCATGAGCTTTGGAGAAAAGGACTAGGTCATCTATATAGGATATGCTACATTATCCCATTTCTTTACATTTCCTATGGTATTTAAAAGAGGGGTTATTAATAATTTTAAACTTCAGAAAGTTGCTCAAGGGTTATATACATAGGATGAAAATGTAAGGGGATAAATGGTTCCCTTGCCTTAGTCCTTTATCCCCATTTGAATAGAGTTGTGGGTTTTCATTCACCAAAATACTATATGAGGTAGTTGTGACGTACCCTTTGATCCATTCCTTAAATTTGATTAGGAAATTAAAGGCTTGTAAAAAATCCATAACAAAGCCCTAGTTTACAAAGTCAAAGGCTTGGTTAAAATTCATCTTTAAAGTACAATTCTCTAGAGCATTTCTCTTTGTATGCCCTTAAATGATTATTAAGCCACTAGGCTGGTATCCCCAATTTTCCTCGACTCTAGGAAGGCCTTTTGTTAATCATATATTAAATTTCTGAGTATCCTCTTAAGTTTTGATGCTAGTAGCTTGGAGACAATCTTATATAAAATTTAGAGCATGAAATAGGTCTGGATTCACTTAGTAAGCTTGGATTATGGCATTTAGGGATTAAACAGTTGAATTTCTTATTAATTTCCTTTAGAATTTTCCCACTTTTAAGAAAGTCCATAATTACCTCTATTACCATATCTTTAGTGATGAGCTAAGCTTTTTGAAAGAAGAAACTATTTATTCTATCAAGTCTACGTGTTTTCAAGGGGTTTAGCTTAAATACGACTTTTCCTATATCCTAGGGTGTGAATGATTTGGATAGGGATTCCTCCATCCTCCATACTAAATTAGTGTGTGATGAAAGAGGTAAGTGTTTGTATTGTGAAGTTCTAGGGGTCAATGGAGCCAATAAAGTTTTGAAAGAATTTAAATGCCTTACCTTTTAACTCCTCTTGAGAAATGGTTAGTTCTATATTGAATTTTCTTAGGAAACAAACTCTGTTGATATTTTTCTTGGCTTTAACACAATTGTGAAAGAATTTTGTGTTCCTTTCCTCTTTTTTAAGCCACATAATCCTTGATCTTTATCCAATTAAGGAATTATGAGAGAAAACAACTTTTAGGTAGTTTTGAATTGCTTTCCTTTCCCTAAACTTTATAAGGTTATCCAGTTAGGTGAAGAGATTCTTATGCTGGTATCATTTTCCTTCTAGCTTCTTTAATTGATTTTGTAGTGTTCATAAATCTCCTGGCATTTAAGATTTTAAGATATACCTTGATATGCCCTAATTTCTTGACACAAATGAAAGATCTATATCTTTGTACCTCTTTTACCATTCCTTTGATGATAACATCCTCAAAACCCTCATCTTTAGCTAGGAAATTATTAAACCTAAAGGAGCTTATCATCATGCCCTTTATGAATAAGTTTTTAACAATGATAGGAAAGTGATTTATAATTCTTGGTTTGTCAAAATTTGTTGAACTAACATGAAAGCTATCTAACCATTCACTATTTACTAGCACTTTTTATGCTTTGTTTTTCTCAAATTTTGAGTTGAGGACTATTTGTTACTCCATGTTTGAAAATTAGCTTTATTTCTCAAATCTGTTACCCCAAGGACTTGGAAACACTCCTTTAGAATAGAGTTGTAATATCTTATATTGGAATTCCCTTTTGCCTCATTCATGTTTAATGTACTGTTGAAGTGTCTAACTAACATCTAAGGACCAACAATAAAGCGGTGAATGATCAAGAGATCGTACCATAGGTCCCCCCTTTGTAATTATAAGCTTGAGCCATAGACAAATATGATATGCAACTGGATATTTCCTAGATAAACCAAATGTCGGAATGTAGTAGCTGGTCTGTAGTTTCTTGCTATTTCACGTGAACCTTATTAGAATCAAAAGCAAAAAATCATCCATAATGATGATACTGGTGACTAGATAAAAAGGTCCACTAATTCCTTATGATCTGAAGCTTAGAGATATTGTCTTAATGGAGTTTGACTTCTAAAAGGCATAAAATTGCCAGTTTGATATCACAAATATAATCCTTTAGGGCTATTTGTTTATTGGGGTGATTAATATCCCTAATATTCTATATAGTAATTAGGTATAGAGT
Source organism: Erythroxylum plowmanianum (assembly GCA_025531925.1). Classification (NCBI taxonomy): domain Eukaryota; kingdom Viridiplantae; phylum Streptophyta; class Magnoliopsida; order Malpighiales; family Erythroxylaceae; genus Erythroxylum; species Erythroxylum plowmanianum. Next base: position 40,966,947 of record JANVCQ010000232.1, read on the forward strand.
TTTGAGTTTTGGAGACTTACCTCTCATTTTCCTTCTAGATTTTCCTTTTTAATCAATCATGAACTCTTGCTCCTTTAGATTATTGGTATCATTGTAATAAGATTTTTCACCTCTGAACCAACTTGTACCTCCCTAGAAATTATATGCTCTTGGTCCCTTTTTTCCTACCAAGGAACATAAATGAATGCACTTATCTCTATAACTTCTTATGTTATTTTCCCTTTTGGTTTCACATAGTTGAGAATGTTCCCATTAGCATACTACTTTTGTTGGACCCCAATCTTTTCTTGGAAGTTAGAACTATTACAAGTGAAATGTTGGAAGTTAAGAGCTGGAAAATGTAGTTTGAAACATGTTCATTGAGTATGCTTTGGTATTTTAGCCAT
>JANVCQ010000232.1:40967432-40979472 GCA_025531925.1 Erythroxylum plowmanianum
TTCTTATTATTATTGTGATTATTAAATTCCTTATTATTATTAATTTTCTTCCTCTTCTTCTTCTATTATTATTTATTATTATTATTATTATTATTCGAAATTAATTTCTTATTGTTATTGTAATTATTATTATTTGTTAACTTTTTTACTAATACAAATCATTCGTCTTAAAATAATCAATGAATTACATCTTTCCAATTATATTATACTGCAGGGGCATTTTTGTCATTGACACTGTTTTTATGATCTGTCCACTGCAATCAAACACATTTCTGTCCTCAAGATGGAAATGTTTTTTCTGTTTTGTCCATCACAACCAAACACCTCATTGTCTCTAATTTTTGTTTTGTTCCGTCTCTAAATTTTCATCTCGTTCCATCTCTGAATGTTGGAGATAGTAACCAAACGCAGCGTAATAGTAGTGTGACATTGTATTAAGTATGCTCCTGTGGATTTAGTTAACAAGAGATAACATGTTAAGAGTTTAGGAAGCTTAGGGGATTTCATTATGATATCAATCTCTATGGATCCATCTAAGAATTTTGATTTGATTTCAATTCCTATGATACAATTCTAGGAATTTTATTTTAATTTCTACTCTTATTTTCAATTCATTTTTCAGACCTTTTTTAAATTTCTTGTAAGGCTTATGTAAGACCATAAACGAAATTAAAATGTAAGACCTTTTTTTTTTCTTTTTGGTCTTACATAAGGCTTATGTAAGACCATAATTTCTTTTAAGGTAGCCATTAAAATGCTTTCATGTTTTCAGTCATAAGTATATTTTCACTGTAAATTCCTAGCTAAATTTTATTCTAGCTCATAATCATTTAATTATTTCTTCCATTAAATTCTCCAAAGTGGGAGACCAATTTGAGATTTAGGTACTAATTTGAGTTTAACACTTTTCTAATTTTATAACCAATCCCCAAGTTTAAACTTTAAGTTCATTTTCTTTAAAACAATATATACATATTTATAATACCTTTTTAAAATTTTCCCCTACATATGAAACTTATGCTTAATAAGTGTATTGGCATTTAGAAGCAAAACTAGTAAGATGTTAATTTAATTTCAAGTTTTATATGTGATAGAGTTTGTCATTTTTCAATATATTATCAGTAAGAGCTCTAATAAATAAAGATCACTTTTACATGGTTGGAAACTTGTTTATATTCCCACCTTAACCACCAAAATTAGCATCTAGTTCACAAAACCTTAAGTAAGAAACTTTTATCATATTCTCGACATGTCTGGATACCAATTTATGAAACGGCATGTCATGTGGTTGTACTATTATAAATTTCCTGGTTTTGATAATCTAAAAATGGTGCCATGTTAAAAATCTCTATATTGACTTTTCCACACAACAATGGTAGCTCGTATTTCACTCACCGACCTTTTATAGGCAACATTTCCTTCAGCATTAAGGAACCACATCAACCTACGTTTTCTAGTTTCCACCGTCAATTCTGAAGGATGACAAACTAACAAGCTTGCTAGACCAGTTAGTCGTCGCATAAAAGTTTTCAGAACTCTAAAGCCTTATTAGTTAGTACTTATAAAGATATTCATGAGTTATTACAACCTTTATTGGAAACTAAATCTTTCTACACTTCGTTCCAAGGTTTACCAAACATTTCCAAACACAATCTTCTAGTTTGCTTACATAAGAATGTCGTAGTGATGGATATTTTCTTAGCTATTTGAGAATATCCAAACTTGATGTCCACTATAAGAAGTAAACAGCACTCACTATCTATAATCTAAGTCGCATTCCAAGACTTTAGTCACCACAGATTGAATATCCTACTGGCCTAAGGAATTTGACTCATGCTGTGGTTCTATCATTGTCATCTGTAGTAAATCTTGACCTCTATTCATCCACTATTACAGTGGGTTTCTACCTTTCTGGAGCAAGAGCTGCACTAAAATTCCTATGTAGCAGCGCCTCGTATGAATGTCAACTTATAAAGAATATAATTTTATGAGTTTTCTTTTCACTGACCAGGAGTGTAAATGAATGAATGGTTGAAAGTTCCACTAAGCTACATCTTGGCGATGGGGTTGAGAGATAAGCATGATCTCAGGCCTAATCAATCAAAGAAATTTGTAGCCCGGGTGTATGCGGTCTTGATTTTTCACTTGGTTGAAAAACTTTTGTAATAGTTTCGTGTTCCACTGTACTTGTTTGTCAATAGCTTTCTATATCTAGATTAACACCATTCTGGTGAGGATTCTGGTTGAGCATGTTGGGTGCAAATTCTTGGAACTGGTTCAATTAATTAAATTATTTATTTTCAAAAAAAAGTGATGGGTCCAAAAATGGGAAATTGACTAGGAATTCATTTCATACCTTAATAAAATAAGTCCATAAAGTTTCATTTATACAATAAATCTACGAATATCTTCAAAAGATTAGCCTTAAATTGATTGTTTATTTAAGAGCATGAAGGCTGCCTCAAAACTTGAATGCTATCTAAGAACCAAGTTACTACTTGTAAATGGCTAAATCTGTAAGTTTTTTGTTCTTGATATTCAATCATCAAAGACATAAATCATGAATCATATGTAAATCATTTATGTCAATTTAGATCTTGAATATGATAATAACCACATAAATGAAACGAATAAATCACTTTCCTTGAGAGGAATTCATCATGATGTAGAGAGAAAACTTTACTAAATCATAAACTTGTTTCTCTCTCTTAACTCTCTTTTTGTATGATAGCTTGATGGATAGTCCAATGCATACGTTTTGTATTTATTTTTGTACTTAATTAAGTTGGAGAGAGGACTAGTTTATATACACTTCTTTGTTGATATTAAATCTTATACGTTCATCAAGTACTAAATTAACGATAAAGATTTAACATACTATTAAACAATGAAAACCCTAAACCAAGTTTAATATGGGCCTACAGAAAATATGGGCTATAACATCAAGCCCTATTTCTTACATCCTCCCACTTGGCAAGATGTTTCATCATTATATTTAATAGTATAACATAAGGCTATCAAAATTAAATCTTATAAACTGTTAACAACATAAGCACCTCAACACAACAAATCACATAATGTAGGTTATGGCGGTCATATATATTATAGTCGTATACTCCATTCCATATACTACTACATTAAGAACTTATTATGTTTAGGTTCATAAGTTGTATATAAACAACATACAGTCCATATAGTTGTTATTAAAATACATACAAATTTCTTATTTAAACAATCATGTATACATAAACATAATAAATAAGAAATATAAAATTTAGAAATATATTATTATTGAGCTCAAGAGTGCTAAAACATTATCATCAAACATTATTATCAATCATCAATACAACCAAGACCCATCCTAATATGTTCTATATGCACATCTGTCCTAATATGTTCTATATGCACTCTTTGTGTCTGAATCTCATCTTTAACAACAAAATACTTTAATTCCATGTGTTTTGTTCCTCTAGAATATTTATCATTTTAGAAAAGAAAATTGTTGCAGAATTATCATAATAAATTTTCAACAGATTACTTACTGTGTTGATAACCCCAAGTCCTGAAATAAAGTTCCATGACTATAATGCATGAATTGTAGCCTCATAACAAGCTACAAATTCCGCTTCCATAATGGATGAAGCAATTACAAACTGTTTGGCATTTTTCTATGAGATTGCTCCTTCAACTAACAGGAATAAATAACTAAACGTTGACTTTCTACTATCAACACAATCGACAAAATCTGAATTTGAATATTCAATCACTTCTAAGTGAGCATGTAATCATTTGTTCCTTGAAGATATCTCATCACTTTCTTTTCAACCTTCTAATGATCAATACTAGGATTACTTTGATATCTACCCAGCATCCCTACTACAAAACTAATATCGAGTCTAGTACATGTTTGTAGGTACATCAAACTTCCCACAACAGAAGTATATGGAATTGTTTCCATTTCCTTATGTTCCACATCATTCTTTGGACATTGCATAAGATTTAAACTTATCTCCCTTTTGAATAAGGACTATACCTGCTGAGCACTTGCTCATGTTAAATTTCTCAAGAATTTTCTCAATATAGGCTTCATAATACAATCCTAATAAACCTTTTGATCTTTTGTAGAATATTGAAATTCCAATCACATAGGATGTCTCTCCCATATCTTTCATTCCGAAATTCTTAGAAGTTAATTCTTTAGTCTTATGCAACAAACCTAAATCATTAGCAACAAGAAAAATGTCATCAACATACAAAACTAGAAATATAAACTTGGTCCCACTGATCTTTCGGTAAATACATCGATCAATAGTCATTTCCTCAAAACTGAAAGACGTAATGGTATTATTGAACTTAATATGCCATTGCTTGTAAGCTTGTTTAAGTCCATGTATTGACTTTTTCAATTTAAACACCATACTTTCTTTACCTTCAATGGGAAAACCTTCAACTTGATCCATATAAACTTCCTCCTCAAGATCCCCATTTAGAAAGGTTATTTTTACATCCATCTGATATAACTTTAAATCAAATTGAGCCACTAATGCTAAAATTATTCTTAATAAATCTTTTTTTGAGACAGGTGAAAAAAGTTTCCTTATAATCAATGTCATCTTTCTGAGTTTGGCAACAATTCTAACTTTATATTTTTCAACATTGCCAATTGAATCATACTTGGTCTTAAAAACCCAATTACAGCTAACTGGTTTAGAACCTTCTAGCAAGTCTACAAGATCCTAGACATTATTTCGAGCCATTGATTTCAATTCTTTTTTATAGCATCAATCCATCTTTCAAAATTATTATTATCAATGGCTTGTGAAAATGAAACAGGATCATTATCAATGCCACAATCAAGATCCAACTCATGCAAATAAACCACATAATCATCATAACAGCCTACCTTCCAACCCTTACAAGTTTATTTAAAGTTATACCAACTAGTTCACTTGTATGAGCTGGTGGTAAGTTAGGTTCTTCATGGGGTGGTTCTTCATTATCCAAATGTTTTTCTTAATTATTTTGATCTTCCAAAGCAGAAACAACATTTGTTGTGGTTGTGGGTTTAAGAACATTTATGGGTAATGGGACATCAACCCTTATTTCGTTAATAACTATAACTTAATTTTCAACACTCCCACTAACCTCACCATTCTCTAAAAGTTTGGCATTAACTATTTCAACAATTCTAGAATTGTGATAGTAAAACCTATACCCTTTGGATTTCTCTAGGTAACCAATAAAGTAACCACTAACTGCTCAAAAATTTAATTTTCTTTCATGTGGATTATAGATACATGCTTTTGCGGGAAAACCCTAAACATACAAGTGTCTTAAACTAGGTTTCCTTCTAGTCTATAACTTGAAAGGAGTTTTAGGAACTGCCTTACTAAGAACCTTGTTTACCAAATACATAGCAGTTCTAAGTGCTTACATCCACAAACTTTTGGGCAATAAGGAGTTACTCATTATACTCCTAACTATATCCATTAATGTTCTATTTCACCTTTTTGTCACACCATTTTGTTGTGGTGTGCCTAGCTTAGTATCCTGTGCACATATGTCATGATTTTCAAGGAACTTAGCAAACAGACCAGGACACTATTCAGATTCATCATACTTTTCATAATATTCACCATCTCTATCAAATCTTATAATTTTCACTTTTCTATCTAATTGCGTCTTAACCTCCTTTACAAACACCTTAAAGGTATTTACAACTTAAAATTTTTCATGCAACAAATAATATATCCATACTATGGAAAATCATTTATAAAGGTGATGAAGTAATTTTCTCCATTAAAAGACGGAGTGTTAAAAGTTTCACAAATGTCAATGTGTATTATTTTAAGAAGTTGACTACTTCTCGTGGCTCCTTTCTCCTTTCTTACTATGTTTGGTTTACTTATCCTTAATGCATTCCACACATAAGCCAAAATCAGTAAAATCTAGATCCGTTAAAATCTCAGTCTTTACTAATGTTTGTAACCTTTCTTTAGATATATGACCCAAATATTTATGCCACAAGTAAACGAATGTTCATTCATCAAACTATGTTTCATTCCAACATTATGATTAACGATAAATAAGGATTCAGAAAAAAAACATCAGCAAGTTTCAATTTATATAAACCATCTATAAGCATTTCATAACCAATAAAGGAATTATTCTTATATAAATTGAAACAATCATATCCACCCTTAAAGGTATATCCACTAGCAACAAGTTTAGAAACAGAAATTAAATTTATAGAGATTGAAGGTACATAGAGAGTGTTCATTAGATCCAAGTGAAACCCAGTATCTAATGTCTGCCTGTAAGTTCCTACACCTTCAATTGGGGCCTTCATTCAGTTCCTCAAAAACAGAAAGTTGTTAGTTGGGCTTATGGTTTGGATTGTCAGGAATCCTTACATAATATTGGAAACATGAGTAGTTGCGTCAGAATCAAACCACCAAGTGTTAGAAGGAAATTCAGATAAGTTTGATTCAAAGTATACATAAACATAATGTATATATTTCTTTTCGAACTAAGCTTTACATTTTAGGCAATCTTTCTGATAATGCCCTTCTTTCTAACAGAAGTGGCCTTTATCTAACTTTTTGTCCCTTTCTTTCACCATCAACAACTTGTGGAACTTTACCAGGTTCTTTCTTCTTAAAATTCTTGGCCTTTGGTTTGAGTTTCTTTCCAACTCCTTGACCCACTAGGTTAAGAAAATGAACTCCCTATTTCTTTAATCTTGCTTCCTCCTAAATAAGTTTACTGCATAATTCATCAGTATTTCACTTATCATTTAATGTGTTATAATTGATATGGAACAGTCCATATTCAATAAGAAGTGAATTCTACACTTAGAAGGAGTCTTCCACACTCATACCTAATGTCTTAAGTCTTGCTGCAATATTAGTCATATCAAGGACATGTTGCTGCATACTCTTTGACCTATCAAACTTCATGGTCGTGAGTTCAGCCATAAGCGTCCTTGTAAATGCCTTATCGGCATAACGGAACTTATCTTCCACAAGCTTAAGAAAATCTTTAGCATTCTGATTTTTAGTGCTAGGAAGAGTAGACTTAATGTTATTGGCAATTGTTATTAGCATAAAATTCAAGCATAACCTATTAGACCTTGCCCATGCTTTATGATGTGCCCTCTCAACCTCTGTACTAGTATCATTAAGCAAGGTTATCCTCTAATAAAGCTAAGTCAAAATTCAAAGCACCTAAATGAAAAGTGACTTGTTCGCTTATTAAGAGAAATTCACACTAGTGAACAAGGTAACAGATGGAGCTTGAGAGTAAAGGCTAATAACTGCAAACATATAAACATTCACTAATTAACAGATTCAGACAGAAAGCGCATACATTAAATATATTGCAGGTTTCCTTTAGGTGAATACAATAATACATATCATCACCATCATTAGAATGATATTTAAACTTTATAAGAAAATTAAATAAACTTCATCAAACACATATAACATCTTTGGATAACTATATATATGTGAAAAGAGTATATCAATTTTCTCCTTCATATTTAATAGTTATAGAACATTGATTTGCCTTTGGATAAAGTCCTTAGTTTCTATCAACTAATAAATTTTTCGTAATAGTATTTCATAAAATACATAATTATATGACCACACATTCAAAAACTAATTTGGGCACTATGATAACTAACAAATTAATTTTAATCATAATGTCATATATAAATAATAATAATGATAATCATAATCATAATCATAAGATGAAACTAAAATTAAAATTTTGATTATAGGTCAAAATATTATCAATATGTCCAAGACATAAGAAATCAAAACTTTAAAAATAATTCATCCATCATCAAAATTTTCTAGAGCTGTAATTTTCTATTCAAAACTCTAATTTTAGAATTTACGAAGAAGAAGCAATATACGGTAATTTTTCCAGAATTGGAAAATTACCCGATACCCATTCTTAAATCAAAGATTTTCTTAGCATTCTAATTTGCTACACAACATATGCTAAAGAAAGATAATAAGTGTAGCAAACCAAAGGAAGCAACTTTAAGGGTGTGGCCCCACTCTCATTCTTGTGAAACTTCTGTAACTCTCCCCAAGAAACCTTCTTGACTGGAATTGAGAAAAGCTATTCGTTTATTTAAACCAAATCCCAAAACCAGAGAAATGAAGAAACACATAGACAGTTACAAGCAAACCCAAAGAGAGAAATCAAGAGACGCACAGGCACATGCTGAGATCTGTTGCCGGTGGAAACTTTTTTAAATAGGGAAAATATTCTTTATACAAAACCCTAAAATCATAATTTTTTATAAATATCATAATTGAAACAACGATCAAATCAATATTATCTATTCAAAATCCTAAGACTTTGATACCACATATAAGTTTTCATTCTTGATATTTAATCATTAAAGACATAAATCACGAATCATATATACGTAAATCATTCATGCTTATTCAGATCTTGAATATAATAATAACCACATGGATGAAGCGAATAAATCACTTACCTTGAAGAGAATTTGTTATGATGCCGAGAGAAAACTTTTACCAATTACAAACTAGTTTGTTTCTCTTAACCCTCTTTCTGTTTGATAGCTTTATGAATGGCCTAATGCACAAATATATTTTGTATTTGTTTTTGTCTGTACTTAATTAGGGAAGAGAGATGATTAGTTTATATAAACTTCTTTGTTGATATTAAATCTTGTATATCCATTAAGCTCTAAATTAACGGTCAAAATTTAACATACAATTAATCAATAAAAACCCTAAACTAAGTTTAATATGTGATACAGAAAAAATGGGCGGCCATAAACATCTGCAAACTACTTGTGTGGCTTATTATCCGTAAACGTACTGGTGTTACATGATCTTGTAGGAAACACAACTTCTGACCAATAATATGAGCTGAAAAGGAAAGTGGTAACTATTGCTTATATATCTAAATCTTTTTGCAGTCCTTGCTTGTCAAGAATAGGAATCGGGCAACTCGACTCGTCGAGCAAAATATTAAGATATTTTATGTACATTCTGGAGTCCATGTTGATTCCTTGTTCAACCTGATGCATGATTTTGAAGGCTTATTTTCATTGTTTATTAAGGATTTAGAGAGTAATATTGAACCAGACAACAAAAGGAATCCTTGCAGTTTTTCTTATGTTTTTTATCAACGACAAACAATATTTTCGATATACGATGTGTGAAACATATATACTGTATGTATATATATATATTCTTGCCCACTGTAAGATAAACTTCCCATTAGCTAGAGATCAAGTCCCAAGGCCAGGATCATTTGTTTATAATGTGTGCATCTGCTGGGACTGGGAGCAAAAGTCCAAATTTCTTCTCAAGGGTGATTTCTTACAAGTGAGCCAATATTATGTCAGCCCATTTATCGTCTTGACTCTATATGGCTGCACGTGACAGTTAAATGATGGGGTTCCTAAGTGGACTATTAGTTAAAGACCCTCGCACTGGGAAGCAAAGAAAAAACATCGAACTGGGGGCTCTGTATATACAATCCGAAGGGGCAACCCGCTTAATCCAATACGTGGCAGATATGCATGTATTGGTTTGGTACACCTCATTTTCGGCCAGCAACTAATGCTCGTTAACAAGTCAAGTCACCTTAAGCTGTGGCCAAGTTTTCGTAAAACAGAAGAAAGGAGTAGCATGTATAGTAAAATTTGTCATCAAACATCTGCAAGTCTTCAATGGCAAAATAAAAAATGTCACAACTCAGACTCTTAAGTCAATATTATTCTGATTCCGTAACAGACTGTCACTCGATTATAAAGTCTAAAGTTATACGCCTCCTTGGACCTAATTTTAAAATCTATCTCACACCTAAACTGCTCGGAGCTTATCCTTAACTCTCCATAATCTATATACATTAAAGAGAAATAGATGCATTCCATGAAATAGGAAAAATCCTATCCCTTCTTTCTTCTATGCAGAAAAACAATTATCAATCTCTCTCCAAAACTAATAATATTCTCAAAAGAGTTTCTTAGTTTGAAAACTTCTTTTTAGTTAGCATCCCAGTTAAGGTAACAAATAAAAAAAGTTAGAATCCATCTTCAAGAAAGGGCAAATTTTTTGACTTTTTTTTTCCCGGGGGATAATGGCTGAGATATCATATTTATATATTAAGGAAGGTTCTTTACCTTCCTATTATGTTGCAATTACTACTGGTAACATGGTGATAGTTAGGAAATGTTCTTTTCCTCTCCAAAACTAGAATAGAGCTAACTATAATATATTTTTGAGAATTTAAAATGAGAATTTATATTGACTGTAGTGACTAAAATACAAAAGTTTAATTTAGTACTTAGTTGACTGGATCAAAAGCAATTGTTATTAGGTTAATTCCGCTTGTCCTATCTTGGCCTAACTATAATGTAGAAAACAATTAACACTCGGGAGTAGCTCTTTTTCCCTATCTGCTTAACCTTAAATAGAAAACTGGCAAGCTCCTTTCTTCCAAAGATATTAAGAAAATGCACCTAGGGTAAGAATTAGCAACTACCTACGATGCATATTAATCAACCAGCTTTTTAAACAACTTTTGTTATTTTTAGGACAATTGCAATTCAGGGAAGCAAGGAACATGGGTTAGTTTTGGCTCTAGAGTTTGCGTTTCTATCCATGTATGGAACCTGGTCAATTATAAACCATGCTCCACTTCTTTCTTTACCAATACATTCAATTGTAATCCCTAGGTTGATGATTGGTGCTTTATCTGTGATCAAGCACTCACCTATTAAGTAAAAACCATCCAACTAAAGAATTACGTCCTGAATGTTTGGTCTGATATTTTCCCCTCACCTCAGAGAATTTTTGAGGTGGGGTGTTCTTGAAGAGCTAGCAAATACTCCCCATTAGGTTTATCATTCTCCTCAACAATTGATCTTGGGTCATTTTAATGCCTTGATGGAGTCTCTTATTCCATTAAGCTCATATCTCATTTACCATCATCCCTAAGATTAGTTGAAATTGTAGGTTGTTTTGACTACTTCCCATCTTTTGTTAGTGACTAACTCCAAAACTTTTCGCTAGCAAATGGGATTTTGGATGAGGGATGTGTATGGTAGGAGAGCACTTCTTAAGTAATCCGAGGAAAGGCATAGGAGGTATAGGTGCTCAATAGTCTTAGCAGAGTTGTTGCATAAGAGATAACTTAGATTTCTAGTAAATCCCTTCCACTTATCTTTGGTAGCAAGCTTACCTTGAACAAGAAGTCATAATATGAATGAAAGCTTGGGTATAACTTGAGGGTACCAAACAGGTTTTAGCTATAAAACCTTTGGGTTACATGTTATATAAGGTTTGTTAGAGAATAAACTGGAGAACTGATGGAACCATCTTATGGTGTCGTAGAATTACCATATATCTATACAGATGCACCTAGGTTGGTTATTATGTTTAGAGCTTAAAGATTGAGGCAGTATGAGTTTTCGTATATAACATCCATGATTATAACATTTATGGGTATAAGCTATTTGAGATGAGACTAGTTGGCATTGTTCAAGAGGGGGTTATTAGGAGACCATAAATATGTCAAAAAAAGGTCCTTACACCATCTCCTTTATTGATCTTAAACTAGCCTCAAACTCTATCCCTAAGATTGAAAATGCACATCAGAGTCCATGAAGTCTATGATTTAGGTTTATGAGTCCAGAATCCTGATTGCAATATATAATAGGAGTGTACCTACCTTAACTATGAAGATTCCCTATATGTCAACAATTTTCATATTCTTTTAATCGACTGATTATTATTAATTAGTTTCAATGGGATCATTCCTAACCCCCTTCCTCCCTTGGGAGGCAAACTGTAGCGCCCCCTCATCGTAGGGTACACACCGGGACGCCCGCAGGTCGTTCCGACACGTAACCCACGATAAAGGTGCACTACCGAGCAACCAACTACGATCCACATGGCATCAAATATATATATATATATCACTAAAAATTAAAACCAAATTTACTTTTCATTCATTTCTGAAATCCATACTTAAACAATTTATC
>JANVCQ010000232.1:40979572-40996102 GCA_025531925.1 Erythroxylum plowmanianum
ATAACTAATAATGCATGAGCATGCCAAATATGAATGCACTCTCACTGTACTCATCCCATCGGTGACGGGATGTTACACAAACAGTCTTTCAAGCCACTTGAGCTATTCCAACTCCTTATGAGGATCCAAACCAAATTAATCTCCTTAAATTTCTCTCTTATAGTTTTGGTAATGGTACAAGAAAGTATAATGAATGTTAAGCAATGCAGGTGTTGAGAATTTAATACAAAATTTATAATTTGTTCTTGACTAAAAGAAGATAAAGTCAATTATGACAATTGTCAATCTTAATTTGATCCTTTTTATTAGGGTCATAAATTCCCTGAAAGAGAGTCTCTTGTAAGAAATGGGAATTCCTAGATATAGAAATGGGGTAAGGTGTTGCTTAAGTCCAATGATGGAGTAGATCCAAAGAGATAAGTGGGAAGTTGATGTAAATAAGAAGGCATAACCTTTGTATTTGTTTATAATTAGCCCATATATGCTTCTAAACAACTTTATTACATTCATTAGAGCTTTAATTGAGTGTGGGTCAGCTGTTGAAAGTAGTAGGAGGTTATCAAAAAAAGACAAGTTGCATATCTTTAGCTTCTTACATTTCTTGTGATATTTGAATTGCCTCTCTAGATTAATTATGTGTCTAATGAGCCTTAAAAGTACTTTTTATAGAAAGTATAAATATATAGGGGATAGAGGGTCTCCTTGTCTCACTCATTTGCCCCTTTGAATATTTAGGTTAGGATTTCATTGATGAGAACACCATCGAGATACATTGTTATACACAATTGATAAAAATAGTAGGAAAACCTAGTGCCTGTAAGATATGAATGGTAAATCTCCAATTAAGGTTTTCAAAGGCCTTTTGAGAGTCGAATTTGATTACACAACTCTTAGGAGACCTCTTCCTTCCATAATTCTTGAACAAATCTTGGACTAAAAGGATATTGCCCTTAATGTTCATTCCGTCAATAAAAGCTCCTTATGATGCCTTACTTAGTGGTTTTATGGCATTTTAAAGTCTATTAACTAACATTCTATAAACAACTTTATATATGAAATTATAATACAAGATGGATCTAAAATCTTTAAAGGTAGTAGGATTTGGTTTTTTGGGAATAAGAGTCAAAAATGTTTTGATAAACTCCCTTAAGATCTACCCCTTATTAAAAAAACTTAGGACTGTCTAGTGAATGTATCATTGATTAGATGCCAAGATTTTTTATAAAATAGCCAGTTGAACCCATTAGGGCCAGGAGCCCTATTGAGTTTGAGACTAGAAAACTACTTTCTCTGTGTCTGCTGATATGAAAGGGATAATTAGATTGTTTGAAGTCTTATAGGAGATTGTATCTGATATGAAGGATCTAAGCATATTGGTTTATGATAAAGATCGGTCTTGAGTGCCCATAAACTCTAAGAAGTTGCTATATGTAGCTTTTGCAAGTTCTTTCTAGGTTGTGACTATAGCTCCATCATTTGTTTGGATAAAGGAAATTCTGCTATAGTTTATCCTGGCTAACACCGATTTGTGAAATAAGTTTATGTTCCTATCTTTATGGGCAAACCATTGAATCCTAGATCTTTTCTTAGTCAAGGAATATTAGTCTTTAAGAGCCCTTATATGATTCTTCAAAGCATATTTCTCATTAGCCTTTAATGAATTATTCATAATATCCAAGTATAAGAAGTTTTATGCTGTATCCAGCTTACTTTTTGTTTCCTAGATATTTCCATTAAGATTTCTATATCTAACTAGATTATGGAATTTGAGTTCCTTCTTTATACACTTTAACTTCTCATTGTAGACAAAGGAAGGAAAACCTCTAAGATATGCATTCAATCCTCTCCTCACTACTTCCTTAAAACCCTCCTCCAATAAAAGATAATTATTGAATCCAAAGGGATGGTGTAGATTTTTAGCTTCATCCAACTTTTGGATAGAAATAGGGGAGTGATTCAGAGAAGTACGAATCTCCAAATATAGCTTTAGATCACAGCAATAAGGATAGCCATTAGCAGTTAACCATATCCCTATCTAGTTTTTTCCTTAAAAACCAATTTCCCTATCACTTATTACTCTAGATGAAGAGATTTACTTAAAACTTTAGGTCCCCTAGCTCAATATCGTTGATACATTTTGCTAAATCATTTATGAAACTACATACTTGTGTGCATTACCTTATGCTTCCATGGGGAAAGGTGTGCTATTGAAGTCTTCTATAACTATTTAGGGAGGATTAATGTTGTTTTGGATCTCCCTCAACATGTTCCATAATTCATTTCTCTGAAAAGCATAGTTAAAAGTATAAACAATAGAGACATTAATAGTTATATTATTAATCATAAGGAGATCTAAGTGGATGATTTAGTCAACAATCATAGAGCTTGCAATTCTGAGTGACTACTACTTATATGGCCTAATGATTCTACCCTAGTGATGGGTAGAGTGATTAGTGATGGTCCAGTTGCATTTAAAAATTTCAAGACTTTGATATTTTTCACTTTCAGCTTAGTTTCAAAATAACCCATTAAGGAGGATTTTATTTCATAAATATGGTTGTTTGTAATGGTTGTTAATTCTGCTAACATTTTAAAAATGGAAATTCATTTATTGTTCTTTTTGGAGTTATGGCTCCTATTTTTCTTGTTAGGCTTTCTCTGTTCAATGGGTATAAGGTCACTCAATGGAACTTTCTCCTCAATTATATTAGAAGTAGGGCATTAATTTATTACTGGTTCTGCTCTTATCTTATCTTTATTTTGTTGATCTAGTAAGTCCTATTGGGGGGCTTAATGTAGCATTGCATTTATGGGAGTAGAGGGAGTACTAAAATCTGAGCAAATTTCGTTGTCCCCCCTTCTCTCTCTCTCTCTCTCTTCCCTCCCTCCCCTCGGCCCGGCCCGCCCCACTCATAATAATATAATGCTCTTTCTCATTGTTGGCCTCCTCCTCTTTGTCATTTTTATAGTCATTTGAATTATTGAGATTCATTAGTTCCATGTAGCTCTCTATTTTAAACACTTTATCAGTTGGTCTCTATTTTTTGGCTTTTGAGTGATGTATTAGGTCTCCATTGATAAGTGACTTGTATGGAGTCTTCATACAGATGTCCTTAATCATTTAGTCTCATTATTAGGATACAATCTAGAAGGGATTATATAGCTTTTGTAAGGACATAAATCCTTACATAGTTAATTCTCTTGAGTGTGGTAGCTGGCTTATCCATTCCTATGGATTTTCTATTGAAACTGGAAATATAACTTAGACCATCAGTGATCCAGTGTTTAAGAAGAATGTTATGTAGATTTATCCATAATGGTATCCTTTTATTTTTAATATTGTGACATAACACTTATAGTTGCCACCTAAAGGGCCTAATTGGGGGAGTAACATCCTCCTGGACATCTTTGCTTTCAAATGGGAAAACAAAAGTATGTTGGATCCTTGAGAGTCATTTAATACTCAACACCAGGTCTTTTTTGCTATTTTAGTATTTTTGAGCTATAGTCACTACTTAACCAATATGAGGGTGTAGATATATGTTTTGAGTATTAGGGGTAGGGTGCTTTGGTAAGACATGGAGATTTTTTTGTGGATCTTATAGAGAAAGTTCAGCAGATAAGTTAGGGCATGAGGGAAATGGAGGAAAGGAATCTAGGGCTTTGGTTGGAGCTATAGTGGGGTTTTGGATCATTTTGCCCATAATGGAATTAAAAAAAAGCTTTGATATTTATAAGGTTTTCTTATCTTTACCAAGCACGATAAGGGAAGTGAACATAATGTGAAAGGCTGCGTGAAGGGATTAAGGATAATGGAGCAGTATTAAAAAAAGGATTATAAAGGTATGTTGAATAAGGATAGCTTAGGACAGAAGATGAAGAACACCATACAGGAACTACCAACTGAGTAAGAGAGAAGCACCCTATTGAAAGATTTAGTGCTAACTACAATTGAAGCCTTAAAGAATAGGCTTTATTTTTATAATATTTTTGGTATTAACACAAATTGGGAATGAGTTTTACTTATTTTATTTTTAACTTCGTTCTAAATCTTTTTAATTCTTCCTCTACTTTATATATTGCTTGCATGGTATAAGTTGATGGTTAATCAAAATATATGATTCTATAGAAGTCTTTCCAATTCAGAAATAATTCATAGTTGAAATTCACCAACTTAAAAGAATTATTTTATTTTAAAATTTTAAATTACTTTAAATGTCAACTATATATTGACATATAAAGAGGTCAGCATAACTGATGATAGAACTAAAATAGATATTTTCTATTTCCTACTTTCATGAGCTCATATCTAAAGTAGAAGATATGTTATTATTGCACTAAGTTAAAGGTTTAAATATTTGGTAATTATAATTAGAATTACCACATTAATAAAAGTTTGGAATTTAAAATGTAATTTACCTAAATATTAAATCAAATTAGACCATAAAAGATGTCAAAATCAAAGTTTTGTGTTTTATACTAAACTGGCTAAAAAATTGTAGTGAAACGTAAAACATAATAAGGTCGATGTCAGTCGATAACAAAAGTATCAATTAGATACTGTTGAAATTTGTAAATTTAAAAAAGTGGAGGACTTAATTAAAAAAGATAAAATTTTCTAAGTCTAATTTCTTAAGCCTTTCATCCCCAACCTGTCATTCTTCCGCCTTTCTCTCATTTCAAGCCCTCAACGTCACCAGACTAGCCACCAGTTCACCACCTCTAGACAAGATTACAACTTATATCTTGTCTTTTGTTAAAACTTCAATTTTAAGTTAAAGTTAAGAGTCAGTAAATTTAACCATTAATATTTTCAAATGTAATAATTATTTACAATTGCTCATTTAAGAATTATATGAATATGTTTTAAGTAATAACTGAAATCAAAAGTTTAATTAAGTAATAAAAAGCTTTAACCTGTGATGTTAGATTCTACTACAAAATCAATATATATTAATTATATTCTTTTCTAATCATAATTAAAGAAATAAAAAGAGAAAAAGGAATAGAAAGTTTTTTTTGTATATTTTAGTAATCACATCAATAACTCGAAAATAAGCTTTTAAGTATTTGATTAAGAAATATTGACGGGCTCTCTTATATTTTTTTAATTGAAGAAATATTTTATAATTTTAAAAATTCAAAAACCGACATTCAGTATTGATCGATACAGATACCAAATTAGAGCTATATTATTTTGTAATTTTTAAAAATTTGAGAGACGATATTTGATATTGATCAATATCGATACTGTACTATATTAAAGTTAAATCTGACACTAATATCAATTTTGTATTCATAATATTGATCAAAATTTGAAGTGTTAACAAAGAGAAAAGCCATAATTTCCTCTCTTTACGAGGTTTACTATTAAACCATTAATAGCGGTTTATTTTCTTGCAAGAATAGTTTCAACTTATGCTGACTAAAGATTCACCATGTCAATTAGTCCACCACATTACTTACATGAACCACCTTTATATACTACAGCATTCCCATATCTCTATAACTTTTTAATGTGGTTGTCGCTTTCTTTCATGCATTTCATCTCAATGGTCTAGGAAATTCTGTTTTCTACTGTTGGAAACTCCCGATGAGATCAGGAAAGTTACTTATATCCAATCTTTTAGGCCAAGTTCCTATCTAACTGAGAGATAGGTAATTCCCACTACAATTCTATCTCTTTTTCTTTAATCTAAATTGGATCCTTGATTTTTCTTCCATCTCAAAATTATGCACACACAGACACATGAATTGGTAGTAATAGTAATTAGACTGAAAGTTGCTGTCCAAATGGGAGGCTGGACGCGTTGCAAAATGTAACAATTGGCTTTTGTTACTTTAAATGAATTAACAACGTAACGATACTAAAAATCATGATCTTGACTTTTGTTTGTAATGTTAGAACTTAGACCACTTAGCCATCCTTTATTTTACCGAGAGGTTCACTTTCCGAAGAAACGGCCTTGATGGTTCCCCATACCATGAACCAAAGGTGGCGACAAGTCAAATGACTTCTAGCTTCTAAAGTCTCATATGCCTTTGAATGATAGCATACCATTTTAGTCAAACAATTCCCCAAACCTCACCTCAACCTTGCGGCCATTATAAATAGAATCCTAAAGTGCCATTTGTTGTGCACGAAGCTACTTCACCAAATAAAAAAAAGAAGGTTGGTGAAAATACGGAACATTTCTATCATGAGTAGGGAGAATAACACAAGCAAAGTCTTCTGTTTTCTCCTTCTGTGTTCCGTGATCTCGTTAACAACAACGTTGCTTGAAGGAGTTGAAGCACGAAGGTTTAGTGGTTCAAGGTTGGCCGGCGATGTTCGTAGAGATAAGCCTGAAGGTTTAGCTCGGAGTTTGTCTATTAATGGAGAAGTGAAGGATTCAGGGCCAAGTCCTGGTGTTGGACACAAGTACGAAGATCTCCAAGCTATAAAAGACGTCAAGAACTCCGGTCCTAGTCCAGGGATTGGCCACAAGAATGTTAGTGGAAAGAACCAGTATCACAATGATACTGCAGTGTAAAATGGAACGAAACCATTAATTCTCTCTTCTGTTTCAACGCTTAGTCTATATAGACAACATCATTGCCATTGTACTATGATCTATCCATGTTAGTACAATTAGGTACTTGATATTCTGTATTATGATTATAGAATGTGAATCAGGTATGATCAGAAAATTTGTGTCAGCATATACAGTTGTCGAAGTCGTTAATCCATTAGCTTTGATTCTTTTTGATGAAAGATGTGATTGGATTACTTGGATTGACATCGTTAGCTATAGCCGCTATTGGCTCTTCCTTTGTTTCCCATTTGTGTGGGCTTGGCCATGAATTATTCATGTCGTTTCTAACGTGCACTGGAAAGTGTAAATAACATCTAAAACTCCTTATCTTAACACCTAGTACGATCGAAATGTGTGATAGACAACTTCAACATCATTAATTCTTAATGGCATAGCTTTTTCAGTTTGTGAGGGTCATTCCACGAAGTATGAAGATTAGGAAACTGAGAATTATATACTTATAATTGAAACATCTTTGTTTTTTTTCTTTCACTATGTGGTTGTTGTTTCTTTTGAAGAATCATCTTTAAAAAATTAGAGTGATGTATACTTCTAAATAAAATATCCACTCTTATAAGTAGTAGATATTTTGGATTCAGCATGTTCACTTTGCGCCATTTACAATCGGTTCTACAACAAGCTCAATCCATTCCCAAACTTAACAAATCCTAAAATGGGTGTTCAATTACCAGGACTGAAGACTTGCTTCTTATGCTATGTTCTTCCTTTCAGATCCATTTCCCCAAATTCTCTTACATGCACGAAGCATGAAGAAGTACATGTGGGTTCTACGGACTCAATTAATTCTTTGAGTTCGAGAAAGATGCTAGATACTCCATGTCCGATCCCTGTCCCATTCACTGAATAGGTCCTCTATTCCCTCTTGGTGATGAAGATTACCAAGACACAGGAATTGAGATGTGAAATTGCATTTAATGGTTAAACAAGCAAAAATCTTCTTCCTTCAAGTACGCATCATTTTGAAGGACTATTGTGGTAACAAACTAGGAATCACTACCAAGGTCTTAAAAATTGGCACAGATGCTTCAAGAATAGTGGAATTAATTAATGATGCCATGAAACAGAAGCAATGTCTAAGATAGAGGATGATGCAAAAGAATTTAAAGTCTATAAAAGAAATAAAAGATGAAAGATTAGTCAACTCAAGTTTTAATTTGATGGAATGTTGATTGATAATTAAGTTGACATCAAAGATAAGGGTTAAATTTTAGATTGCATTAGGATTCCTTATTAGATAGAAGTAGCAGTAATCAAATATGTTATTCTATTTTTTATATATTATCCTAGTTGTTTAAGATTTGTAAAAATTTTATTAGAATGTAATTTAAACTTGTTAGGAACTCTTGCCTACTAAAATAAGAGTTCTAAAACCTTCAATAACAAGCAATATGAAATTTTTATGCAAACTTGAGTTTCAACTAGAATGTGTGATGCTTTCTTCTAAAAGTGATTCTTAGACCCTAGGAGTAATTCCTAGTTTTCTACCTTCCACTCTTTCTTTTCACTACAAAATTCTAGCAACCAAAATCTTAACTTTCATCCATATTAAACCCTAAAATACTAGCCTAATATTAGTCATATTTCTAGTTTTGTGAGTTTTAGCTACTAATTAATAATTTTTCTATTTAAACTACATCAATTTGGTATTAGAGTTTTTGGTTCACGATAGTGACATGTAGCAAAAGGGAATAGAGGAATATTTAGTGACCAAGAGCAAGATGAAATACTTTTAAGAGTTATAGAAAGATTGGACCTTAATAACACTTAATCACAAGGTGCCCTAAGAATTAGTATAGAAAATAATATCAGACAATAAACTACACTTGATGTTGAGGGTGGAAAAAGTGAAATCCAAGATAAAGAGGCTAATTAATTAACAATGAATGGGGTTAGAAAATCAACGTCTTCCGAGAGATTCAAGACAAAGAACCAAACCAAAACTACATGGAGAGTGTATGTGAGCCTTTAGAAGCCACGATAGAGTTGAAATACACAACAAACTTGATGACCTTATTTAAAAAGTTCATACTGAAGCCTGTGATTTTGCAAGAAATATGAATCCATACCTGTTTTTAGACTGGACAACAAAAGTGGAAGATTTTTTTGACTAGTTCTATATGTCGAAAGATAGAAAAGTTCGATTCGCAAAAATAAAGCTTGTTAGACATTCTAAAAATCTAGTGGAAATTGGTAGAGGCCAACTATCAATTATTGATTGGGTAAAGATGAAACATAAGTTATCAGAAAAATACTTACCATTTCATTATCAAGAAGATCTCCAATATCAAATTACAACCCTTAAACTAAGGATTATATTGGTAACTGAGTATATGAAAGTATTTGATAAACTTTTTATCTGATGTGAAGGAATGGAGTCAGAACAATAAATTATATCTCACTACAAAATTGGCTTAAGGGTCGAAATTCATAAGGAATTGATAATTTAGAGGATTATAGCCTTGAAGATGTATATCACTTGGCTTTAAGAGCGGAACAATACTTAAGACAATAAGTAACTAAAAAATTTCAGAGTCAAATCATGAAGTTTAGTATAAAGAGAACTACAATGGTGCAAAATTTTAAACCAACACTTGTTGCATTAAGATTTGCCCTATAGAACATCTGCTAAACTTCTTAAGGAGTTGAACATAAAGGCAAAGTCGTAACTAAGATTGGGATTAAAAAATGCTTCAGTAACAAGAAATGCTTATGATGCAATAAGAGGGGTCACTTTGCTTATGAATATCGTAATAGAGGTTTTCACATGATGGGAGAAGAAGAAGGGGAAGAATATGACGAATATGCATGTGAGCACAAAGTTGGAGAGGAGTTGGAAGGAGAACTATAGTGATAGACTGGCTAGTCCTATAAATCTTAATGTAGTGTCCATTAAATAGATCCATAATTATAAGTTAATAGTAAGAAAGATAATAATGCTCCGTTGGATGTGCATATTTACAAGAAGAGATAAGGTAAAAAAAAAGTACTTATAAGAGACAAATTGAAAGTAGTTAATATTGTTGGTAAATTAAGGGAGACAAGACTTAAGTGATTCAGATATATTAAGAAGAGACATCTTGATACTCCAATGAAGAGACTTGAGAATATTATATTTAAAGAGTATAAGAGAAAAAGAGGAAGTCTTAAAAAGAGCTAAAAGGAGGTGATCATAAATGAAGTATCTTTACTAGAACTTACTAAAGACTTAGTCCTCAATAAAAAACTTTAACGAACTATAATATGGATAAAGAATATTGCTTAGAAGGATCTTGCTCTTTTTTATAGGTATTTTGAATCTTTTTCTACGATTCCTATATCCTATTTTTATCTTGAACATTTTTACCTGTAGCACTTCCTCCTTAAATCATTTTATTTGTTTATTTATTTACTTATTTGATCTTTTATTTTATTATTTCTTCTTTATCTCTTTTATCTTTATTTTATTAATTATTTTATTATGTATTTTATATTTATCTTATTTTATCTTATTATTAGTATTATCTTTTAGTTTTATTCTATTATTATTGAATTTCTTTATTCTTATCTTAGTTTATTAATATTTTTGATTCAATTATTGTTGTTGTTATTATTTAAATCAATAATGTCGTCGCCCTCAAATAATTCTTAAGAATTTTTTTCTTCTTTTTTGTTGTTTCTGTTTTCTTTTTCATTGATTCTATCAAAATAACCTCTATTAATTAACGGTAAGTCTGGATAGTTCTGATATTTCTCAAACCGTATAGTTCAGTAAAATTTTTAGTCAGATGTTGTTTGTCTCAGGGTATTGTTTATTATTATGGTCTCTAAATGAATCCGTAGCATTACTTCACATCAATTGATGTTATTCTATCACTCATCTTTATTAAATGTACAGAAATGATGTTTTAATAGGTCGACGATAAAAGACAACAGAAAGTAAGAATAACATCAACGGTGTTACGTAACTCACGGTGAGAAGTGAAAACGAAAACATAAGTGGATAATTTGAAGAAATAATCAATTCTCAAGCCCATCCAACCCCATTCCTTCCCACACATGCCTATCAGAAATAGTTTGAATATGCTACAAACGAGAGCTTAAAGAAGACTGTTCATTCAATAGTTCCGCTCCATTTGTCAAAGCAATACTTTATGGGCGAAACCATTAATGGAAACCCAAGAAAAACAGAGAAATGAACTATTTTCATAATCATTTCCAGGTAAGAAAAGACACCCACACCACAATACAGTGGAATGCAAGTTATGGCTATATCACGATAAGCACAACTCACTGAATTAGCTATCTCTTATAGGCCTTTCGCGTCTTTCGAATGCAGATCCAGCTTCCAGAATTAATTGTTTGATGCCAACCTGGCCTGTAACTCCTCCCAATGGAACTTCGTCTTTCATCCTAGAAAAACCGTGGTCAGAATATAAACAAATAAACAGGTAACTCATAACAAGACATCGACTTCCGTATTTTGTGCGGACTAGGCTATGACCATGAAAATTTAAGACAACTTATTTAATTAATGATATTTCTAGGTAACCACCTTTACAAGCATGAAAATGAATTACAACATAAATGGCATTTACAACATATGCATACAATTAATCAGAAGATTACATCCACACCTTTAACCATTAGAGATAGCTAGACTTTCCCAATGACCTGAAAAACTCAATCATATGGTTGAACACATCCTCCTTTCCTTGTACACTCACAATGAAGTCTAAGTGACCATAGTTCTCCAAATAAAGCAACTTAGGTTTGGATTGCAGCTCCTCAAGAGTGTGCTCCACGTCTGACACATCTGCTAAAGCATCGTGACCCCCGTAGCCCATCCATATTGGCAACTTCTTGGGTATGCGGCTAAGATCAAACGTTGGGGGTTCAAACTGACCATAAAGTCTAAGGTTCTTGATTATCCCATAATCATACCGGCAAAATTTACCCTTACGGATCACTGTCAAACATTGGAAAAGGAAAACAAAATAACTTAGTTATAATCTACCAGCACAGAATCATATCCTGTTTAATAAACAACCATTAAGGAAAAATGAGAAAGAAAACAATAAAGAAATAACAAGAAAACAAAAAGAAATAAGGATAATGTCATCTAACTTGATTACCTTACGAACTCAATTGTTCCTTTTTAACCAATCACCACAAATTAAAAAAAGAAACAAAAAAATTGGCTTATAATAACTCAACAGAATCAAAAAATAATTATCATTGCTTCGCAGATAAATAGCCTCATTAGAACAAAATGAAACAAAAACAATTACTCTGAATATGCACTTTAGTTCATTTGCATGAATAAGAGCAGAAAGGATGTGTTTGGAGAATACTCTGGAAAAGATGGTGCAAATTTTTTGCAGACGATGGGTGAGGTTCATACTCAAGATAGGAATCCACACGTGAATTATTGAAGCAACAATTCTTCCCTGAAACATTAAAACATACACAATAAGAACCCCAAAAATTATTAAAGAAGAGAAAAGGCGGAAAATTGAAGCAATCGAGAATCATATATCTTCTGTTTAATCCATTAAACAGAAATTTTATCACCTCTACTCTATAGGATACAACTTTATGACCCACCAAACTAGATTTTCTCACAGGGTTATTGGCCAAAAATCAATGTACAACTATTCCAGATTTCTTGGTGGAACCAAAAGAAGACTTCGATGGACGTTGTTCTGGACGGGTGAAGTTTTATTTAGGGCTTTCTACCAAGTCAATATTTTGGGGTTATATTACCGGAAAAATAATGACCAAGGGATCAATATACCTATAAAAGTTTCCAAAATTTAAGAACAGTTTAAAAATTATATTAAAAGATAAAGCAACCACAAATCAATAGCATTAATATCCAAGAAAAACCTCTGCTTGTAGTATGAAAAACATGCAGAGAAGAATTTAGACAACAGACATAAAGAACTTTTGTGTGTGTGAGAGAGAGACAGAGAGAGAGGTAGGACCTGTTATGGTAGTTAGCAAGTCATTGCATTCTAAGTGACCATCGCACATGGAATCCAGAAGGTTAATTAAGAATTCACTGGATATAAAGAATACCACAGAATGAGCAAGACTAAGTCAAAACCAGAGAGATAGAGAGAGAGATAGATAATGATTAAACCTCCTAAAGTTCAATTGATGTATGCCCATTCCAAGTACCACCTGTGAGAAAAGAAATTATAAGATGATCAGGTCAGCAGGAACTGCTTGTGTAACTTATTCTGGAGAATGCCAAATATGCTCACCAGATCCAGATGAAAACCAACCATTCTAAGAACAAGTGGAGCACTTATATGTTCTAAGTATGATATCGGACAAAGCAGAGCTGCAGCTTCTACCATTTCTGCTATACCTGGTTGTGTGAGAGCAGCTAAAGACATAATTGTCCCCTACAGATTGAGTGAAATAATAAAATGCACACTTAGATGATTGTGTACACTTGTAAACAGATATAAGCAGTGAGATGCAAGACCTGTGAGTGTCCAACAAGGAAAACTTTGGAGTTTGTTGTTGAATTTATATGATGTAACATTTGTGCAAGGTCATACATTGCTAATTCCTGCCAACTCCAGTCCCAAAATTCCTTCAGGGAAAAAAAATTAGATGCTTATCAGTGTTCCCACTCTACCCTGATATGGATAAATTGGCAAATATTGAAGGAAGTTTTGCATACAATTTTCAGGTCCTCCGCCAAACATTGAATAACAAAAACCACAAGTTACGGAGTAAAAAGGAGAATGCATAATTTCTATATTCTTTACCTACCTTGTCTCTTACTGACAAGGAAACATGTCCATGGCTCCAAAATGTCCCACGCACATTTCCAACCCATACATCAAAGCCCTCATCTGCTAGGATAAACCCTAGTGACTGCTCCGGCGAATCCAAAAACCAAGCGTCACCTGCCTATGTACATAAAAGTATGGGGCAATATGAAGATCTGATGATGTCAGAAAACCTGGTTTTAATTCACCATTGACCATTAAATTCCTATTGCACATTTCATTTTGTTTATATACTTATATAGACATAAGAGCAATTCCGTTCCTTATTTTTTAGATTATGATATCATCTGTAAAATGTACTCCTTTCCAGACACCGACTAGGAACTGGCATCCCAATACCAGTTCCCAGAATTGAAAAAACAATTGCAACTTAAAACGAGTAACCAAAAAACAGAAATCTAAAACTTCCTAACAAATTAGTAGAATGACAAATATTCAACATTGAAATAGTCAGAAAAATAGAAAAGAAGCTCACCATAAAGAGTCCATGTTGAAGCAACACGGGAGGTCCAGGGCTTGCTCGTAGGTTCGCATTAGGCGACGACACGCGTTGAAGAGCCAGCAAGTAACCGTCTTTTGTTTGAATCTAACATGGAATTGACAACAATTTATAGGAGACCCATCGATATTAATCATTTACTCTGTACATAACACACAAGAATGAGATAGAAAGAGTACAGTGTGTTCAGTGCAAGGATAACCGGCAGGTTCGATGAGCTTATTGCACAAAGTGTCTTCCGGTGATCGGCGTTTTGTAATGACATCGACGGCCTTGGAATCTCCGATAACGAAGAGAGCAAGAACCGTTGCAAAGACGATTAGCAGCATATCCGTTACTGGAAATCTGAATCAGACAAGCCTGGAGTGTACGGCCTTAAAAGTTTTATTGTTTTCTCACGCGCTATGCCAGGCGCGTTCCAGTAAGTTTGGTAGAATCTGGAACATGCTTAACAAACGTAGAAATTTGTTTTAAATTTTTAAAAAATTTACAAAATATTCTATTAATATATTATAATGCATACATTATAATTTTACGTCAATCATATTTTCATAAATCATAATTTAAAATTTAAAATAACAATAATTTATTTATTTTTATTAATAATAATTTGTACATATTTTACATATAAATAATAACTATATTAACGAAAAGATTATGTAGTCATCATTTAAGTATAAAATTAAGAATAATCTAAAGTATTTGTTATATAATAAACAATAATTACATCAAAACATTAAATAAAAAGAACAATAAATTTCATTAACTCTCTAATTATTACAATTTATAATTAGAGTTCGAAGAAACAACCAAATAAAAGTAAAATCTGAAACAAAATATATATTATTTAGTTTACTATCAATTAAATATATATTATTTAATTATTTAATATATTAATTACTAATAAGAATTTAAATAACTTAATTTAAATTTATATATTTAATTAATTAAATTAATTATTACTAAAATTATAAATAACTTAGTTTAATCTAAAATTTTATTTAATTTATAAAATTAATTTAATAATTATTATAAATATAATTAAGTTTAAAAATATTTTTAAAATATATAAATTTCAAATAAAATTTGATTTAATAATTAAAATATATTTAAAAATAATTAGTAGTTTATAAATAATAAATAATAAATTATTTATTTTAAAATAAACTAATGTTATTAATACTTTATTAATAAATATTATATAAAAAATTAAAATAAATTTAATTCAAAATATTTTATTTTTAAATTTAATTTACTATGTAATTATTATTAGTAACAAACAATCTAAATTTAATTATCCAGTTTATGCGCTTTGCAATTTGGATTGAAGTAAAAAAGCATACCAAAACCACCTTTAAGTAAGATATTTTAATCGAATCCAGATCCTCTGTCCACTCCTACCCTGTCTTATTCTGTCTAATAACAAAACGACGTCGTTTTGTTATTAAGAATGGACAAACGCTCTTTTTAAATGGACAGATGCCTGTGGGACCCACTCACAAGTGTCGTTTTTAAACCATATCCAAAGCCAACTTTGGATTTCCAAAGCTACATTTAATTATTCTTATACATTGTTCCAAAGCCAACACCAAAACAAAAAATATTTGTTTTCTGGTTTTTTGCTTATTCTTATTAAGAATAAGATTAAAAATAATCAGGAATTTAATGTTATTATTTAATATTATTAATAAATAAATAATTTAATAATAATAAGAATAATAGTAAGCAAAAAATTAATAAATATCAAAACGTTAAACAACTAAATTAATAAGAATAATTAAAAAATCATAATTATTTTTAATAATAATAATATAATGGTTAATAAGGAATATAATAATTCCGGCAATAATAACTAAACTAACAAATTAAAAGGAAATTATAATCATCATAATTGAAAATAATTAAAATAATAATGGTAATAATTAAAGCAATATAACGTTTTTATTATTTATTATAATAAAATTTATAATAATAATTCTTCAAATAATTTATAAAATAAAACTGATGATAAGGACTTAACAAAAATAAGCATATAATTTTTTCCTTATTATTATCAAGAACAAAATTAATAATAATCAAGAATTTAATCATATTATTTAATATCGTTAATAAATAAATAATTTATTAATAATAAGAATAATATTAAGTAGAAAATTAATAATTAAAACCCATTTTAAACAATTAAATTAATAAGAATAATTAAAGAACCATAATAATTTTTCATAATAATATAATGGTGAATAATGATAAGGAATATAAAATTAACACAACTTATAATAATTCCGGCAATAATTTCTAAAATAACAAATTATCAGGAAATTAGACTTATCATATTTGAAAATAATTAAAATAATAAGAATAATTAAAGGAACATAACGTTTTTATTATTTATTATAATATGATTTATAATAATAATTTTTTAAATTATTTATAAATTAAAACTGATTATAAGGAATTAGCAAAAATAAACATATAAATTTTTCCTTATTATTATCAAGAACAAAATTAATAATAATGAAGAATTTAATCATATTATATAATATAATCAATAACGAAATAATATAATAATTATGAGAATAATAGTAAGTAGAAAATTGATAATAATAAAAATATTAAACAATTAAATTAATAAGAATAATTAAAGAACCAT
>JANVCQ010000232.1:41013828-41045547 GCA_025531925.1 Erythroxylum plowmanianum
AAATTTGTAAATCATCTTTTTATCTTTCCATTGAGGTAAAATGTGACATTTTTAGGCTATTGTGTTAAAAGATATGAATTTTCGAATTTCTGTCATTTTGTGGGAAATTTCAATTTGGGCAGTAACTTTTGACCCCCTTAATGGCCAAATTAGTTTTTAAATCCTTCATCGAAGTTGTAGAGCTTCCTTTTACCTTTTTATTGATACCAAATTTACGAATTTTGAATTTCGAGGTGAAAAGCTAGGATTTTTCAAAGTTCAGATGTGTTAATTCGTTTTTTTTTTTAAAAATTGATTTCCAGCTCGTAAGCGCCCTCGCGAGGGCGAGCGACTCGCCCTGCGAGCTCCCGAGTGTGGGGCGATGCTGTTTGGCATTCCTCTGATTTTTTTCTGATTTTTATTTTTCTAATTTCAACCTCCTCCCACTCTTTCGCTTATAACTTTTTCGTTTGACCTCCGATTCACTTGGTTTTCAAAGCATTGGTTTTCTAAAAAAATTTTCTACACTCTCATATAAAATTTAAAATTTTTGGGATTAAGTTGAATTTTCCGGATTAAATCAAAGAGAGTCAATTATGTGGCGATTTTAAATATGATTCCGTACTTGGGCGAATTTTCGATCTATAGAGATCCGATTGAGGAGATTTTTTATTCTAATTATCCTAGAGACATGGAATTTCATTTTAGCTTAGGCATCAGATTTAATTTTGGGTCCTAAGTAGATCAATTTTTATTGAGGGAGATTAGAGTGAATTTATCAAGATTCGTTCGGGAGTAAGTGAAATAAGTTCGATTTGAGTTTTCATCTATGGTGAGGAATTCCTCCCTCGTGGAATGCGTGTCCAGATGTCACATAGGACGTCGGACACGTGTCTCACCAGGGTGGGGTTCCAACACATATTCTTATAAACTTGTCTTATCATAATATACGCTATCACAATAATAGTAATTATTTAACTCATAACTTCTAATTATCCGTATAAAAATAAAAAAAAAGCAGAAGATAAGATCATATAAAAATAAAAAAGAAGCAGAAGATAAGTTGCAACTATTTAATTTGATTAAGTTATTTTTATATTTAGAAAAGGAGGATTAGTACTAATACTTTAAGTATAATGCAATATTGGGAAAAGGGAAAAGACACGAGTTCAATGCAACATAATCAATATTAGTATAATGCTGTGGGGAAAATAAAGCCTTTTTTGGAAGAATAAAACTATAAGGAGTAAATAAAAATACATAAAAACAAATCACACTAGAGAATACCAAATTTTTAACGTGAAAAACCTTCCTAATGTGAGAGGTGAAATCAAGAGAATAATCCACTATTATTCTATAAAATCAATGAGTACATCAAGTGAGTTCTCCAATAGTTCAAGAGTTCCCAAGAACAAATAGTCATTAATAAACGTGATAATCAACATTGTAAATATCAAAATCCAAATATATCATAATGCCTCTATTCCATACCACGATAATTCCTTCTCAGTACTATAATATTTCTTCTCTAGTACCAATATAGTTCTTCTCTTGCATTATCAACTTTAATAGCTTATGTTAAACCTTTTTTCTCAAACCAAAGACAAAAATGAGAGCAAGATCTCATAAACATAAAGAGAATAACCACACCAAGACTAGAAATAGAAAGAAATAAGGTAGTTAAATTGGCCATACAAAATAGCCACATACTAAGCATAAAAGATGTGTAAAAGGGTAGTGAATGTACCCACACTTACCAACCACACTAGCTATATGTTTAGGCTAAATTAGAATAAGAAAATTGTCTTCAAAAACCACAAATATGACTCCACCAAAGAGAGGAGAGAAAAGAGATAAATATGGATGGTCACACCAGTCACCAAACACCAAAAAATAAATAGTTAAAATTTTCTTCATAAAGATTAAATTTATCTTACAAAATGTATATACTAAAAAACACTTCTTTTATTTATGGCTGGCCTATTTGAGGAGAACTCACAACAAACTCCTATCTAACTTAAGTGGAGGCCTATTCCAATTTGGAAATCAAATGAAAAGTATCAAAATTTCCTCTTGGTAGAGACTTCATCATCTTGTCTAAACCATTATGATTTGTATGCACTTTTTCAAACTCAAGTAATTTAGAGTCTAGATCATCGTGTATTCAATGATATCTCACATCTTGTTAAAATCTATAGTACTTTGACTATCACAAAATAAAATAGAGCTCTTTTGAATAAAACCAAGTTCTTAAAGAAACTTCTTTATCCAAAGTAACTCTTTATAAGATTCAATTGTAGCAATAAATTCATCCTTGATAGTAGGCAATACAACACACTTTTTTAATCTAGATTGTCAAGGCATAACTCTCCCTACATCAATAATTAAATAGCTAGAAGTTGACCTTTTCAAGTTAACATCAACTGACTGGATCATTATATCCAGGAAGAATAAGACTTCATAATGCAAATCATAGTTTGAAACTAGAAATGTCTTATGTTATTTACCTATATTAGAGAGAAAATGGATAACTATAGCAATTGTAAGAGCAATATCAAACCTTGTTTAAATCATTGCATACATCAAACTTCTTATTATGAATGCATAAAGAATATTATGCATGTATTCTTTCTTTTTTTTACTAGATGGAGATGGTATAGTGCTAAGCTTAAAATGATTAGTAAGAGATATGGTTACCACTTTAGATTTATTCATATGAACTATTGAAGTACTTTCTCAATATATCTTTTTTTAGACAACCACAATTTTTTTTCTTTATCACAAAAAATTTGCATGTCAAGAATTTGTCTTATTAGTTCTAAGTCCTTCATTACAAAAGATTTACAAGCTTCTTTTCAACCTATCAATTTTAGAAACATTATGACCAATAATGAACTTGTCATCAACATAGAGAAAAAATGATTGAGTCAGTATCAGAAATTTCTAAACAAACATACAGTGATTAGAAGTAGTCTTCTTATATCCTTAATAGATCATAACAAACTCAAACTTCTTATACCACTATCTTGGAGTTTATTTCAAACCATATAAGTTGTTCTTCAGCTTACAAACAAAGTTCTCCATATCTTTCATCACAAAACCCTCTAACTAATCCATATAAATCTTCTCCTCCAAATCACCACAGAGAATTTACATCCAACTGTTTAACCTAAAATTAAGAATGGTTGTCAAATTAAGAGCAATTCTTATGGAAGACACCTTAAAAATAGGAGAGAAAATCACTTCAATTTCAATTTCTTTTTTCTATCTAAAGCCTTTAGCAACTAACCTAGCTTTATATTATTGACTATAGGAATTATCTTCATTCTTCACCTTATGAATCCATGAATTTTACAAAACTTTTATGCCTTTAGGTAGCTCAAAACTATGGTTTGCATATAAATATTTCATTTCATCTTTCATAGATGCATCCTACTTATCCTTATAATCACTTTCTATAGCCTCTTTATAGTTTTTAGTTTCTTTTTGATTGAAGAGCACATATTCATCAAATGAATAATAAGTGGATGGAATTCTTCCTCTAGTAGATCTCATAAGTGGAATTGTAGCTTTATTAATAACCTCAATTATAGAAGCATCTACCTCATTAAGAATATCACCATCAACACCTTCAACTTGATCATTATGAATATGATTCTTCAAATCATTCTAATTTCCATACTCAGCTACATTAGGCATATGTGTCTCCAGAGCTAGATTTAGATTAATTAAACCACTAAAATCTTGAGACTTTTGACCCTTTTTTCCTTATCAATATCTTCAATGTTTTTATCCTCCAAGAAAATAATATCATAGCTTCTAACATGATTGTTTTTTATTAGATCATATAACATTTAACCAAACTCATCATAATTATAACTAATGAAGATACCCTTTCTTTTCTTGACATCAAACTTGAACCTATCATCTTTTAAAACATTAGAAAAAACGCTTTACAACCAAATACTCACAAATGGTTGTAGAAAACTTCTCTACTATACCATTATCAAACATAATGGTAGGATAAGGAGGATAACTTACTATAGGATATTATGCTAAACTGTTGCTTATGTGGATATAATCTAACATTACCAGGATAATATTGGATATTAATAAATTTGGTATCAAGCCCAATATGATTCAAATGGTTTAATAACTTGTCTAATTTGATGGCTTATTGAATGAGGTTCCCAATGCACACATTGTTAAATTTTTGGAGATCTATGATACTTCCAAAATTAGCAGAGTTTTAGAGGACGCTATTTGATTAAAATTGTTTCCTTTAATAATGAGGGATAAAACTAAATCATGGTTGAAAATTTTGCCTCGTGGATTTATTATCACTTGGAATGGACTTACTGCAAAGTTTTTAACCACGTATTTTCCTCTAGCATAAATAATAAAACTCATAAATGATATCTTCTCTTTTCAATAATTAGAGAGTGAGAGGTTGTATGACACTTGGAAAAGATGGAAAGCATTATTAAGGAAGTTCCCTTGCTATATAATTAATTTTGGATTACAAATGCATATATAACGGATTGAGTTATCCATCCAAGTAGTTGATTGATGCACCTTCAGTTGAGATACCCACTTTAAAACTACCAAGGAATTACAAGATTAAGTGAAAACATAGTAATGAATAATTACCAATTGGAAAATAAGAGGCCAAACCCAAAATAAGGTGGAATCCACAATTTTGATGTGGTAACAACATTAAAGGTCAATTGTAAGCTTTGAGTAAAAAGAACAATATTATTAGTTTATCATTTTAATCAAAACATGTGATAAGTTATCAAATTTATGGTGGTTGATACTCTAATTATCAATGTAAGGTGCATAATAGTATGGAATAACCAACTAAGTAGGTTTATTTTGGACTAAATGCAAAATAATCCCTACAACTACACCTGGAATCTAGGATGGAGAAACCATTTTAACTTTCATGGAATAATCAAGGATAGTAAAGGCAAAGGCGCCTACCATATTTTAGCAATAGCAATAATAAGAAAGGAAACCAGGTCTTGAGGAGTTTGTGACAAAACTCTTTAATGGATATAAGGTTAGTTTCTAAAGTACCAAAATATATCTCTAAAATCATCAAACCTCTATCCACAACTTAAAAATTCTTATTGAATAACTTGCTAAGCTTGTCCCTAAAATGTAGCTAAGTAATTTATCTAGCAACATTGATCCAAACCCAAAAAAGTAAGTGGATGTCATAATTTTGAGAAGTAGAAAGGAGTTAAAAGTTAAAGAGAGAGGAAAAAGAAGATGGCGGAGAAAGAGAAAAAGAAGGAGCAGGAGATAAAAAAGAAAATTGTCAAAGAATTCGAACAAAAAATTCCATACTTAATTAAACTTGAGAAAGATAGAAAGAAAAATCAATTTAGGAAGTTTTTAGAGTTTGTTTAAACAATTTCATGTTAACATTCCTTCTGTTGAATCTCCTTCAAAGATGCCAACTTAAAGGATCTTCTTTCTAACAAGAAGAGACTTAAGGAGTTGCTAATGGTCATTATTAGTAAGGAATGATCTACCATCATACAAAACAAGCTATGTAACATCTTGTTCCTATACTAAGGGTTAGAACCCTAAAATACGGTACATGTGAGATCAATGAGAGATTAAAAAAATGCATTTCATACTCATGCATAATGTTAGCATATACACATGTGAATATTGATTTTTGTGCACATTAAAATGATTGTACATGCATTCATTGACATTTTGGGTATAATTAAATTGTAATGTGATATTATTGAGAATTGTGGTTTGTTTGTATTGAAAATTTATTTATAAGTGTAATTTTTGATTTAGAATTTTTAGAGAATTCTAGGAAAATTTCCAAAAATTATGAGTATTTTTGGACTAAGAAAAATGCCAAATGGCAGGTCAATTATAAATGGGAATAGAAATAAGAGTCAAATGATATTGGAGAAATTTTATAGATGACTTTAGAATTTTTGAGAAAATGATATTTAAAATGACAGTTGGAGTAAAAATTTGGGAGATGATTGGACTGGTTAAATAAGAGAACCCAGTTTAAGCTTACAAGAATTGGACAAGTGACAAGTGTCACTTGTCAAGCCACACTTATTTTATTTTGAAAGACCAATTTAATTGTTTTGATCTTGCTTCTTGTTCGTGACTCTCCTAAGTATCTAGAAGCTTCATTCTTTTAGAAATTGTCTCATCCTTACTACACAAGTCTTACTCTCACTTTTCACTTGCTATCTCATTTTGCTCTCTTCTTCACTGTCACTAAAATACCTAACCCTACAACCTTTCGCAAGATGATGATTGGATGATATTTGAAAGTTAAGGGTCAAGTGATTTTTAAAAGAGCTAGAGTTTAAACAAGTAAGTATCTTGTTAATCCTTTAGAGTTGTTGGTTTATGAAACACAAATGGTGATTTATTGATATTTCATATTCATGAGAAAAATAAACATTTTTCATGTTCATCGTGAATATAAGATGAAAATTTGGATGTGTTGATTTTTCAGATTTGATGATCAAAATGTCATAAAAGGTTGTAGAAATGATTTTTGGAGTTGAAAGATCAATTAAAATGTATATGAGATTAATGCAGAAAATTCGTGAAAAATGAATATGTAACTGCTCTATTTATGTTGATGTCTTCACTGTATATAAGTTTTGGAGTGTTTTTAGAGATGATTAAAAATGAATTTAGAGTTAAGAGATAGATGTATGGTGATGTCTGAAGATGAGAAAGATTGATTAAAATGATAGTTAGAGGAAGAAAATGAAGTGAATAAAAAATGATGAAATTGCAGAAAACGTGAAGAATATGCGTGAGTGTGATTTTCTGTTTTTGATGATTATGAAAAATTATAGATTTTGATTTGGTTGTGATAAGTTGAGCTGAAATGAAATAGGAATGAAGAGGAAATATTGAGGAAATAAGCTAGAAGTGATAGAGTAAGCAAAAGAGATGAATTAAGATGAAAATGATGTTGAAGTGTGTTGGACATGTACAGATGCAGTGTTTCCACTAAACATGCATCTGTCTTTTGGCCATATCTTGGTCTATGGACATTATAATGGGATGCTTTTAAGTTCGTATTAAACTAAAGACATATGGCCATATTTTTCATGAAGTAATCAATACTGAATTCTGTCTCTAAGAGTTTCATAATTTAGCTCGAAGTTGAGTTTGTGGATTCTATCATGGTTTGGAACAGTCTGTAGTGTTTTTAGCATAACTTGCAGAATATACAGATAAATTGCATGAAATTGGTTTGAATTGAAACTTAACATATAAAGTAAAAATTTTTAGGAAGAGTGTTTTGCCTAAATCCTTCATTCACCTAATCAAAATGATCATGGAAAATTAACCCGAAGGTCTAGAATTTTGGAGGTGATATAGGATTGAAATGAGAGTTTGGATAATTGTTTAGTCTTGTAATGCTAGAATAACATTAATAGTGAATTATTGGTGTTAAAGTACCAAAGACATGTGTATAATAGACATGAAGTCGTTCATATGATTAAAGTTGTGATTCGAGAAGAGGAGCAAAGTGTATCTAGTAAAAGTGAATGAGTAATGGGTTATTATGAAAGGAAATGATGTTAAAAATGAGAACGCAATAAAATGTGAAATTTGATAATATACCCAGGATTGTCATGAACTATGCATTATACATATTCCATATACACACGTGTGCATCAATGAATACTTATAATTGTGCAAAGTTATTAATGTGTGTATTGCATAATTTTGATGTGCAAGATAAACGTCCGCGTTCAAATGTTTCCAGATCATGGAAGCTAATGCTAATCTAGAGCGTACTGTGAGTCAACCTAGATAGTCTCATTTCATTGTTTGTTATGAATTTCAATTTTTTCATTGAACAACTACGGTTATGGTTTTTATGCAATGTGAATATAATTGTTATGAATAAGAAAAGTGATTCTCAACTTAACTGTTGAACGTCGGACCAAGGTTCGATGATGAATGTGAAAGTGACTAATTGAAAATATATAAATGTGATACATTCCATTACATGAATGCATGAAACATAAAGGCAGTTGTGACCAGAATAGCCACTGAAAAAGAGCTTAAAGCTCATATTGTGAAAAAGAACTTCAAGCTCAGAAAGTGTATAAGAACCTAAGGCTCACTATGTAAAATGAGCTAAGTATCCCTGACGGATATGGGATAGTTATCAATGAGCCCGGTATCCACAATGGATACAGGACAGTTATAGGCACTCGGTCACAACAAAGTAACAAACTGAAAGTAAGTCTCATAAGCAGTACATATGCATGTGAAAGTACGGTTTAAATATTTAATTGATTTCTGAATATGATATGTGTTGGATGTGAAATGTGAAATGAATGATCAAGTGATATATGCTTAAGTGAATGTGCAATGTATGTGACTTGATCTGATGAATTGATGAATTGCATGTATTATGTGTTTGAGTGAGAAATCGAGGATGGTCAATCACTGAGTTCACAAAACTCACTCAAAATTTGCAATATTTGTTTCAAGCTCAGAAGAGTTACCCCATTAGGCAAAAGAGAGTATAGCCATTGCATTCAAGTAAGGTCCAGTTCGGGATCAATTTGGGTCTGCATTTGTATTTTTTATTTTTATATCAAATTGAGTCTTCCGCAATTATTGTAACATGTATATTTGAATATTCTGTTTTGTAATAACTTTAATAATAATAAATGTGATTTTGATGTTATAAAAAAAAGAATGGGCCCAAATTTGATTACTGAATTCCTTATACGTGTATGATAAATTTGAAAACAAATTTATTCTAAATTTCGAGTGTTTGACTGTTCTAGCATGCTGTCCTTACGGGGTACGTACTCGGACATCACTCAGGATGTCGGGTATGTGTCTTGTGAGAGTGGGTGCTACAATTTTGTATCAGAGCCCAGAACTAGTATCTTACACGGATATTTTTCAAAATATATGTCATGTTACATGCATTTTAGTCAAGTCATAGCAGATAGTAGCAATTGATCCCTAGTCTTTGTTGTATTCATATGAGTCACACACATGAGCATGTGTTAAGAGTTTAAGCAGATGGAAATAGTAAAGAGACTGATGATCTATTAGAATATAAGAAAAAGAAAGTTTGTGGATATCAATAAATGAGAAGTATATGATTCGATATGATAGATAGGGATTCACTACATTTGTATTGGTGGATGTGTTATTGAATATAACATCAATTTTATACCATGGTGATATACCCTCAAATGTGATATAGATGTGAATGCATTGTCATGGATTGTTTGAGAAAAATAGAAATAGAAATAGAAATGATGAGATTAAAGTGTACAAGCCAAGTTGAAATAAAATAAAATTTTCTATAACCTTGAATGGTTGAACTTGAACATAAAATGGTTGTGTGAGTATCGTGATAAGAGTTTATAATTCAGTATAAGAAGATAATAGGGAAATTGAGACCAGAATTTCATAATGATTATGCATCAATTATTAATTGATTGAGGATATATATATACATGGGAAATGAAATAGACATAATTGACTTTACAAGAGATGAATGATATGTAGTAAGGAGAAAGTTAGAAATGCATATAAGATAGGATTTTATGCAAAAGCCCCCAAAGTTAAGTTAATTTGTTATCGTGAGTACATATTTGATAATGGGATTATCATGACAACTGAGAATATTGGGCACATATGTATTATATGTGTGGGATAATATAGGAAGCAATCTATGACTTATTGAATATTGTTAGTCATAGTTCTCATAGTTTAGAGTCTAAGATGAATTAGAGTAATACATGAAAGTGTTAATGGTGATCAATCGAGGATAGATTGAAATTATTAATGATGTTACTATGGGTGACAAATTTCGTCAAAAAGAGAAGAAAGACATGATCATGGCACAGTCCCCACAATCGAGGACAGACACAAAAGGAGAATTATTGTCCTAAATCAAATGAGATTAAGGTATCCTGAACATAAGTTATTAATTGGTGAATTGTCTTAAAGACATCTTTGGAAAAGATGGAATGATCTTGACGATATATACCAAGGTATTAGAGTAAATGAATTGCTTAATGCTTTACTGAGCTTTATCAGAAAGGATATTCTTATCCTATAAATTATGACAGAAATTGATCTTATGGAGATATTATGAACAGTTGAAATTGATCTCCTTGAGGTTACTAAGAATGTCTGATAAGCAATGACGATAACAGTGAATTGATAAAGGTTACATGAATAATATAGATGATAGAAATAAGAAATCTTCTTTTGAAGAAGAATTTCACTAAATTAGATTAAGCAGACTAGATAGTTTACTCTTAGAATGACCAATGAAGGAACAAATCAGAAATGAATGGGTAATGAATCAAAAGTGAATATTGGAGTCCTATTTCTAATGGAGACACAGGCATAAGATTTAGAATATGCTACTGAGAGTGTTGTTTTTTGTTGATGTAAGGTATCCAACAATGTGATTGAATTCTTGAATTTGAGGAGACACTATTGTCAATGTGTGGAGAAACTAGTATGAATAAGCAGACCTTAGAATAAGTTAATGTGAAATCAGAGGAAATTGAATGAATTGACAAAATCATTCAGGAAAGAAGTCAATTGGGAAACCAAAATAAATGGGAGATAACATTACCTCATTGAGGAATTAGTTACTTAAAAAATTACGAGAACTAATCATAGGCACATTGAGTTAACAATGCCTAATAGTATCATAGTATTGCAGAATAAAGTATCTCAATTTTGTTTAGATCAATAAGTGACTATGATCATAATTGATATATTAAATGTATTCGAAAAGTTAAGAAGAATATTTTGAATGCTTGAGGAAATCTTACATGTCATAAAGGTATAAACAATTATATGTCAAGAGCAATAAAAGTGAATCTTAGCTTGATTAAATAAAATGTTGGGTTTTATTGTATCTGAACATGACATATTGGGAGACCCAAAGAAAGTGGAAATAATGATGAAGTGAGAAACTCCAAGGAATATATAGAGATTCAAAGTTTTCTATAACTAGTTGTATAATGGATACTACCGTAAACTGTCAAGGAATTTTTACTAATCATAACCCTTTGACAAAAATGTTTAAGGGAAAATGTGTAAATCATATCAGTGATGAATGTAAAGGGAATTTTGAGGAATTATAACACCAATGTTAATTATATTGGTTGGGTTTGGAGATTATGCAGTATATAATGAGGTCTCACTTTAGAATTAAGATACAATATGTTGCAACAGTATAAAGTGATTTTGTATGCACAGAGACAATTAAAGTCTCATGAGTGATTTTGATACGTGATCTAGAATTTGCTACAATAGTGATTAATTAGAGAGCTTGGAGGCATTATATGTATAGAGACATTTTGGAAATATTCAGGTTAATAAAGTCTGAGGTAATTATGGAGTTTGAAAGAGCTAAATATTAAGCAGAGATGATGGATAAAAGTACTAAAATATTTTAAATGGTACAAAGAGTACTATCCTAGTAAAGCTAATATTGTAATCTAATGCATTGAACAAAAAATTCAATAATAGTGTATCACGAATTTAGATATTAAGGTTACCAAACATAGTACAATG
The DNA here is from genome assembly GCA_025531925.1 of Erythroxylum plowmanianum. NCBI lineage: Eukaryota > Viridiplantae > Streptophyta > Magnoliopsida > Malpighiales > Erythroxylaceae > Erythroxylum > Erythroxylum plowmanianum. The sequence continues at coordinate 41,025,403 of JANVCQ010000232.1, forward strand.
AAAAGCATAAAATGTCGAGTTAAATTTTGGGCAAATCAAAGTATTATTATCTGCATTGAAATTAAAAATTTGTTTGCATTAAAAGATTAGCAAAGCCTAAATTGAGGATTCGGAATTGTGAATCTTATTAAGGAATTAAAAATGAATCTGAATAGGAAAAATGTTACTTTGGGATTGAAATGAGAGGTATGTTTATTCGATAAAGATGATTAAGAAAAGAGATTTTAGATAAAGTACAAATGGTAACCTAAGCTATACATCCTAGTAAAAATACGCCGAAATAGCATTTAACAGCTAAAGATATAGAACCAAGTGACTGTATATATGAGTTGCCAACATAAAGGTTTGCCGCGGCGAAGATAAATTTTCAGGATTGCCGCGGCGAATTTCAATCGCTCACTGTGGCGTAAATTACCCGAAGGGTCCATAAGATTTTCCCATACATTCATTGTGGCGAAACATTTAGTTTGTCGTAGCGAACTTTACCCGAAGGGTCTATGAGATTTCTCCCATTTGTTCACCGCGGCGAAACATTTAGTTTGCCGTGACAAACTTCCCCTGAAGGGGTTAGTGGAGTTATTCCCATCAGTTTATATCGGCAAACCCACCTTGCTTCCGAAGGGTTTTAGCTCCCAAGTGCTAAGTTTTCCTCTACGCCCAAAACTTCATGCTTCATGATTTCCGGATAGTTGGACTCTGGAAATGAGGTACAAAATTGTATAAACAAGTAAACATAAAATAAATTCATTCAACTAGATCTAGACCAAGAAAAAAGGTTGAATAAAGAATTGTGTGAGTAGGCATTTGAAATAGTGACCTAATTGAGTAACATAGAGTATTCATCATAAGGTATTTACTTTTGTGTCAAAAGGTTAGGTGACCATTTTAAAACAAATCTCTAAATGCTCTTATGTTAATTTAAAGTCAATAGCATTTCTATAATAAGAGTTAAAATATTTGAAAGTTGAAGTATACTTTTGATGTATGTTCACTTTACGTATTAGGTTAAATTTTGGCTAAAATACATTTAAACCCCTAGTGTTTATCCCTTGGTACGTTATGAAAATTGACTTATTACTCTCTTTGACCACTAGTTAAAGAAGCTTAGAATTCAATAATACTTATTTACCATTGTATTATGGTGACATCACCATAACTGTACATGTTGCATTTTGTTGGACAAAAATATCCTTTTAGTTTTTTGTTGACTAAAATATCCTATAGTTTTTGCTTTATTTCATTATGCCCTCTATTTCAAAAATAAAAATTATTTTAAGCATGAATTACATTTTGATTGTTAATAAATAAATAAAAATTTACTAAAAATACTATCATCTTCACAATTGTACTTCATGATTGTTAATTTATGGAAAAAATTAAAAAGAAAATTTATTTATGTAACAAAATTTAAAAATAAAGAAATTTTATTAAAGGTGCTTTTTTTCATAATTGTATGTTCTAATTGTTAATTGATGAAAAAATTACAAATTTTTGTTTATAGGTTACCTTCTCACCACTAGTTCACAAAAAATCTCACCACTACTTCACAAAAAAGGAAAAAATAATAAAAATAATCAAAAATGTCATTTTCTTCAAAATTGTATAGCTTGAGATACTTCTATCCTTAAAACAAGATTTGAAAGTAAGAATTACTTTTCTGTTCAAAGAAAAAAATGCAATATTTTAAGCTTAGATCCAAAGACAAGATGCTTAGAGACATCCATTGGGTTACTACTAAGGCTTACACTGAAGTGTAGTTCTTTGCATAGAAAAGTGGTTCTTACTTCCAAATCTTTTTTAAGGATAGAAGTATCTTAGACTGTACAATTTTGAAAAAAAATGACATTTCAATTTTCAATTTTTATTATTTATTATTTTGTGAAATAATGGTGAGAAGGTAATTCACAAACAAAAATTTGTAATTTTTTCATTAATCAACAGTTAGAACTTACAATTATGAAACAAATGTCACGTTTAATAAAATTTCTTTTTTTTTTTACATTTTATTTCATAAATAAAATTTTTAATAAATTTTTCCATAAATTAATAGTCATGAAGTACAATTGTAATTTTAGTAATGTTTTCCTTTTTTATTTATTAACGATCAAAATGTAATCCTTGCTTAAAATAATTTTTATTTTTGAAATAGAGTGCATAATGAAATAAAGTAAAAAAAGGAGTTTAATGTATTTTAGTCAATAAAAGATTAAAATAGTATTTTTGTCTAAAACAAATGTAACATGTACAATTATGTTGATGTCATTATAATACAGGGGTAAAAATGTCTTTTTAAATTCTAAACTCCTTGGTAATCAAAGGGGGTAATAAATCTATTTTTAAAATAGAGGAGGGCATAAAGTACCAAGGGATAAAACATAGGGGGTCAAATGTATTTTAGTCTTAAATTGTTTTTGTAAATTAAGATAAAGTTTGAAGGATTGGAGTTAAATTCAATTTACTTATGACTTATTGCAAGTAGCTAAATACCTAATAAATAATTGAACTTTGCTATTGAACAAATAATGAAGATTCTTGATTGATGCGATTTTTTTTTTCAAATTTTCTACCTATTCAAGTAAGGTGTGATTATAATAATTTGATTAAAAATAAGAAAATGTTTAAGTGTGAGAAATTTTGATAAGTGTTAATTATTTTATGATTTTAGCATTATTTTAAAATTATTTTATTTGTATTTGGATTATTTCTATAAGATTTGATACCCAATTTAGTTTATACGTTATGTTCATGCCTTATTTTATCTTCTCAATGAAGAAGGAAGAAATTCAAGCAAGTTAAGCTAAGTTGAAGAATTTTTAGCATGATTTTAAAGGAACGTGGATCTAACATATGCCACCAACTCAACAACTTGTTAAAACTACAGATGTCGAAGAACATGAGTTTGTGTTCTAGACTCATGCTGAAGGTTTTTTTTTGTAAGTTCTAGTTTTCTACTTGATGGATGAATATGGGTTCAACCAAACATAACATAGACTCGTTTTGGATCTGTGTTTATTGCATTATTTTGAGATTTTAGGGGCTTAGATATAAAAAAGAGAGAGATGCAAATTGAGAAAAAAATTAGACAGTAACACAACATTAGGTAGACAAAAACACATCATTAGGTAGACAATCTAAAGCATCATGAAGCAAGAAGGAAGAATCTTTAGAGAGGGAAAAAAATATTTCTATCAAGATTCAAGCATAGACTTCAATATTTCATGATTCATAAGAACGAGTTCTTCTATTTTTGTTCTTTCTTGTTTGTTATTAGTTTTCTTTATCTTGATATCAACTCAATTAGGATGAATTGATTAGACAGAGATTTTAATTAATCAACTTAAGGATAAGAGTTGTATTTCTTGAAAATGAATATAACTTTCAAATTTTTATCAACCTAAGAAACTATGGTTATTAATTAAATCAAGATAAATTTAAGCATAGAAAAGTTATAAGAGAATTCTATACGTGGCTCATATTTATCAATTGATTGTTCAATCTTGTTTATTACTTTATTTTGTTATTTTAGATTAGTAATTTTAATTTAATTTTGTTAAATTAGATAATAGAAAGATAGATAGTACTAATACTTATAATGCTCTTAAGAACGATACTTGTATTCACTAAACTATAGTATAAGAACTATATATGCAATTACCTAACTGATCTTTAATATTATTCAAAAAATAACAAAATTAATATTATTTTGAATCGGGAGAAAATATCTTAAGAATTATAACATTGAAATGCGAATTAAAGAGTTATATTACCTTCGGTTATTGTTTGATGTATCGTAATATATTAATATCTATGTTCCAAATAATTTGTTATTTAATTGCATACATAGGTTATATCCCATCTTTTTTATGTATACCTTTTGGTTTTACTTAGTTCTTTTCTTTTTGCATTATCCTCCTTTTCTCTTTTTCTTTTTGATCGAAGTGTATAAATTAACTCTTGTTGGATTATAGATTTAAATTTCAAAGACTAGAATAGAAAAATGAAAATACCAGACATAGGGAAGTACATTACAAGAAAACAACTCAATCCTCGATGTTTTATTGATAAAACATCACTGTATGTGAAGACTTTTTGTGACGTTTAAAAAACGTCACCAAAAGTTTGAATTTTTCATGACATTTTATGACGTGATGTTTTATGAAAATGTCGCAGATTTGTAACACTTTTTGCACCATTTTTTATTAAAACGTAAAGAAATAGAAACCGCGACGTTTTGTTGAATAAAACGTTGTTGAAGCCTTCAACAACAAAATGACATCGTGTTGGTATAATTAAAAATATTCTGCCTTCAAGAGCAAAATTCAATTTTCTTAAATCCTCTACCCAAGTCCCCTTCCCATCGTTTTGGTTTTCTTAAATCCTCTATCCGAGTCCCCTCCCCCCCCCACCTTCATGTTGTTTCCTTCGTTCTTCCTCCTCTAGATATGTTTCGTCATCTGTCGTCTGCGTGTTTTCCATCGAGATGTTGCATCTTTGGCTATTGTCATTGTCTTCTCCAACGTATTTCATCAAGGTATTTTCGTCTTCTCTTTATCTTTTTAATGTATTTTGAGGGATTGTTCATTTCAGGAGTTTCGGCATAGTAGTGTTATTTTGTTGCCTTGAATGAGTTTCGTTTTGAAAATTTTTTCCTTTACTGTGTTAGGTTTATTAGCAACAAACATTTGTAGTTTGCGGATGCTAAAGAGAATCTCTTGACCTACCTCGACAAATCTATTTACGCAGGTAACTAACCAAGAGTGTTGTGTATTGATCTTACTTTGGGTTTTTCGTGTGAAGATGTATAATGGGTTCATGCTATTTATCTCTTCAATTAATCTTAATTTTCTCCCTTTAGATTGTCTATATTGTTTTACTAGATGGATTTTTTATTTTTTTGGCAACATGATTATCTGAATATTATACTCTAAAATGGACTAGAAAATTCAGTGCTCGACGATGAAGTGTGGTTATTGTTAAAGAACTCCTAGGCTTTGAGTACATAGTTCTTTTTCTCAAAGTTAAGATCTTTGGGTTTCTATATAGGCTAATGCATTGCATAACAAGGGACTATCCTCATATCATGATTCTAAGTTAATTACTTTACATGGTTAGAGCTTTTCATTTTTTGAATTAAATATGATGAACAATTTCAATAAGATTAATCTTGTTCAATATTGTGTTTGTCATGTAAACAATACAAATTTATTTCATTTGATCCTTAGGCTTATGACTTTAACAGAATCCTAGAAAAAAATATATGAGGATTTTCAATTTGAGTTTTTGTTCCCCCAAATAATGTCCTCCTCTTATGGAAAAAGGCTTGCATTTAATATCATGGTAGTAAGAGAACTTATTGGAATCAACTTAATATGCTTTGTCTTTTTTGTCATGGCACTTTCTTTAATTAAACAAGATTTTGGAATTGAGTTTGGGAGACCATTAAGTTCATATACTTATGTGAGAGGTCTAAAACTGAGTCAATTATCATACCAAAAATTTGTTGAGTCACTATTTCCAATATGATTCTTGATCTCCATCCTTATTATTACCCTTAGCTTAAAATTTTTAACTTTATTAAAGAGGAGAATCATTCATCTTGGTAGTGTACACTTAATGACAAGATCAACCTCCTTTTCTCCTTGTTAGTGGATAACCTTGACATTTGCTTAAAAATGTTCATTTTAGTCCTCAAACATAAATAAAATTAATATCAAATATCAAGTTTTGCATTTGAGTGGAACTTAAAGTGCTTCTTTTAGTTAATGATCAAATTGATAAGTCTTAAAGTACCTCCCTACTTAGAAGAAAGAGATAAAGAGATGAGGATCTCCTTCTTAAACCTCTAACTCCATTAATAGGTTCATCATTCATTAATACACTAAAGGATACTAAGGTTGTGCATTGCTCAACCTAACTAACAAAAACATCAAGGAATCTAAATGCTTTTATATTGTTGATTATAAAGCTCCAATCTATAGAGTCAAAAGCTTTGTGAAAATTAAATTTTGAGTGCCTAATTATTTGTTGTATGCTTCTTATTATATCCCTTGAAAAGCTCCTGGGCTAAGAGAATGTTGTCCCATATTTGCTTATCTTTATAAAAGCTCATTAGGATGAATCAATATATTTAGGAAGCAAACACTGAGTTTGCTTGTAATCATCTTGGAAATGATTTTATAGAATGTATTACAGCAAGATATAATCCTGAAGTCTTCCAAAGAACATGGAGAAGGAATCTTAAGAATGAAACAAATAAAAGTTTTGTTAACCTTTTTGAACACCTTACCATAATTAAAGAATTCTAATATTGTTTCTTCCACCATTGATTTGAAATGAGACCAAGTTTCTAAAAAAAATTCATTCGTTAAGGCCAGGATCATTATTAGGGTTAAGGAAAAATATAATTCCTCTATTTCTCCAGAAATGAATGGTTTAGATAAGGAATCAACCTTAAGATAAGTAATTGACCTATAAATATTGTGTTTGAGCCTGGTTGATTTGCCACTAACATAACATAATGTTTTCATTCTTATATTTAATTAATAGATATTTTTTGCTCTATGGATAACATAAGGTTTCCCGTGAATACATTGATGGAGTGAGAATGTTTATGAATTTTGTGGCTGAAAAAAAGGGCAAAGATTGTGAAATCTCATGCCTTTATACTTGTAACATGAATTGTTATATGAGGTCTTAGATGAATGTTTTTTTAACCATTAAATGCAATTCAACATGGACCAATCATACACCAGTTGGGTTTTACATGGTGAACTGTCATAATATAGATTTATCTCTAGGAAAGAAAGGTTTGACGCTGCAAATGTAGACATTGATGGGACAGGTAATGATATTAATGAAGGTGATGGTGATGAGGAGGATGATGGCATGCAAGATTTGTTTCATGATGTAAATGATTGTCTAATTAATCAAGATGGAAGGAGTCCTCCTATAAGCATTGGAGATTCTATTATGGGTGCCTTTTATGAATTGTTGAGTAAAGCAACTGTTGTACCTCGAATGTACAAACTTTTCAAAGTTGTCATTTTTAATAAAGTTGCTTCACTTGAAAGTATATAACAAGTGGAGCAATAAGTCATTTGACATGTTACTTACTCTGCTGATGGATGTATTACCTAATTGTAAATCTTTGTTGAAGTCTTATTATGAAGGAAATCAATTTCTACAAAGCTTAGGTTTTGGTTATGTGTCGATACATTCATGTAAGTATGATTGTTTCTTGTTTTGGAAAGAGTATAGGGACTTGGAAAGTTGTCCCCAGTATGGAACATCAAGATGGAGAATTAATGATGGCAGGGATAAGAAGATACCTCATAAAGTATTGTGGTACTTTCCATTAATTTCTAGATTACAATGATTATTCATGTCAAGTAAGACCGCTAAACAAATGACATGGCATAATGATAGGCCTAAAGGTGACAGTAATATCATGGTTCATCCTTCTGATGGAGAAGTTTGGAAGAGCTTTGATGAGCTATATCCTAAGTTTGCTAGAGAACTACATAATGTTAAACTAGGCTTAGCAACAAATGGATTCAATCTACATGGCAATTTGTCACTTTCATATAGCGTGTGGCCTGTTGCTCTCTTATCATACAATTTACCCCCTTATATGTGTATGGATGAGTTATTTTTTATGCTATTGTTGGTTATTCCAGGTCTGAAAGCAGTGGGTAGAGACATTGACATCTATATGAGACCACTAGTAGATGAGTTAAATGAGTTATAGGAAAACAGTTTTGATGTTTTTGATGCTTCAAAAGGAGAAAATTTTTGAATGCATGCAGCTTTAATGTGGACTATCAATGACTTTCCAACCTATGGTAATATTTCTGGGTGGAGCACTAAAGGCTATAAGGCATGCCCTGTTTGTAACAAACACACTCCTTCTTGTAAGTTAAGAAGTAAGATTGGTTACTTAGGCCAACATCGTTTTCTTCCTTACGATCATCCATAAAGAAAAAGCAAGAAGTTTGATGGTAAGAGTGATCATCGACCTATACCTAACTTACCAGATGGAGATGATATGGTAGAACAATTATATCATGTGCAAAATATATGTTATGGAAAGCACCCCAGCAATAAGAGGAGAACGAGATTGGAAGGAGAGTTGAATTGGAATAAAAAAGCATTCTTTTTTATCTACCATATTGGCATAAGTTAAGATTGAGGCATAGCCTTGATGTCATGCATATAGAAAAGAAAGTTTGCGACAATGTCCTTAGTACTTTGATGAATGTAGAAGGTAAAACCAAAGATATAATCAAAGCTCGGCTTGATTTGGAAGATATGAACATTTGAAAGAAATTACACTTGAAAAGAGCAGTTAATGGAACTATTGTGGCAAAACCTCGATCATGCTATAAAATGTCTTCTGATGAGAAGAAGAAGTTTTGCAAGTTTATAAAGTAGGTGAAGTTTCCAGATGGTTACGCATCTAATATATCTAGATGTGTTAATGTTGATAAAAGGAAGATTACTAGGCTTAAGTCTCATGATTGTTATATACCGTTACAAAGCATTCTTCCATTAGGCACATATGCCATCTTAAATAAAGATGTGACAGGTGTTTTAATAGAGTTGGGGGACTTCTTTCATCGAATTTGTAGATGAATTTTGAATAAGGATTACGTATAGAAGATGTTTGATGAGATAACTTTAATCTTATGCAAACTTGAAATGATATACCCATCGGCATTCTTTGATGTAATAGTACATTTGGCTATTCATTTGCCAAATGAAGCCTTACTTGGTAGACTAGTTGCGTATAGATGGATGTATCCAATTAAGAGGTATTATCTAAATTTGTCCTATCACTCTTAAAAGTTAACTAAATATTGTCCTATCTAATTATGGTTAATCATTTGTTAAGATTCCTAGGTACACTAAAGAGATTTGTTAGAAATAAAGCATGTCTAGAAGGGTCAATTATTGAAACGTATGTTATTAAAGAGTGCATGACATTATGTTCAATGTATATAAAAGGAATTGAAACCAACTTCAACGTGCCATAGCAAATCAATGATATGGTTGATGGTAGTGACATATTAGTGTTCTTCCAACGATGTAAGCTGATTAGTGCTAGCAAAACAATTGCTCTTCCTACAGATGAGCTAGAGATTGCACATTGGTATGTGCTTATGAATTGTCATGAGATTAGGCCTTTATTGAGTAAGTTTCTCTAACCTATTGCGAAATTAAGATATGTAATAAGTAGAGATATTTCATATAATCTTGATTGAATTTTTTTCATCCATAGTGAGCACATGGATGAGTTAAGGCAACAAAGTCCATTATATGTTGACAGGAGACATAGAGAACAATTTTCTTCATGGTTAAAGCATCGGGTGAGAAGAAGGTTTGTACGTGGTCTACGCTAATAATTATATATAGATTCTAATAAATACTTATTTGATTTTTTCATTTGTTGTTATAGATGATGACATTAACTAGCTCCCGTGAAGGAAGTATCTTTGAGTCTTTGTATGCATTAGCATGTGGACCTAATAGTTTAATGCAAAAGTATACTGTATGCAATACAAATGGCATGCAATTTTGCACTGAAGCCCGTAATCTGCGTAGGATTACACAAAATAGTGGTGTTGCAATGTTAGGAAATTATGGGGAAGACAATATTACATTTTATGGGTTGCTGACATATATCATCAGGCTTGAATATATTAGGGGTAAAAATGTTGTGCTTTTCAAGTGCAAATGGTACAATCTTGGAAATTCGAATATAAGGGTCAATGGAATTGTAAAAAGCATCAACGATTCAAATATGAGGGTCAACGACATGATAAAAAGCATCAACGTAACTAAGTTCTGGTTCAAGGATGACCCATTTATTTTGGCAAACCAAGCGAAGCAAGTCTTTTATGTCGAAGATTTGTTATTCGGTCCAAATTGGTGGATTGTGCAAGAATGTGAAGTTAGATGTGCGTATGATATCCCTTTGCATGGTAATGAAGAAGGTTCAAATGACGTTGAGGAGTTTAATGAAGTTCTAGTGGAAGGCGAGGAATGTTCCTTAGAGTTTTTAAATCGAAATGGTATTGCATTTGATGTAATAAATAATGTTTTATTGAATTTTGAGCAACATTTGAATGACTATTTAGAGGATTTAGAGACAGGCACTAGTGACAATGAATGTGATATTGTTTTGGAAGAGTCCACCGACGACGATGATCAATAAATTATTATTATGCAATTGAACTTTTGTTGTTTTTCCTAGAATAAAAGATAATATTACATTTTTACTTCTCTTTATATTTTGCTTTTGCTTCTGTTGTTGTTGTTGGAGTCTTTAACTTGATAGAATTCATCTTAGTAATTCAAAACTGCGAAAACCACGACAAAATTTTCTAAAGTCACTTATTTTTTCTCAAATGTTAGTCTCGCAAAGAAAGACATCAAGTTCAGTTTCTCTTTCCAGGCAGTGAAGTTCCAGAATTCTTTTATGATAAAAGCTAACGAATTTCAGTAACCAAGCAGATGCCAATGGATTGTGACCAATTCAAAGGAATTGCTTTCTGCATAGCATTTGTACTGCATAAGTCTTTGTCAATGCAATTGAGGAACATGATTAAAAGAGAGATTGAACTCTTCTTATGCAAATTCAACATCAAAATACAAAAAGGTGAAGAACTCAAGCTCGTATATGATTCCCAATTTTCATAGCTAGTTTAGTTAGGTTAGACCGTGTGTTGATATGGTACCATCCCTCTATAGAACCATTTGATGGTGGTTATGTTCAAGAATCATATTGGATAAAGCCATATTATAGTCCGGAGGTTTCATTTGAATTTTCCATCAGGACTCAAAAGTCACATTTATTCCCTATTCGGCTGATTGTTAAACATTATGGAATTCCTTTATTTCAAAATGAAAATTAGTTAGAAAATCTTTTGTTGTTAGTTGCAATGTACTGACAATTTCTGACATATATGTTTGCAAAATTGCATCATCTATAATAATAATATGCTTTAAATAGAGTCTCATGATTCTTTAACATAGTTTTTTTAAGTATACTATTTCACCTTCTATTTTCTTTCTATACTAAAATTATAAAACGCATTAAAATTTTCTTCTTGCTGCTTAACATATGGAAGCTAATATAACTTTGGCTCTGGTACCAAATAAAAGCTACTGAGAGGCTTTTATCATGATCATTCTCAAAAAATAATATTTTCCAATTTCTTATGCCTATATTATTTTCTTTTTTATGGCAAGGTCACCTCCTTTTGCATAAAATTGTATATGAAATTTTTGTATGCAATATGACAAGTAATTCAACAATGTATATCTATGGAAGCAAAAATATATAGTAAAGCTTCTCTAGATAGCTATATTTGTATTGTATGTGGGAGATTTATAGTGTCAACAATAAGTTTTTATTACAAATGACAAATTTATATTGCACATATCAGTTTTATCTTCTAACTTAGGATGTCCATCTTTACTATTAAAACTTTTCAATCTGCATAACAATGCTTTGGTCTAGTAGTACTTGTGTATGATAGACAATATAATACAAGACAACTGTAAAAAAAAAAAAGAACTACTGATTTCTTGTTACATCTTATTTCCACAAGGTCAAAATTGAACATATCATTTTATCCAACAGTTTGCCAAATTGATTCAACACAGTCCAGTTTTTATAACTACTAAGCAACTGTCCAGTCTGCTCTGTTTCTCACAACAGTTTAAGAAGTTGATGCTTGCTTCTTACCATAATAAAATTATCTCATCTGTAGTAAAGATCACTTTAAATAAGATACACGACACTAGCTTAATTAATTAACTAGACTTGATGTTAACATAAAAAATAAGAAAATTTTTAGCTTTGACATAGTTTTAGATTTTGGTTGTCACATGGTGAAACTGGAGTCCTAGCCAGATTGGGAGGCAATAGTGACAAGTCCTTCTGATTGGCTACTTTCTACATTATCCCCTCCTCAATCTTCTTCCTGGCAGCTTCTTCACGCTTGGTTATGGCTTCCGCAATAGTGACAAGTCCTTCATGCCACCAGTTGTTTTACATGGGATGGGTTGTTTACATGAATTCAATTATCTTCAACACTACACCAAAGTTTCTTTCTTTAAGGTCTAAAGATCAAAGATATCATTTAAAAAAACATTATACTATGCAAAGAAAGGATGTTAAGCCGCATAATGTGACAATGGTGGAGTGGATGGATTTATGGAAATATTAGGAGCAATCAGCTACAAAGGTTACTTAATTTGATCTCAAAACTTAATTTCACAACTTTATTGACAACTGATTATATTTTAGTATTTATGAATTGTGATTTATTGATGTTATAATAGATTTTGTTACGTTTACGATTAGGAAAAAAGTGAAATAGCCAAATTGGTTAGGAGTCAGGTCAAATGTCGACCAAACTTTGGCTCTAAGGCCTTTGTAGTGATACGGCATAAGGTTGTGAGTTATTATCTTTTAAATTATATTTTACTTTGATTGACATTTCAAAATTTATAATAAATATTACTAGTAATATATTTCTATACAACAGAATGACAAAGATGGAGAAGAGTGTGATCGGATGAAGCTATGGTATCACACTCATTATGATGAAAGTAAAGGTCAATGGGCAACTACCGAATGTAGAGAAAAATAGGTGAGTACATAGTTCATTTACAAATATTTCTTAAATGAGAACGTGTATCTAATTAATTCTTAATTTTCAGGAATTAATGTGTAAGGAATTGACAAATTCAATAGAACAAGGTCATCCGATGATAGAGGATGAAGTGTGCGACAATGTCTTGGGCACTAGATCAGATTACGTTATTGGCATGAGAGTTGGGCCTTGACCACAAGGGAAGACTTTGGTCAGAAAGAGACTTCGAGACGAACTAGAGGAGTCGAAGAAAGTTAATCAAGAGTTACAGCTTCAAGTCGATGAATTGAATAAAAAGTTAAACAAATGCAAGATCGACTAACTACCAAAATCGAACAACAAAGAATTGAATTTGAACAACAAAAAAAGCTCTCGGAACTTTTATGTTCTACATGTAATATTTGTTTAGGTTAGATATATGTACTCATATTGATATATTATACACTTATGATTATTTACTATACACTTATGACATACTTTTGATATTAATTAGTGTATTATGATATGTTTGCGAATTGCAATTAAATAATACATTATCTGCAGGTATGCAATTCTTGTGATACATGAATAACTATTAAAATTAATGATATACTAAAAAATTGAAAATTATTAAATAAATAAAATTCATAAATAATATTGAATAGTTATTAAACAAATAAGATTTAAAAAATTTGTATTTTAAAAAATAATTATTAAAATTAAAAAATTATTAAATTAAAATGATTTTTGAAAAATTAGAAAAATAATAATTAAAAAATAATACAACTATCTGTGATGTTTTTGTATAAACGTCACAGAAAGCAACATTATGCGATGTCTTAAAAAGTCACGAAATGTGACTTTCCGTGATGTTTCAGAATGTAATTTTTCGTGATATTTCAAAAAATGTCGCAGAATATGACTTTCTGTGATATTTCCAAAAATATCGCAGAATGTGACTTCTCCACAAAACATCACAAAAGACCAATCATTTAGTGACGTTAATTAAAACATTACGGAATGTCTGTATTTTCCGTGACGTTTTATGAAAAACATCACAGAAATATTTTGTTTATACTACATTTGACGATGTTATTTGTGACATTTTTTAAAACATCGATCGCAAATTGTATTCTATGACTTTTTTGAGATTTTGTGACATTTTTTAAATGTCGCAAATTTTACTGTTTTCTTATAGTGGTAACAACAAATGCATTGAAAAGAGAATCGGTCCATTCAATTTGCAATTTCATTCATTAGAAGGTTTTGAGTGGGAAAAGTACATTTGAAACCTTGTTAGCCAAATAAAAAGGGAGAGAGCACAGATGACTCATACGTAATATTTCCGGATAAGTAGAGTCCATTACACTTTGACAGGTCATTCTAATTTCGATTACTTAAATACACGGATGTTTCATGATAAGTAGAGAGTCCGTTACACTTTTCTAATTTCGAATACTTAAATACATGTCCAATCTAGTCGAAGCCTACTCAATGGCGGTATACTCAACAAACGGAAAACAAAAAGGATAATGAAAAACAAAAAAGGACCTGTACGGTATGCTTATGACAATTGAAAAGTAGAACTTAATCTGAAGAGATGAATAAACTGTATAAAGGACTCGATTCTCCTCACTAATGACCGCGTCCCCGACGGCTTGGTCCGGAGTAGGCCTTATTTATGATACTCATAGCGCTCAAAATTTGAGAAGAATGGTGGTCTCTAAGAGTCCTCGTACCCTCAACGTGCATGGAGTTGTAGGAGATCAAAAGGAAAAAAGTAACAATGGAGACAGCATTAAAAACCAATTGAATAGAACTGTGTGACCTCATGATCATATTCTTCCTTCTCTTTTATGCTCTGCTCACCAAATGTGCAAACAGTATTTCCAGGAGACCTGGCGATAGTTACAGTTCTTGACTCGTAACTGTAACTAGAGCTATATTTTGAGGAACTAGTTGGTGGGTTTTGATATGGTATGGTATGGAAGTGGTGACAGAGAATGTTGGGACGATTTACATATTTGTGTGTATATATATATATACACAGGCTACCTGGGGATGGGTAACAGAAGAAATAGCTACGAAACTGCGTAGTTGACAGGGAGGAATAAATTGCGGGCTGGCATGGGAAGAGAAACGTTGGATTTTCTTCCTTGTTGAATATGGAGTTTGATCAAAAGCAAAGTACGCCATGGTTTGACTATAGACACAAATAATCTATATTGCTGGATATTTTCTACATTTATTCTGTATTTTTTGTAGCGATTGGTCAACTTGTGGCAGGACAAAATGATATTATATTTATCACTAGACCTAATTGGCTTCGCTAGGAATAGAATACAAAGATTTTACATTTCGATTGCATGTATATGGTCTCTTTAAGTACAATATTGGTTGTAAAAGGAGTGCAATAGCGTGTTCCCTTTTGTTCAAATCAGTTTCCTTACTTCCATTCACATGGAATTTCCTGGATCGAATAGGAGCATCCCATGTTATCATTTCCTTTTTTTCCCCGGAAAAAAAAAGGTGCCTTTCATGAGACGAGTAACTTACAATACTCACTAACCAAGGCTTGGATGTACGAACCACGAAAATGCACTATCCAGTGTTTACCACCCGCTGATAAAGTCAAGAGGATCGGCCATTATATTCTCGCTAAAGGAAGAAAACCAAGCAATATTACTAGAGCTGGCATGTCCAAATAGTATTTGAGACCAGTTATTTGGTCAGGAAGTTGAACTAAATGAACAGAAACACGACGTAAGCGATTACAAGTCCACTCGATTTACAATAGACAGTCAACTCAAGTAACGTAGATTTTACTACAGGATTCAAGAAAACGTGTTACTTCTACATTTATGACATTATAATATCTGCAAATATGGTTGAACAAGTCCGGTCTTGCCTATCGTATACATTGTGCTGTGGATGGAGTGTCAATTGTTTGAATCTCCTTCAATGTGGGTCGAACTCGGCGGGCTATTAATGATGTAAAGGTTTCATACATTTCCAGAGTGGTCGTTAGCATCATTTTGCCTCCATCCCTCAAGCCTACGACATAGCTTACAAGACACATTGTGAATTTTAATCCACAGATTGTAACCGTGAATAGAAGATATAATTTGGAGCTACCTTCCGCTTACAATAACGATTGACTGAAAGTAAAAGAACAACAAATACACGCAATTAATTACAATCGACAGTACGCCGACGTCCTTCCCCCCAGTCATTTACCAATCTTAATGAAAATGTTATCATCTCAAACTTGATTGGTAAAATTGCCATTATTCTACCTTCAAGGCGTCTTTTGAGTAGTTAAGTGATATCAGAGCTACTAGGTTTCAGCCTGGGTCGCTCCACGTTGCGAGTTTGAATCTCAGTCACACAATTTAGGAATGAGACTTGTAGGCCATTGCGTTAGCATGGCTAAGCATTGCGTTATTAGAATATGCGTAAGTGGAAGTTGTGGTTGTTGTATAAGTGATTTTGTGCACTTCTACTTTCAAGCCATCTTTTGGGTAGTCGGTTGTATAAGTGATTTGATGCACTTCTACCTTCAAGGCATCTTTTAGGTAACTAAGTGGTATCAGAGTCACCAGATTTTGGCCTGGCTTGTCCCATATCTCAAGTTCAAATCCCCAAAAGCTAACGAGATGAGACTTAGAGGCCACTGCGTCAGCATGGCTAAGTATTGTGTCATCAAAGTATGTGCAAATGAAAGTTGTGGTGGTTGTATAAGTGATTTGGTGCATTTCTGGCTTCAAGGCATTTTTGAGTAGCTCAGAGTGTCACCATTTAAGAAGGTTTGGGACCAAAAAAGGACAATCCATTACACATAATTATTAAAGCACCGTATTATCAGAGTAAAAGTCAACTACACGGATTGAATCCCTTCAAAGCTTTGATAATGGTTCTTGACAATAAGATTCAAGAATGTAGCAATAATAAACCAAAGTGACATTGAAGTCCTATTGACCATTGTATCACTACACAATCAATATATTTGATTGTGTATGTGTGAAGTCTCAATGACAAGCATAAACAATTCCAAATTAATTTTCGTTTACTCTGTATTTCACTATTGCAATGCACCTTAAAGTCATTATCCACAAAATTGTGATCCTCAAGAGTTGAATGACAAGGACCATTTAATGCTAACCCTCTTGTCCATTGATTGCCTAAGCTGTAACGGTTAGTTGAAACAGAGACTAGTTAAATAAATACTAGGAGTTCATTGTTTATAATGTTTATCTGTACATCTCACTATCACTTGGCTCTCACATCCTTTTGAGCATTTTCTAGTACCTCTGGTGGGCTCTTTATTGCTTGGTACCAACAGGCCATGGGCAGGCCAGGCCAATCTAGCTCACTATATATTTTTTAAAAAAAGTTAGAAATGACGTAGTTTTTGAAGTAATGACCGGGCCACGAGCTAGACAGGGCCAACCACTTCTGACTCGTGACCTGCCTGTAGCCCAGTCAACTCGAGCTAAGATTGACATCCCTACCTTTCATCCCTCTCAAAATAATTTTCTAATATTACATCTATTTACACTTCATTCTATTATAAAATATTCGATTTCATTTCATTAAAAACTTTACGTCTAATTAAATATACCCTTAGTTATGAATTTAGGTTGTCCTTAGGTATTTAGGTTTAGACTCAAATACAATAATCATCTAGACAGTTATTGGAAGAATCATAGAAATATTATTTATAAAATTCTAAATATTATTAATGAAAAAACTCATGTGCAGTGTAAAAATAAATATTAAAATATACAGTAATTAGAACAAATAAAATGTATAGTTATATTTAGTCTAATTTAATTATAAATATCCATTCATCTTTTTATTTAAAAAATTAAAAAAATTCAAACATCAAGGATCCAATCTTATAAGTTCTAAATTACAATTTAATATTTGTAACTTATCCAATCTTATAAGTTCTAAATAACAATTTGACATTTATAACTTATAATTAACGACTGAGTAATTTGATGATAACTTATATTTTTATTCATTATAATATTATGCGTGTCATATTTTTATCAATATTAATTGATCTATGATCCTACTTTATCTGCCTAATTATTATAACAAGTAGTACCAGAGCATAATAAGTGTGTGTATATCTAGTTTTTATATCCTTTGTTGTTTCCATTATAAGTGGATCCTCTATGAAAATTAAATAATTATTTACTCCGTAAAAGTATTAAGTATCAATTAAACATAATTATTGTTTACGTGAAATAATGAGAGTTATAATAGCCAAATTTAATATTGAGAAGATCAACGGGAATAATTTCTTGTTGTGAAAAAGATGAAAGTTATTATAAAAAAAGTTAACTAACATACAACTATTAGCGCAAGACATGATGTTAAATGGAATGAAATGGACTTAAATGTTGTTACAAATATTCATCTAATTTTAGTTGATGAAGTTGCCAAGTGTAAATGAGAAGAAACTAGTTTAAGAGATATAAGATTATCTCACAAAGTTGTATGATTTGAAGTCCCTCAATAATAAAATTTTTCTTAACAAAAAACTTTATAATATTTAGATGTCAGAATCTACTTAATGACTAAACGTATCAATAATTTCACTACTATGTTCTCTCAGCTTACATTGTTAGGCTATAAAATAAAGTTACATAAACGTGATGAGCTTCCACTTTAGAGTTTACCTTATTTATATGATCAACTAATTATAAACTAAACTAATAATCTTCTTACAAACTACCTAATGTTTTATGATGTTGTAGTTGTGATCTAGAGGAAGAAAGTTGGCACAAGAGTAAGGAAAACAAGTAGTTTAGTTCATAACAAGTTGAAGCCTTGATAGTGACAAAAGGGAAGTCAATGAAACGTGGCTAAATGAGAGACTAAATTATGATTGATCAAAATCATAAATTATAAAGAAACTAAAATGTTTCAATTGTGATAAGAAAGGTAACTTGAAAAAGGATTTTTGGAATTTAAACAAATAAAATTCATTCATCAAAAAAATTTACAATTACTACAAATGATGGCAATGCTTTCTAATTTGAAGTGGGAAAAAGAAGGAAGTTGCTACTTGATGTATAATTCTTTGATTCAGAAGATAATTTTCATATGACCTTTAGAAAAGAATGATTATGTCATTATGAACCTATCTCATCAGGATTTATATACAGTGTGACAATTATAATTTAAAAATTATTGATATTGGAATCGACAAGTTAAAGGTGAATGAAGGCATAATCATGTACTCTTTAGGAGATACGATATGTGGAGGGTTTGAAGAAGAATTTTGTCTCTAGGATGACTAGATAAGTTGGCATACAAAATAGAAAATGTCAATAAGATTTTGAACATAGCTGAAGAAGTGTTTGCAATTATAAAGGGAGAAAAGATATGTGCTAACTTGTTCAAGTTAAAGGAAGAAACATCACTAAAACTAGAGAGTCAATTGTTTCAAACAGTCCAAGTGAAAGATTTTTCTTGTTATGACATCACAAATTTAGAAATATATCTAAAAAAGAAATAAAGATTCTTACTAAGAAAATGATACTCTTTGAGCCCATAAAGGTATTACTACCCATTTATGAGCATTATGTTACAAATAAACAAAATTGTATAAAATTTAATAAATAAGATTGTTTTAGAATTGATTTACTCTGATGTATGAAAAATATCAATCCTTTACATAGGAGGAGCAAAGTAATTTGTTTCTTTCATTGATAGTATTAGGTATACCCTATTAACAGCAAAGTATATGTGTTACAATCAACGCTTCTCGGAATCACTATTGTGGAGCTGATGGAAGCTGACTTGAAAATTAAAGTTGATGATAGTCAGACCTTACTGAGTAAGTCCATATCGTCTCGTGACACCTAATGACATGCTTATATAATATTATTATAAACACATGACAAATCATATAGCTATAAGGCCTCCTTAATCCAAAGGGACTATAGAGGGCTAAGTATCACCAATAGACTTGCCCTCACTCAATACTCTAAAGTCACAATCGTATCAATAATATTTATATCAAACTAGGACTCGACTGGGAGCCAAGCATCAACTAGGATCAGTCCATATTATATATTAATATCATATCATAATTATCTTTTGTAATCAGACCAGTGCATAACCGGTCCTAATGCATAGCCACCAAGTATAACATCCTACAAATTTCTTCCTCCTCCACAATCATAATTAGACACATCAACAAACAATTTAAATATCAACCATGAAATTTCACAAAACGAGCACTTAGTCATGTAAAAACCATCATAAATGCATGCAATATGTCATAAGAACCCAAACTCGTATCCACATACTTATATATTACATTATTATTCGTATAGGAATCACTATAACATCTATTCAAATCATATATTGTAACATCCCACCCCTACAGGAAGGGTAAGATAGTAAAATTGGCATAGGATGGGATAGATTGGGATTGCATAGGACTGCTCATGCATAATAGGATTGCTACACAGTAGCAATTGTG
>JANVCQ010000232.1:41048796-41080328 GCA_025531925.1 Erythroxylum plowmanianum
GGAGTAGTATAGCATATTACTTTTAATAGATAATAGAAAGTCATTAGCTCTCCAAAAAGCACTCAATAAGTTAGATTTATTTTAGTGTATGTTAGTCATATAAGAAAAAATTAAAGCTTTTGTTACAAATAGAACTTGGTAGCTTGTACTATTACTAAAAGCAAGCTAATTGAAAATGAGTAGGTCTTCAAGTTAAAATAAAATGCTAATGATCAAGTAGAAGGATAATTTGTTAGATTAGTTATGAAAGCATATGCTTAAAAACAAGAAATTAACTTTAATGAATTTTTTTTCTGTGACTTGACTTATTATAGTCATAGTAGTCCTAAAGATGTATATTATGTTTATCTTTCATCTAAAATAGTTAGATGTTAAAATTGCTTTTCTTCATGGATATTTTTGATAAAAATATATATATTCCAACTAAAAGGTTTTAAAGAAAAACAAAAAGAGAACTTAATTTACAGGATAAACAAATTTTTGTATGATCTTAAGCAAATTGAAGATATTGGTGCAAGAAATTTAATTCCTTCATCATGAGTCTTGGATCTGGCGAAATTAAAACAGATCTTTACGCATATTTTCAGAGGTTTGGTTATAATTTGTTTATTATCTTGTTATATCATATGTAGACAATATATTGGTTACATGATTTGACAAAAAAATTATTAAAAAATTGAAGGCACAGTTAGCTTGGAATTTTAAAATGAAGAATTTGAGGCAAAAAAAATAAGATTTTAAGGATGCAAATTCACTAAAACATTAAAACGGATCTTTATGCATATTTTCAGAGGTTTGGTTATAATTTTTTTTATTATCTTGTTATATTATATGTAGACAATATATTGGTTACATGATTTGACAGAAAAATTTATTAAAAAATTGAAGGCACAATTGGCTAGGAATTTTAAAATGAAGAATTTGAGGCAAAAAAAAAAGATTTTAAGGATGCAAATTCACTAAAACATAAATAACTCAAAGATTCAGTATACTAAAAAACTCAAAGGTTTTGGTATACTTCAATATGCAAAATTATAAGTCCATATATACCCATTTCTTGTTAATTTTACTTCCAATATGAACTCCACATCGGTAATAGGGAGTTTAACACTTCTATTGTTTGTATAAGATCGGACATTACACATGTAGTGGTAGCAATTAATTACTATATGAAAATTGCCAGTATAGATTATTAGAATGATATCAAGAAGATCCTAAGACATTAAAGGGATATTTGATATTACATTACAATAAGGAGGACTAGAGTTCATTATCAAATGATATGTTGACTCTAATTATACTGGTGATCTTGATAAAATCAAATTCCCTATAGATTATGTCTCCATACTTGTTGGGGAGATTGTAAGTTAGGTTTTAAAGCTATAATCATTTATGACTAAGTTAATAATAGAAGGGGAATATGCAGCAGTTATATAAGTTAGTAATGAAGCAGTATAGTTGAGGCTAGTGTCAGCATAGTTTAAACACAAAAAACAAAAGGTTTCATTATTTTGTAACACTCAAACTATCTTGTATTTAACCAACAATATCCTTCATTCCAAAATCAGGCACATCAAAGTTTAGTTTCACTTCAGTCATGAAAAAATGGAGGAACGAATTGTGCATATGCAAAAAAAATCTATAATAACGTAATTATATTATATTTTATGACAAAAATAGTCAACATCAATAAGTTTATTTGGTGTCGAACTTAGTATAGCTTGAAAAAAATGTAAGCAACATGATACTAGCAAGGCGTTGTGAAATTTAATTGATTCTCAATCAAAATTTTAATCGGGAGATTGTTAGAAGAATTATCTAAATAATATATTGTTAAAAGAATCATTTAGATATTAGCCACAAATATCTACATATTAATCTTTAAATATCTGGATAAAGATAGATAATATATAATGTAAAAACTTGTGAAGATAATAAGTTACAATTTAATATTTATAATTCATAGTTAGTTAGTGAATATTTTTAATCATAAAAATAATATATGTGTCCTATTCTGTTTCATGTTTAATTGAGCTATGTTTTTATTTTACCCACCAAATTACTCCAATATCAACAAGATTGTTGCAAATGATATAAAATGATCATCCCCAAAAAAAAAACTCATGATTCCAGTATCGTATCCATCAAATTATTAAACCTTGCCGGAAATAGGGGTAGAGTCGGACAAAATAATCAAACATACTAAATTTTGAAAATTAATTATGGTGGAGACAAAAATCATACTAATTAACTTTTGCCTAAAACGACGCTTCAATTCACGAGCAGGCCCTTAAATTGGGCCGATGACCATCAAAGACAGTTCTTAGAAATTTAGAATTCAGTTTGAGTTTTAGGTATTGTAGCCTACTTTCCTTGACGGCTCCTTGTGGGCTTTCAATGAAAACGAAACATAAAACAAAGTCTATGTTATTGCTCAAGTACTAGGACGAATGCTAGCATATGTCTGCATCAATTGATTGCTAAATCCCGACTTTTAGGCAACTCTAACCCCTTCAATGTGAACATTTTGACAAGAGTACTCTTTCGTAAAGACTTTTTCAATGATTTATTGACGCTTTTAAATCATAATTCAGAGAGGACGGAGAATCCAGCAATCCCACCTTACCACAGATCCAAACTGTTCGTAATTTTTAAACTCAAATCCATTGCTCAGTCCAAGAAGAAATAAACAAAAGAAGAAACACAAAACAGCACAACAAAAAGCAAGAATCCTGGGGAGCATATGCTGGAATATTATTGCTCAAGCCACCACGCAAAAGGAAGAACAAAATGAAAGAAGAAAACAGGAAAAGGGTGCTTTAGAAACAACTATGCCGAGCACTATTGATCAAGAACTCCTGGTTGAGATCCTCAAAAGGTTGGCTGTGAAGCTTTTGGTTCAGTGCAGGTGCGTCTCAAAATCATGGTACTTTTTGATAAGTAGTCCAAGTTTCATTTCCGCACACACCAGATACACCCTCGAGAGCAACAGAAGCACTAAATTTCTACTCAGGCACTATAATTGGAATAGCAAGAAAGAAAATTACACGGTACATCCTGATGATGATAAGAAAGGAAACTCATTTTGTGAGTGTCAAGAACTTGCTTTCCCATTTAAGAGCTACTCTCAGTACTTTGAGATTGTTGGTTCATGTAACGGACTGTTGTGTCTCTCTGATACTTACGCTACCAACGCTCGTACTATTATTCTATGGAACCCCACTATAAGCAAATGGATGACCCTTCCAATGCCTAACGTTAATCTTGATCATGCCTACATGTTTGTTCTTGGGTTCGGATTCGATGCAAAGATTAACGATCACAAAGTGGTAAGAATTGTTTATGGCATGGGCGACGAGGGGCGTAAAGTAGTTGCTGCACCTAAGGTAGAACTATACGAGCTTGGCAAGAATGCTTGGAGGAACGTCAATGTCAGTAAAACTCCTCGATATGTTACATCTGAACTATCACTGCAGGTTTTTCTGAATGGAGCTGTTCATTGGATTGGATACAATCCTAGTGGAGCATATAACGATTTTCGAGATCTGGGTTTGGTTTTGTTTGACATGAGCGATGAAATTTTTCGAGAACAGAAGCTGCCAGAGAGTGTGGTAGGATTGTCTGTGTTAGATTTGTCTATAGGAGTTTCCCGTCAATTGCTTTTCTTGATACAATACAATCGTAATACACACAGCCAATGGATCAGGTATGATAGTTGCTGCATATGGGTGATGAAAGAGTATAGCAACGTCGAGTCTTGGACTAAACAATTCACAGTTAACCTAAACGGAGGGATTGGTAAAGCGCTGGGCCTTAGAAAGAGTGGTGAAATCGTACTGGTGGCAAGCAATGGGGAACTGGTTACTTACGAAGTTCAAAGTGATAATATTCATCATCTAGGCATCAAAGGCATAGTAAATTCCTTCTATATGGACCCTTATTTTGAGTCTTTAGTTTTACTCGTGGGCATCAATGGATTTTCAAGACAACCAAGTTCCTGCAATACAGTAATAGACAGTGGAAACTATTGAATAGTGGGATGCGGAGGCAGAGGCAAGTCAGCATAACCAAGTACCAAATCTGATGGTCCTCTTTTCCTTTCCAGCCACCCTATTGGAGACTGATGCTTGGTAAATCAGCTAGTCATCTGTGATTTGAAAAGTTAATTTTTAGCTAGCTAGGCTTTGCAGTGTTTAATTTTTAGCTAGCTAGGCTTTGCAGTGTTGTATGCAGGTATCGTCAGCTTTACTTCACGAATTTATTTGAGAACTAGTGCATTAATTAACTACATTTAGAAGTACATTTGGTTCAGGTTCTCTAAATTACTTCTCTCTCGAAACTCGAAAGTGTGTCCACTTCCAATCTTCTAAGCCAATCATTTGTGTCTCAAGTAGCTTGTGGAAATTTTCTTAAGTAGATGAGATGTATTGAGAAATAAGATAACGTAGGAAAGACAAAACAAACTGTTGCTTCCAATACTATGCCATTTTGCAAATCGGTGACAAAGCTCCCAACTTCTATAAATTATGCGTCAAACTAACTTCATTATTGGTATTGTAATCAACTCATGCTAAACACAGACATACACTGTTCAGGACAACAATTGGGGGACGGATCATGCTTCTCAAGACCTGCAAGCAGAGCTGGTTTCCATTTAAGACTGGCAAACAGAACATATGATGTGCTCTTCTTCCTGTGTCCAGCTTCAACTCTCATTAATGTTCCAACCATATGAAACTGAAGGGAGTGTCAAGCGAGCGCCTAGCACCTACTATTTTCATTTTTTATAGTTATTATACCTTGACGTTTGCGATTTATGATAAAAGATTTTAGTGCAGAAAAGCAAAAATAACCAATCCAAGGTTTTCTCTGTTATGATAAAAAACAGCAATGATGAAAACAACTAGGAGAGAGTGGCTGATAAGTGAATGTGTAGCGGATTGAGTGAGGGAGAAGACAAAGAAGAATACAAGAGCGAGAGAATATCAGACAACGGCCGTCACGATAGCTAATAAACAATACATTCCCCTCCAATAATAAGACGCGTGTATATGCTAATAATACAATGCGTTTTAGGTTATTTACTTAAGTAGTAATACCATTTTATGTCGTTTCCCTGCGCGTCGTCATGACTTTGCTAGCGTCTTTTTTACCCATGCTTTGTTCGTAACATCGCCTTCTACTTTAATTTCTAGAAATCTCTTCTGTAATTCAAACAACGTTTTTCAGGTGACGCCTTCACTTGTTTCTCCAGGTTATGGCGTTTAACCATGCTTCTTCAAATAATAGCTGCAGGTGTCTTTTCTGCACTAGTAAGTAACGGCGACGATTGTGTTGAGGTGGGAGTTTTATCAGACACGTTATTCTTTAAGTGAGATATGGAACGTTGGGTGAATGAGAAATTTCCATGGAATTTGTATGGTACAAGCCACTTTACTAATGTCATCAATGATTTGGTGTGGACCATAACATAAGGGAGCTATTTTTTGGGGTACTGTACTCTTTTCTATAAAGAGGGTAATTGAAACTTAAAAAACACTCACTGCCCAATATTGAATTCTCTGTCTGATCTCTTGTTGTTTCATCCACTGTCGTCCCCTGTTTAGGTGAAATTAACAATTTGGAGGGTTGTCTCTCGTTATTGTAGCACTTGGTTCACTACAACAAAGTAGATAATTAGTTTCGTTTTTGTTTTCTGGCATTTAAAAAATCGTCGCTGAAAGTGACCATATTGCGATGATTTTAAAATTGTCATTAAAACTAAGCCTTTAGTGATTAATTATAAAAGTATTACGAAAGGAACAATATTTGGCAATGAATGACAAAAATTATCACCAAATGATAAACATTTAGTGATGATTCTCGAAAATTGTCACAAAATGGTCCACATTGGATGATGATTTTAAACATTCATCACTAAATGAACTTTTGGTGACATTTTTCAAAAATTGTCACCAAAATTTAGTAAACATTTGTGATCAATTTTTGAAATCGTCACCAAATCGTTCACAATTGGTGACAATTATGTAAAATCGTCACTAAAAAGACGTTTGGTGACGATTTTTTAAAACACCACCAAAGGTTAACATTTAGCTATGTGTTTTTTGCTACGTTTTTCACATTGTCGCTAAAAATAACCATTTAGACACGATATTTGAGAAGTGTCACTAAAGGATCAACATTTGGTAATGACTTAAAATCGTCACCAATGGTCCACTTTTATGCACGATTTTTGAAAATAGTCACCAAGGGCTCCACGGTAATTTGCAACACATTTCGTAACCATTTACCAAAGTCGTCACCAATGTTTACAATGTATTGTTGACAAAACACACACAACATAATTTTTTATAATTTAAAAAAATTCATTAATAAATAATAGGATTACAAAAAAGAAGTTCTCCGAGATCTTTACCACTTGGGCCTTTGAGTAAGCCTAAGTAACAAACGGTGATGTTTAAATGTAAAACACAAAGCATTACAATTAACAGAGTCGTTTAACCTTTTGGGTATGACGAGTTGCTCCTTTCTTGAAACTTCTTCCTCTCACTCGATTAGGTTGGAAACTTTCACTCTCTCTGCCAATGATTCAAGCAAGTGCTCCATGGATCATCAGTCCGTTGGTTCTTTGCTCAAAAACAACTCAGGTATCTAGATCATGTTATGTAACAATTGCAGACTACTCAATTAGGGCTTGATTTTGTCCTTTAACTTTCCAAATCTTGTGATGTCATGATGTCAAGGAAGGGGATCTCTCTAGGGCTCAGCTGTTTTGATACCTATGAGGGATATTTGGTTATAGTAAGTATCAATTGTTCAATTGTTGCTTTTTTTTCCCCTTAAGATCTTTCCTCAAAACTTTCTTGTGTTTCTCTGTTTGGAGGGAAATCTTCCTAGCTATTCGATTTGTGGTCCTGTCTACTCCTCCGTACTGATCTAACAAACTCAACTGAGGTAAGGTATCAACTCAAACCTATCTCATATTTTCGGAATTAGGGCTTCTTATGTAACTCTAAACATTTGCTTCATTTTCAGAGGTGGGAGGGAGCTCTCTGAGAGCTTAGCTCTTCGGTGACAGTCTTATGAGGGAGAACAAGACTGAGGTCAATTTGATTATGTTTCATGCGCTTCTCAATTCTTTCTTCTAACGATCTTTTTAGTCGAATCTGGTATGGCTAATCTAAAAACTCTTGTCTTGATTGTTTCCCTATAGGTTTACAGGGACTTTAGCATCTAAGTGTTAAACAGTAGTATTAATTAATCATTAATATTTACTAACAGTGCAAAAATTAGTTATTAAAATTTTAATAATTGTTTCAATATAATAATATGATATATAGAGTAGTAAAAACTTCGAATTAGAAGGTTAACAATTCTTAC
Source organism: Erythroxylum plowmanianum (assembly GCA_025531925.1). NCBI lineage: Eukaryota > Viridiplantae > Streptophyta > Magnoliopsida > Malpighiales > Erythroxylaceae > Erythroxylum > Erythroxylum plowmanianum. Next base: position 41,056,177 of record JANVCQ010000232.1, read on the forward strand.
AGTCATAGAACAAGAATAATAACAGTCTACACTTAATAATATGCAGCTTGACCCCTAAATAGTAGAGAGGTTGTTTGACAAATTCTTACAGATACAACAATAAATCAACTTTAAAGCCGATTCTAGTTGATTCATTAATAAATGACAATGATATAATTATTTTTTTAGATTCCAAGTGACATGAGAGTCAGTAAAAGTAAATGAGTTCATGATGTCTGGATTCTCAAGAAGGATCCTTGCACATTCGAAGGCATCAATTGAAACAATGATAGTTCTTCCCTCAAATGTAGGGTTCTTCACACCCTCTTTAGAACTATTAAATAAGAAATTTTGGTGATTAGTTATGAGTGAAGAACAAATGATGAAAATTCTTGAATTAGAAATAATAGACAAGAGTTAAGTAGCGAATGAGAAATGTAAATAGATTCATGTCTTGCTTTGGTGTTTTTGTGGATAAGAGATTTTGAAATGGGAAGAATTAAGGTGAAAGTTAGAAGTAAAATGAAAGCAAAAATGAAATTGAATTTGTGTAGTAAGTTGATGAAGAATATGTATATATGTGTATGTTTTATTATTGGTGTTCATGATTTATTATGGATTATATTTTCTTTGGATGATATTGATTTGAAATGGAGTTTAGAATGAGGAGTAAATGAAGTACAAAAGGTGGTCTTCGTATGAGTTGGGTTAAGGAAAGATTGTGAAATAAAATAGGTGATTGATCTGAAAAATATTCACGGAATATGCTTCAGTCTTTTAGCCATAACTTTTTCTTTAGTTATCTAAATGAGATGATTCTTAATTTAGATTAAACTAGAAACATTTGGCTACATTTTCTATGAATACATTGAATTTAAATTATGTCTTTAAGAATCTCAAAATTTGTCATGAAGTTGAGAATTGGGTGTAGTGCATAGGTGGATGAATGAAAAATTCATATTCTGAATTCGAGGGAAATTCTGGATCGATCTAGGCTAGATTAGAGAAATTTACCTTCTAAAAAGTTGTAGATCTTTCTTTTAGCTTTTAAACGATATATAGTATGGAATTTTTAGACTTTTAGGCTGAAAGTTATAGTCCTGGTAAAGGAAGATGTACCTTCTATCTTTTCACTTCTTCTATGTTTTGTATCTTCTATGTTTTGCTTCTTCTGTCTTTTGCTTCTTCTGTGATGACATCATCTTCTTCTGTGTTTCTTCTGTGAAGATGTCATCTTCTTCTGTGTTTTGCTTCTTCTGCCTTTTGCTTCTTCTGTGATGACATCATCTTCTTCTGTGTTTCTTCTATGACGACGTCATCTTCTTCTGTGTTTTGCTTCTTCCATCTTCTTCTGTGTTTTGCTTCTTTTGCCTTTTTGTTTCTTCTGTGATGACGTCATATTCTTCTATGCTTTGCTTCTTCTGTTTTTTCACCTAACCTATCTTTTGTTCCATTTTCAACCCTTCAAATGACAGAATTTGTCTTTGAGGTCTTCATAAAATTTGTAGATCTTGAAGTCCTCTTTCCAACCATATAAATAACACCTTAATCTGATATCTGTAGAAAAAGTTATAGCAATTTTCTCACTTCTTCTGTCTTTTTCCATTCTTTTGCTTTGTCATTTAGTTTCATCTGTACCTATCTTCTAGTCCATTTTTCACCCTTCAGAAGAAAGAATCTGTCTTTAAGGTCTTCATGAAAGTTGTAGATCTTGAAATCCTCTTTCGAACCATATGAAGAACACCTTAATTCGATATCTGTAGGGAAATTTATAGCAATTTTCCTACTTCTTCTGTGATGACATCATCTTCTTCTGTGTTTCTTCTGTGATGACGTCATCTTCTTTTGTGTTTTGTTTCTTCTGCCTTTTGCTTTCTCTGTGTTTTGCTTCTTCTATGTTTTGCTTCTTCTGCCTTTTGCTTCTTCTGCTTTTTGCTTCTTTTGTGTTTTGCTTCTTCTGCCTTTTGATTCTTCTGTATTTTGCTCCTTCTGCCTTTTGCTTCTTCTGCCTTTTGCTTCTTCTGCCTTTTACTTCTTCTGTGTTTTGCTTCTTCTGCCTTTTTCATCTAACCTATTTTTTGGTCCATTTTTGACCCTTAATAAGATAGAATATGTCTTCTAGGTCTTCATGAAAGTTTTATATCTTGAAATCCTCTTTCTAACCATATAAATAACACCTTAGTCCGATATCTGTAGGAAAAGTTATAGCAATTTTCCCACTTTGTCTGTCTTTTTCCATTCGTCTGCCTTTTCATTTGACTTCATCTATACCTATCTTCTGTTCCATTTTTGACCCTCCAGAAGATAGAATCTATCTTTGAGGTCTTCTTGAAAGTTGTAGATCTTGAAGTCCTCTTTTGAACCATCTAAATAACACCCAAATCCTATATCTTTAGGGAAAGTTATAGCAATTTTCCCACTTTTTATGTCTTTTTCCATTCTTCTGCTTTTTCATTTGGTTTCGTCTAATCATATTATCTGGTCCATTTTGACCCTTCAGATGATAAAATCTGACCTCAAGATCTTCTTCAAAGTTGTAGATCTCAAAGTTTTCTTTGAAATTGTAATAAGATAATCTTAATCCAACATCTCTAGTGAAAGTTATGCTATTTGTCCCGAGTCAAGTTTGATATGATTGAGGACCAAATCTTGTTTGATTCTTTCGGCCATAATTTTGCTATCCGACCTCCGAATGAAGTAATTCTTAAACCCTTAGATTCCTAACACTTTTGTTTTTACATCTCCATGAAATTTTATAGATTTTGGTATTGATGTGAAAAAAATATATTAAATCAAGTAAGGGTATTGATTGGAAGAGTAGGAATTAGATATGTTACTGAACATGCTTCAGTGTTTTAATGATTTCTGGATCGGTAAAGCTCCAAATGAGATGATTCTAGTTTCAAGATAAACTAGAGACAAGGGGCTACAAATGATATGAAGAAATAAAAGTCTAATTCAGTCTCTAAGACTTTCAATTCTGGATGGAAGTTGGGTATAGTGTACTGTTTCAGTCTACCAATAGTCTGAAATGTTTGGGGCAATACTGTTAGAGTTTTGAACCAGAAGGATTGATTTTGGTGTCTTTGGGAACTTAAGACAAGGGAGAACACTTTTCTAGAAGAAAGAGTTATTTCAGAATATTCAAGGGTGCTTTTGGCAAGACACTTAAGGATAAAAGACATAAGGTATAAATGGAAGGGCAAATGGGACAATTCTCAATCATTAAGGGCATACTTGGAAGAAGAAATGTTATCTTGCTTATAAATGAAGAAGAAAAACGTGAATGGAAGGATAAGTAAAAGAGAAGAACGAAAATTTAAGAGAAAAGAGAGAATGTCATACAAGGAGAAAAAGAGAATGAGAGAAAGAAGAGAAAACAAGCTAAGGTATCAATTGTGTTAACCTTCAAGAGAGATTTTGGAGTTGTTCAAGAAAGGAAAAAGGAAGAGGAAGAGAAGAGCTCCCCTTTGAGCTAATGATCTCTTTAATTGATGAAGAATCAAGGTAAGACCATTTTGGATCTTTTAGAATTTTGGAAGGATTTTAGTCCATGGAGTTTAGAAAATGCTTGGGTTTAAGCATTCTAAAATCAATTTTAGTGATTTTGCATTATAGGATTTTCTATTGGATTCCTATTGAATGAAACTTGGTTGTTTTAGGGAACCAAGAGAATCCTATCCAAGAGAAAGGGGAAAGACAACCTTAACATGGATTTTTGCAAGGAAATAAGGTGGGTAATGTATTTACAGTTATTGTGTGATTGGGAAAATTATTGCCTATGTGTGAATATGTGTTAAATTGTTTGAATTTGACTTGTTGAAAAATATGTGATGATTTGATTTTGTTATACCGTGAAAGAAGCATGATACTTTGATATAATTAAATTATGATTTTGATCAATGTTATGCCTTGAAATTAGTCATGGCATTTTGTATAAATAGAAAGAAAAGGTTTGAAAGCATAAAAGCATTTTGGTAAAATGATTCTGAGCATGATTCTGTGCTTCTGTTTGGGCGAGAGTGGAACCATTCTGTTCGTCACGTTTACGTTGACAAGAGCCTTCTCCCGGCTGCTCGCTTGTGACATATGAGCTCCAAAAAATTGACTCATTATGTTCATGGGGTAAACTTCAGTTTCCTCATTCTGCTTCATGGAACCCTCGAGCCGTTTGTTGTGCATTGCATTTTTTTAAATTGTCAAGTATGAAGCATATTGAGTTTTATGTGTTATGAGCGGTTATGTGATTTGAGCTAAATTGGATGAATGTTTAATTTGCTTAAAGTATGAATGCTAGATATACATATATGCATACACATGCTTGACTTTGGGTCAATTGCTAATGGTTATAAATATATTAGCTACTGAGCTGCGTAGCTCACCCCACGCTTCCCTCCTGAGATGCAGAAAGAGAAGATTAGCGATCCTTGCAAGACATTGGAACTCCAAGATAATTAAAGACTTTTGTAATTAAATTAGTTCAGGATTTTTGTATTTTGGAATCATTCTAAGCATAAGCATTCAATGGTATCACGTATAGTTTGTATTTTGTATTTTGTATTTGTATTAAAGCACTTTTTTTAAATGTAAAGATATTGTGAAAACAAACATCGTGTTCTGTAATGGGCCCAAGTGATTACCGAAACTCTGATGTGTGCAATAATGTTTGCATCTTTATGACTGAAATGGTTTTAAATAAATCGGGCCGATTTGATTATCGATTTTTTCGCATATGCGTTACTGTTCAAAAAAAATTTTGCAAGGTGATTTGACTGTCAATTATCTCCGAATGCTGGGCTTCGGAAGTGGGGTCCAGCAGTTTCTGCTATAGCTAAACTTTTAGAGGATACAGTGAATGAGTCGCTAGATTTAGTATAGAAGATAAGTTCTCTTGATGAACTATCAGTACGAAACGGTTTATCTAAAACAAAATCAGTATAGAACTTAGATATTATCATATTAGCAAATCGTTAAATGAACCGAAATTGGAGTGACAAACATATGTGAATGATCGGACAAAGTATGAGGAATTGACGAATTTTCCAAAAAACCTATTTCGCTAATCCTTTACGGACCGTTGTGACATCGCTTCCGCCTCTATGGGAATATATGTCATCTTCGAGATTCAAGGAAGCTTAAAACAACATAGAGTATATACCATCAAATGTGAATATATATAATAGCTTCATAAAAGGAACTGAGATGTACATAATAAGGAAAATGACGTTGTTCGGATGATACTAAACACCTTGAAGTAGAAGATCGGCCACGGAAGGCAAATAATCATTAGTGTATGAAAGGGAGATTTTTTTGCATTGTTTATTTCTTCAATAGGGACAATTTTGCCACATTCCTCCCAACGGAATGAATTAGTACCATTTGGAATTGGTTATCATGTCGACATTCCTTGATTAATAATGTTAAGAGGTATATTCTGCAAATGTCAATTTAGAGTAAATTAATAAAATGTTCAACTTCAATTTCAATGATAAGTGAAAGTAGTCCAGTTTGGCACTACATCTTCAATGTCCCTAATGATATGAAAGTTACCCTTACTAAAATTTCAGAAATCTATTGTGTAGTTTGTATCATATGCAAAATTTGGAATTTAAAGTAAAATATATATGACTATGTTCTTGATGTACAGAAATATAGTGTTAGCTATATTGGGCTATATTACGATTAATGGAAATGATTAAAAGTAAAATACTCTTAAAGACCTTTCATCAAATAGTTACGAACCTTTAATGAGGGAAACGTTAAAGGTCATTGGGAAGAAGCCAACCTATATTAAAATAACAAAGACAAATACTAAATCATCTTTGAAACATAACCATAAACACAACCCGTACATCAAATGCATAATTAAAAACATATAATAAACACCTAAAGGTATAAGGTAAACTTAGCACAACTTCGTTAATGAAAATAGAAGAAAAGAACAATACCGATTTGGTTATTGATGGTTCTTCAATAGTGATGACCACAATACAAAACCCAAACAGAAGAAACGAGACAGTGGTTTGTGTGATGGAGGATTTTGAGAAATGTTGATGACTTAAACGAGAATCGAGTAGCCTTCTATTGTGCTTGTGATTGAAAACCTAGTACAAAACGATGTTGTTTTTCTTGTTTAGGTAAATGATATCGTTTCTTGTTTACTGTAGTTGTTTGGAAGTACTATTAATTAGTTTTCTACGATCTATTGTATTTGGTCAACAAACGTCAAATGTAGTGACTAACAAATGGTTCGTCGTCAAAGCCCGCGGGTTCATAAATAATTTTTTATGAATTTATTTTCCTATTCCAAATAAAACATTATTTGAATTAAAAATTAAATTATTCAATTGAAAACTATTTCCAAATTAATTTATTGACCCTTCAAATAAATTATAATTCACTTACAGTTTTTAGAAAATTATACATTTTAATTATTATAATTTAGAAAACTAATTTTTTTAAAATTAACAAGACATTCTAATATAATTAGAAAACCATTTCTATCACATCATTACAAATTACTATTTTGTTACATAAATAGTCTATTTTTGATATTAAAAGAAGACCACTTTCCAAATTAAATAAAAACTTAAATAATTAAGAAAGTAATTTAGATTATTTATTTAGATGTTAATTTGTTAATTACTTAGAAAGTAAAGAATTTGCTCAGGTTTTGGCGACGATGTGGATATTTGGTAGCAAATTATCAACCCTTTGTGACTAAGTGTGGAAGCTAGTTGTGAAAACCGATATTCTGTGACTCACACCTCTTTGTCACAAAAACAAATTAAATATTTCGTTTTAGACAATAATAAGGTTAATGTTAGATGAAAGGAACAAGAATGATTTGATGTTCAGTAAACATTGATTCATTTGGTAATAATGAAATGTGGTTTGCATTTCATATTAATTCAAAATAATAACAAAATTAAGACATTAACTGATGTAAAGTTTCCAATTTAATTTTGTTTATCTACCAAATTAAAATTAAAGATTAGTCATTCTAAAAAATTAAGCAAATGAAGAACATTGCATATATAAGTGAGAAAATAAAATTTTCATTTTGTATGATGTATTAGGAATACCTCATATATATTAATCAATTAAGAAAATTAAGAAAGTAAAGAGATTGCTTCGGTTTTGGGCGACGATGTGAAAATTTGGTAGCAAATTTTCTACCATTTGCGACTAAGTGTGGTGGTTGGTCGCGAAAATGGTCTTCTACGACTAAACTTACTTCGTTGCAAAAACCCTCGAGTATTTAAATTAAATGTATCTTTTTATACAAATAATAATGTTAATGGTAGATTAAGGGCTAAAGGGTATATGTTGTCATGTTAGTGATGAATTTGGTAAAAATGAAATGTGGTTTGCATTCCTTATTAATTCAACTAATAATTAAAAGAAGATACAAAATTTTAAAAATTTTCCAATTTTATTTTTTATCAACCAAATTAAAATTAAAGATTAGTAATTCCCAAAAATGAAGCAAATCAAGAACAGTTGCATCTATAAGTGCAAAAGAAAAAATTTCCATTTTGTTAATACGAATACCTCATATATGTTAATCAATTAAGAAAATTAAGAATGTAAAGAAAATGTTTGGGTTTTGGCGACATTGTGTATAATTGGTAATGAATTGTCCACCATTGGCGATGATAGATTTGTTCGTTGCAAAAAGATGAACAAGTTAACAAATGCGGGAGCTTTTCTCTCCCTCCCATTTTCATCGAAACTTTGCTATTGAAGCTCATGAAACGACCCTCTTCTCTTCATCTGCCTTCTATCCTCCTTCTTTTATATCTCAAATATTGTACTCTTCATCTTCCTTCTCACCTTCTACTTATTCTTCATCTTCCTTCTCACCTTCTACTTATTCTTCACCGTTTTCACCAAAACTTTGCTATTGAAGCTCATGAAATGACCCTCTTCTCTTCATCTGCCTTCTATCCTCCTTCTTTTGTATCTCAAATATTGTATTCTTCATCTTCCTTCTCACCTTTTACTTATTCTTCACCTTTTCGAGTTCTCTTACTACTTCCCATAGTCAAAGGTCAGTCCAGTTGTTTATGTTATTTGTTAACTAATGTGAAACCCGATACTATATTAATCTTTTTTGTGTTTCATGTTCAATTTTTGCGTTAGTTGGTGATTGTGTATACGGTTTTTTTTGCATATTCTTTCTTCCTCTGTTTGATTAGATCCAAAACTGAAGAGTTTGTGTGGCATCTTCAGGTATATTCTCCCTGGCCACCACATATTCGACAAAAGCCTTTTGTTGTATTTTGTTGGAAATCAAGTAAGACCAGTTGAATATACCTAAAAATTAGTCATTATAATGATTGATTTATGGTTCTAACAACTATTTGAAGTGGTTGTAGATAAATTGGAACCTTAATTGAGTTGTGAAAAATAATATTTAACATATTAAAAAGTTGTTAAGAACCTTAAGAGGTTAGAAAGTGTACTTAAGTGCATCTGTACATTTCATAACCATATTGACTCCAATCATTAGTATGGGTAATTGTAAGGAAGATTTTAATTTGTATATGGTTGTACTATATATTCATTTGGAAGAATCACTCATAATACACATTATGAAGGTTCTTTTTGACATTCAATAAAAGGTGTAAAGGAATTTTGTTCACTAGTGTTAAAGGAAGACAATTGTAAGGGTTTCTTTGGTCTCGTGATAAAGAAGATGTTGTATGGATGGTTCTTTTTCACCTATGATATGTTATATGGATTTTTTTTTTTGACCTTTTAAAGGAATAACATGGTAAATTCTTAAGTTGAGCTTGGAGAAAAATTGTAGGTGACAGGTTATTTAGAAAAACCATTATAAATATGTCTTATTTCTCTTTTTCTTATTATTTCTATTATTATTATATTTTATTTTCTGATTACGTGAAGACCATTTAATTAGAATAGAAAATTCATTCGTTAGTTTTCTAATAAGCAAAAATGAATAAATATATAATTCTCTCATATTTATAGGCGATCTAAGGATTAATTGTTGAAGTTCCTTCTTAGTGGTTTGCAGTTGTCCAATGATCCAGGTAACTCATCCAACCCATTTACAATATCATTCGGAGAGATAGTTGCAACTGTTGTTAATGCAAATTAGTATTAACCATTATTGTTAATGCGAATTAGTAGTAATCATCTAATTAATTAGCTTATTAATTAATTGTTTTATATATCAGTGGTAGTTTAATTTTGTTGTATATAGTTTATGTTGATGCGTATGAGTTGACAACACGAATCGAGTGGATAGTAAACCCATTGACGCATATGCAGTCAAACACGATATTGTCACATAATTTTATAACCATTTTTCAATAATAAATGTTAGGATGGTAATTATGCTGGAAACTAGTGATGTAGCTCCGCCATTTTGATAACGGTAAAAGATTCCATGAGCCGAGGAGCGACAATGAAAAATTATGTTTCTCATTGCACAAGTGTAATACACGTCAAGTACCTTCATTAATATTAACTTTTGCTTTAACTAAATAGTGAACGAGAAAAGTGTTTTGAAATTGAATCACTATGCAATTTAAGAAGATAAAATTGAAACCTTAATTTCTTTCTTTTGTCAATGAAATTTAAAATAATAGCTTCAATGTATACAACAAAAATTAATACAAAATTAGTAGTTAACCTCATACAATGCAATTAATTTTTGTACTAAATAGTTAGTACCATAACAACATCCAACATATCATGATGAATATAACTTGTTCAATTACATTATACACTAATGTAAATGATATAATTTATATATTGACAAATTAGAAAGAACAATAGATGATATAGAGGAAATTGGTAAAGTTAATTTCAACAACAATTTTAAAAAGATAAAAATTGGAACCTTATTTTCTTTCGTTTTCCAATGACATTTAAAGTAATAGCTTCAATGTAAACAACAAAAATTAATACAAAATTAGTAGTTAACCTCATACAATGTAATTAATTTTGTACTAAATAGTTAGTACCATAATAACATCCAACACAACAATGATGAATATAACATGTTCAATTACATTGTACACTAATGTAAATGATATAATTTATATATTGACAAATTAGAAAGAGCAATAGGTGTTATAGAGGAAATTGGTAAAGGTAATTTCACCAACAATTTTAAAAAGATAAAAATTTGAGCCTTAATTTCTTTCTTTTTCCAATGACATTTAAACTAATTGCTTCAATGTAAACAACAAAAATTAATACAAAAGATTTAAGCAATTACAATGTCATTATGTAATAGAAGAAGTTAAACAGGCAAAGAAAACAAGAAACAACTCAACTTAGTACAAACATAGGATGGTATATAGGCTAGAAATGGGTGATGCAGTTCTACTGATGCTTATCGATGAAAAATTCCACGAGCCTAGGAGTGATAGAGAGAACTCTATTTCTCGATTCATAGGTGTAAACAACGCCACGTACCTTAATTACATTAGTTTTTTAAATATAATATTGAATGAAAAATGCATGTAATAACTCAGTTATCTTCTTTTATTGTATAGCTAAATGGATAAGAGTTGGATGTCTCATTGAAAATGGTCAATTGAATATGTAGAAGGAGTTAAGAGTTTCATGCAATTTGTAAAAGATCAAATAGGTGATGAAATTACTATTCGCTATCTATGCATCGATTGCTTAAATTTCGACTTCCAATGTCAAGATATGGTATGTAATCACTTACTAATCGGAGGCATAGATAAATTCTATACTCCATGGCCTTATCATAGTGAACATAAGGAAGTAAGTTGTAGTAGAAGTCACGGTACATGTTATGGTGACAGTAACAATAATGATGTAGATGATTGTGATGTGAATGATGATAGGATTGATAAAATGTTAGACGATTGTCGAAGTTATATGGAGACTATAAATGAAACAGGAGCACCTAACATAATTGGTAGTTTTACAGAAGATAATTTTAGGAAGTTATTGAAAGTTGCTCAAGAATAATTATATTTAGGGTGCTTAAATTTCTCACAACTATTATTTTTTGTGAAGTTATTGAATTTGAAGGTTTATAATAAATGGAGTAACAAGTCCTTTGGCATGTTAATTGACTTACTAAATGATGCATTACCTATTGGACATAAGTTGATAGAATTTTACTATGATGTAAAGAAACTATTAAGGGACCTTGGATTGGGATATATTTCAATTCATGCGTGTAAGTATGACTATGTTCTTTTCTGGAAGGAAAGTAAAGATCTTTAAGAGTGTCTTATTTATGGTACATCAAGGTGGGAGGTGGATGATGGGAGAGGGAAAAAGATACCAAATAAAATCCTTTGATACTTTCCTATTAAACCACAATCACAAATACTTTTTATGTCAATAAAAACAACCATAGATATAAGGTGGCATAAGGAGAAACACATTGACGATAACATTATGTGTCATCCAGTAGACTTAATAGCATGGAAAGAAATTGATAGAAAGTTTCCATGGTTTGCACAAGATTGTTGTAATGTTTGACTTGGATTGGCCTCAGGCAGATTTAATCCTTTCTATAATATCAATACTTCATATAGCATGTGGCCAATGATTGTAGTCCTATATAATTTACCTCCATAGAAGTGTATGAAGGAGCCTTTTATGTTATTACCTTTGCTTATTCCAGGACCTACTGCTCCTGGTAAGGACATCGATGTATATATACAACCATTAATTAATGACTTAAATGATCTATTGGAATTTAGATTACAAACTTTTGATGTTATTGAAGGCAAAACATTTATAATGCATGTTGTTGTTTTGTGGACTATAAATGATTTCCCAGTTTATGGGAATTTGTCTGGGTGGAGCACTAAAGGGTATATGGCTTGTGCTGTGTGCAACCATCAAACATTTCAATGAGGATACGAAGTAAAATATGTTATATAGGTCATCATCATTATTTAAAACATGGGCATAGATGGTGATGAAGTAAATTGTTTAATGGCACAATAGAATTGGGTGAAGCTTTGATGCAGTTATCTGGTGATGATATTGTTTACCAGTTATCACATTTGGTTGACATTATATCTAGTAAATACCCAAGTAATAGAAAGAGAAAGAGAAATGATGTCGAACTGAATTGGACAAAAAAGCATATTTTTCAACTTGCCATATTGGAAGCAATTACTATTGAGGCATAGTCTTGATGTCATGCATATTGAGAAAAACATCTGTGAATCCATTTTAGGGACTATCATGGGAATTGATAGGAAATCCAAAGACCAAATTAAGGCTAGACTTGACTTAGAAGACATGAATATTAGAAAGGACTTGCATTTGAAAAGAAGAGATGATGGATCATACGTTATTCCCCCTGTTTGTTACAACATGTCAAAAACGAGAAATAATCATTCTATCAATTCCTCCAATCAGTCAAATCTCCTGATTGGTATGCATTGTTCGTTACTTTGGGTAAATTGGGGCAGTTTTTAAGCAATTATGTTGCAAGACACTTAAAGTTGAAGAGCTTTATAAAATGGAAAAAGTCATAACATTGATTCTGTCTAAGCTTGAGCCATTATTCCCCCCATCATTTTTTTGATGTTATGGTTCATTTGGCAATTCACTTACCATATGAAGCAAAACTTTGTGGACTGATTCAATTTCGATGGATTTTTTCGATTGAAAGTTAATTCATATTAAATTCAACAAGTTTTTTCCATGTTATTTTTTTGTAACAATTCCTAAGTTCATAAATGATTATGTTCAGGTTTTGATGCTCTCTTAATCATTATGTATGTAATAGGGCTCGACTAGAAGGGTCTATTGTAAAGGCTTATATAGTAAATGAATGCTTAACTTTTTGTTCAATGTACTTAACTAATGTGGAGAGAAGATTTAATAAACCAAAACATAACTTTGATTTTCATGACGATGGTGGGTTCTCTATTTCTTCCCAAAAAAGTTAGGCCACTTGGTGTGGGTAAATATGTGGAGTTAACTAAAGATGAATTCGAAATCGTCCATTAGTATATTTTGAACAATTGTGAGAAAGTCAATACATACATGTAGTACGTATATTCCTTTTCATTTAAACAATCATAACACAATTTTCTTCATTCACTCTGAGATCTTACTGTCATTGTCTTTTTTAAATAGAGAGCTCACAAAGAGGCAATTCGCAACAAAGGGATTATTAATGTTGAAGAAAGGCATAGGCAGAAGTTTGTATCATGGTTTAGAAATTGAGTGAGTTTCATATTGATTACATATTATGAAAATATGAGAATATGTCTCATCCTCATATTTATTTTCAATTTGTCATACATATGATACAGTTATATAACCACAATGTGTAAAAAGTGACAACCGCATTATATAGTTTAGCATGTTGGCCTCATATTGTAGGAAGAAATACACAGGTGGCATTGTTAATAGGGTAAGAGATAGTCAAGTTAGAAGTCAAAATTGTGGGGTTGTCGTTGAAAGATGTCATGACCATGATTTCATTGACTTTTAAGATGTCATTTGTGAAATAATAGAGTTGCACTACTTCAAGTATAAGAAGTTTGTTCTACTTCAATGCAAATGGTTTGATTTAACTGATATGAAAGTGAACGGGCATATTACTAGCACAAACGCTAGTAAAACATGGTATGATAATGATCCTTTTTTCCTTACAAGTCAAGTCAAACACGTTTTCTACGTCAACGATATTGTATTGGGTAGCAATTGGAAGGATGTTCAAAAGTTTCAACAAAGGAATGTCTTTGATTTTTGTGAAAGAGATATTGGTCAATTGGATGAGGATACAGATGAAGTCTATTAGAAATTTGGATTGGAGTTCAATAATAAAGGCATTCCAGTAGAAGATGTAGATATATCATCATTCCATAGGAAAGATGTTGATCCCAAAATAGTTCCACCAGATGAAGTCCAAGCCATCTTATTTTACAAACAGATGAAGACTATACTCAGGATGACTTAAATGATAATGATGATACCTTAATCAAATATATTAGTGATGAAAAATCCAATGATAATGTACTTAATGATGATGATTTTCAAAATGTTGATCATGATGATTGAATGTAAATAAATTGTTTATATTGGTCGAAATGTTATGTTCGTAATTGCCTTATGTTGTTGATGTCTTACTTATGTTAATTTACAATGACTATATGCATATTTTTAATGTTTCACTTATGTTTATGTAGAATGTTATGCCAAATGTTTAGTATTTGACTACTAATCTCCTTATATTCATGTGAAATATTGATGTTTGAGTTAAGATTATGTGTTATCTTCTTATTTTGTTTTAGCTGTTCAATATAATGGCACTTAGTAGAAATAAGGGAGAGAGGGTGGTAAAGATCGATGAAGTTCCTCCCCCACAACAACCAACTCAATCCGACTCCATCGTTTAACAACCAACAATTGCATCCTCAAATGAAGAAAGTCAGTATCAACCTTTACCAACATCTTCTATTAGTGTTGAGGGATTTTCAGGTCTGTTATTATTAACCAAACATATTTACATTAATGTTGAAATTACTCATTACACCTTTAGTGTGTTTTTCTTATTATGATTTTTTTATTTTCAGGTTCTAATACTAGTATTAGAAAATGAGGTAGAGGTAGCACAAAAGGAGTTGCATTGTAATGGATGAATGTTGCAATGAACAGCAAGTTGTTTGTAAATATTGACCTTACGCAACATTGCCTTCTAGATAAGATCCAATATGTAAAATTATCCAGTGAGTTGGGCATCGTTATGAGGAATGAATTGCCTTGCCTTTAGCATTCTCGGCAGTTGAAGGAAGACAACTTCCTCCAAAATTCTTTGGACAAAGTTTTGGTAATAGTTCAATTCATTTGATTATATGTATTGCGATTTTACTTAACGAAAATAGTTAGTTAACTTATACATGTTCTTCATAGACGAAGCTCAATATCGTTGATATCGACAAGCTTGAGGTTTTAAGCTGTGTTAGTTTACTGTTGAAATAAAGGGCAAATGATCATCAATATAGACTTCATAAATACTACAAGCCTTTCCCTTCCGATGAAGAGGCAAGGAGACATGCTCCGGAATGGATGACTTCAGAAAATTGAGTGAAATGTGTGATTATTGGGCCTTTGTAAAGGTTTAGGTTTGTTTTATTTCTCTTCATTTTTCCTTCCATTAATTTTATTTATACATTTCATGACTACCTCTCTTAATTTAGGAAAAGTGTGAGAAAGTCAAGGTGAGCAGAGCAAAAATGAAGACTCCTTATAACACCGGCTCTAAATCATTTGTTGTCGTCTGACAAAAATTTGTCAGTGTAATGTTTTCAAATTATTATTCTATTTCTTAATAATATAAATTCTATTATCTTCTAATTTTTTGAATTCATATAATAGAGCCAAACTCAACTTCAAGGACAAAAGTGTGATAGGATCAAAATGTACAAACTAACACAATATAAGGAATGGGAAGGTTGGATGTCTAAAAAGGCATAAAGTAATTATGTATGTACAAAAAAAGTAATATTACAGTTTATTTTTTTATGTAATACTAAGTAATAATTTTTTAGTTAACTCGATTTTGTGCTTTAAATTGTAGGACAAGATGTAGGAGTTGTTGTAGACATCATTGTCTTAAGGGAATTAGCCCAATGTTGATGACATTTGCAACAATGTCCTTGGTACAAGATCGGGGTATATTAAAGGTCTTGAGCATGACCTTAAGCTTATAGGTGCATCTTCATTGTGGCTAGCATATGCCACGATGCTTCCAGAGGAGAACCAGTCGCTAAAGACTAAGTTACAATGTACAAAAGAGAAGCTAGATTGTAATGTAAAAGAAGTGAACAAGCTTAAAAAGATGATCATACAATTACTTAGCTCAAACTATGTCAGTAATAGTGACAATGAGGAGTCTTAGTTTGTTTATAACTTTTGTTCAAATTATGTAATTAACTTGTAATTGTTTTTCTAATGCATTCCATTTTTAATGTTTAATTGATTTCAATTTATTATTATTTAAATATTATGTCACCAATATTAATTATAAAATGTAACTATTTTATATTTCAAACTGTCTTTAAAATTGTAATAAAGTAAATTAAAATTGTTTTTAACGATTATAATTAAATTTAAATTTAAAAATAAATGTTTGTCTCTAAAAAGTATTAGCTACCAAAACAAAATCATCACAAAATGTTGTTACCTACATTTACAAGAACGTCTCTAAAAACATTTACCTACAATAAACAATTAGTACCTAAAACTATTCTGCTAAAAAACAAAATCGTCAGCAAAAATAATTACCTACGACTACGGTTTAGTAGGTAAACACCTTTATCTACGAAACTTATACGTTGTAAAATCCTGTGTACGACGTTTTTGGCTCTCATTAGATATACGTTTTATTGACGAATATATTATGTATCTAAAACCTTTCTACGACGATTTCAAAAAATATCGTGGATATTGTTTTGCTACCCGAATTCAGCAACCGTTAGGGCGACGATTATTTTTTATCGCAAATTATTATTTCATATGATTTTTAATATTTAGTGACATTTTAATTCATCGCCAATAACCATATCTGTTGTAGTGGTTTATTAAAATATTTTGAGAATCTTCTGCAAATTATGACACATAGATAAGAGATAGATATTCATATAAATCCTTTGATCGAGTAGAACCAATAGCTTCACTAAGGAAATCCACCTAGCCCAATTGTTAAGAGAGTCACTACAGAAACATCTAAGATAGGGTCTTTAAAATTTTGTTTACAACCTCTGATTGTCCGTCTATTTGAAGATGATAAGATGTAGAGAACCTTAATCTCACTCTTTGTAACTTAAACATCTTCTTCCAAAAAGTGATCAAAAATAGAAAGTTTCAATTACTCACAATTGTTTCAAGCATTCTATGCATGATTTGGATTTTCGTATCGTATCGGCCAGTACTGGGCGATACGTATCTTACTGGCCGATAAATGGTTCAAAAATTACTATTAGAATATAGGTCTTGTGTACCGGCCTGTTTTGGTTAGTATCGGCTGGCACTGGCCAGTATTCAAAATACTGGCCAAATGTCGGTCGATACTGAAAATTTTAAAAATTCAGGAGTATTTTTGCAAAAAAATGTTTTATTATTACCTACCAGCTGTATCTTCTTCTTTTTCTCTTTCATTTTCTCTCTCACAAACTCACACTCTCACCCTTTCTTTTATTCAAAAATTCACACTCTCTCACTCACCCCCTCCTCACACCACACCTGACGTTCTCCTTCTTCTTGCTCTCTTTAGTTTCTCTTTCATATTCTCACTCTCTCTCTTATTCACCGTCGTCACCACTCCCTCTCCTGCCGTCTGGCAACCATCACCGTAACCCCAGCAACTACTCGATGCCACCCTCCCGATGCCAGATTTGAAAACTAAAATAGATTTTTTATTTTTTAGGTGTATTTTTTACTCTTAAATTTGAAAAAAATTCATTGTATTTGGGTTTTAGTGTATGTCTTGTGATGAAAATATTGGTATGCTTTGTGAAGAAAATTGTTGTAAATTATCGGAATAAAAATTGTTGGAAACTAATGGAAATCAAAATTATTTATGTATGTTTTGTAATTGTTGAATTGAAATTGTTGGAAATGAAATTGTGATGGTTGAAATTGTTGGTTGTTGGAAATGGAATTGTTAGTTGTTGGGAAGAACATTGTTAGAAATTTGGAAATAGAAATTGTTTACATATGCTTGTGATGTTTGAAATGTTGGAAATGGAAATTGTTTATGTATGTTTTATAATAGTTGAATTGAAATTGATGTAAATTGTTGAAATTAAAAAATGAAAATTGTTAGAAATTATTGAAAATTGAAATTGCTTATGTATATTTCATTATTTTGTGAATTGTGAATTTGTGATGGTTGAAATTGTTACTTGTTGGAAATGAAATTATTGGTTGTTAGAAATAAAATTGTTGGAAATTTGGAAATGGAAATTGTTTATGTATATTTTGTAATGTTTGAAACTTTGAATTGAAATTGTTCAAATATGTTGGAAATGGAATTGTTGAAAATTATTCGGAATGGAAAATGTTGGAAATGGAAATTATTTATGTATATTTTGTAATAGTTGAATTGTGATTTTTAGAAATGGAAATTGTTTATGTATGCTTCATGTAATTATGTTTGTTGAATTATTGAATTGTTAGTTTTTGACTTATAGTGAATTGTGTTTGATAAAATTGAATTGTGTATAATGTATGAGTTATATTATATAAGATGGACAAGAGTATTTGTGTAATGAAATTATGTGTTCTTTATTTTGATATATGCATTTATTTATTTTTACAGACAAATGGAAGAAAGTTCAAGTACTCTTGATCAAACCACTTCAGGAAGATACAACGATCCAACTTGGGCTCATGTTGCATCTGTTCCTGGTATGAGTAACCATACTATTTGCTTGTTTTGTAATAAGCATTTGAAGGGTGGAGAAATGACCCGATTAAAGAAGCATTTAGCTAAGGTTAAAGGAGATGTGGAATCATGTAAAAAAGTAAATCATAATGTGAAGTGACAAATGAAAACTTTGCTTGAAGAATATCAACATGAGAAAGATAGAAGGGAAAGGTTGAATTTTGAAATTAGTAGTGGAACTTCATTTGCTTATTTTCATGATGATTGTGGAAATGTTAAAGGTGGTAGTGATAGTGGTAGTGTTTCATCGCAAGGCCCAATAAGAAGATAATATTACACCTGTACTTGATGTTAGGAAAAGAAAAAGATAGGTGAGTAGTTTTTTCGCACCATGAATAACTCCTAAAGCCCAACCTTCAATTCATAGTGCAATGCAATCAAGAGAAACGACTTATAATGTCGATATGACAATAGGTAGATGGTGGTATGATATAGGTTCATCATTCAATGTTTCACAGTCTTACTATTATCAGCTTATGGTGGATGCAATAACCTCTTACAGTTCGGGATACAAAGCTCCTTCGATTAATGACTTAAGAGGTAAACTTTTGAGTTGTTCTATTTCTGAAATTAGAAGTTATTTCATAGAAAGAAGAGTGAATTGGGCTACTTATTGATGTTCAATAATGTGTGATGGTTGGATAAATAGGAGACAAGAGTGTATTATTAATTTTTTGGTTTATTCCACAAACGACTCTATGTTTTTGAAATCTATTGATGCATCTAACCTTTTGTTTGTGATATTTGATGAAGTTATGAACGAAGTAGGGCTAGAAAATATTGTTCAATTTATTACTGACAGTGATTCCGCTTATAAAGCGGCAGAAAGAGGGTTAAAAAATACATATAATTCTTTTTTTGACTCCTTGTGCTTCACATTGCATTGATCTAATGTTGGAGAATATAGTGGATCCTAGGTATTTTCCTATTATTGATGAGAATCTACAAAAAACAAAAAAGGTGACCAAGTTTATCTATATCGTACATAAGTTTTAAATTTGATGAGAACGGAATTTATCAATGGTAGGAATTTGTGTCATCCTGGTGTGACAAGATTTGCAAAAAATTTCTTACCATTTCAGTCTCTTGTTTCGATGAAGAAAGAGTTAAGACAAATATTAATAAGTGATAAGTTGGCTGCATCTTAGCATGCTAGGTTCAATGCTGGATTGGGGGATTCTAGCGTTATACTAGAAGATAAAGAATTTTGGTCTCAATGTCAATTTGTTACTCCGAATTTTTTAGCCTTTGGAGAGGGTGCTTCGGTTGGCTGATAGTGAAGAAAAGCCAACAATGGGTTATTTTTTGGATGTCTTGGAAAGAGTAAAGGAAGTAATCAAGGCCAATTTGAAACATAGGCCTTCTTTGTATACAACGTATCTTTCAATCATCAATGAGAGATAGGAAAGACAACTTTCTTCTCCTTTGTTTGTAGTTGGGACATTTTTGTAACATACCACTCTCATAGAGCATATACTCAGCATACCAGAGTATATCCAAGCATAAACCCTATGGGAATGACACGTTGGAGTGAACACATTATCTTATTTACTGCATCACACATATCATAAGTATTTAAAAGATCAGCTTTTCCCATTTCATTCACAAACATAACTTACATTGTAGCATTACATTTCATAATCCATATATTTACATTTTAAAAACATCTGAGAGTTTACTGCTCTATATAAAAAATATCCAATATAAGATGGGATGTTAAACCAAAATATCTTCACTAGAGTCTTCAATGTTATCTGACCAGACCTTTGAAAGACTTCTACTAGTTTACCTGAAATGCTAGGTCTCCCTTGCACCTAAAAATCAACGTTGCAATTTTGATGAGTTTGCGAACTCAGTGAGTGAACCATCATTGATATGCTCACTCAAGTCAGAATGTAACCACTACAAGTATATAACTAAATTCAACGAGTACATCATATCATTCCATTGTGTATATCGTATCACCTTTCAGCACATATCAATAAGTACAACATATACACAAATAAAGCATATCTCATATTAAAAACAATTTAGTAATTCATTAAAATCTTTCACATGATATATGTAAAGCTATTTATGCAAATGCACATGTGACTCCACTTTTTTTTTACTTTGTTGTGACCGAGCGTTTATTTACTGTCCCATATCCATTGTAGATATCGAGCTCATTTCATATACTGTCCTGTTCCTATTGTGGATACTTGTCTCATTAATAACTGAGCCTATGGCTCTTTATGCACATTCCTAAGCTTAAAGCTCTTTTTCATGTTGGTCACATCAGTCACAACTCCTTTATAGGATCATGCATATTAATGTGATAGAATGCATCAATTCACACATTATGCTATCAATACCTTTCATTCAATGTGCTCAATCATCTATCATATTCTTCGGATCTGATTTTGGCATTCAACATTCAGATGAGAACACATTTCCCTATTCGCATACAATCAGTAAGCACTTCCATGCATTCTCGAATATCAAACTCCTAATACTAACAATTCTGAAAATATTACAATTATATAAGTAACAATTTAGTAATTGAATTTTAAACAAAAACAAATCAATCGTAGTAAGAAACATCTAGGTTAACTCACAGTACGCTCCAGATAAGCTATTGCCTTGAAGATCTAGTAATGTTTGGATGCTGACGATCTACTTGTGCTTCTTTAATCATACAACACACACATATAGTTCATACATTACTAAGTTGAACAATCATATGATTACTCAATCATCCATATGTTTATATGTCATGATCAATGCATGCTTAATTGACTTTCCCAGGTATGTATCCTTATTTACAAGTCTTGATCATTATATATCATATCTTGTACATAACTTATTAGCAATTAGATGTATGCCTTAGGTAAACTTGATTACTATAGATTCATCAATGATTTATTCACCAATCCTTTTCTAGCCTTATATTTTCACACAATTTCCCAATTCTCATTCATTCATACCTAATTCACATTTCTCGCATCCTTTGGATTGCATTTGCATTCCTAAGAACACCTTCTCATAAAGTCTAGATTTAGATACATTGATCTCAAACAATCCATTCGTTAAGTTATAACCTTAATTAATAACCTAAAACATCAAACTAGGTTCATTTCAAGCTCCAATTAAGTACAAATTCATCAAAGTAAAGTGACTTATCCTTAGTTGGTTCAACAGTCACACAAAACAAAAATTTTCCATTTCAAAGCATTGCCCACAATCATAGGGTACCTTTCCACCGTCTTGGAAAGAAAAAAACAGAATTTTTTTTCTTTTTAAAGCATTGCCCATGATCATAGGAAGGAGCTAATGCAACTTCCACGTTGTGGGATGGGTGAACAAAAAGTTCACCATCCATTTCCTTCAATTTTTTCCAGATTCTAACACCGTCATAATAGTCCATTGATTATATCTCAATTTCATCTTCAATTCTAATTCAAAATCAGTCAATTGGCAGCTCATAAACTAGTCTTTCATGCATCAAAAATCAAAATAGAAACTATCATTCACTATCATATAGGGAGTCCTAGTTCTTTCCTATTTTAAGAACAATACACTAACACCTCTCATTAGCATAAATTCACCTTCATTATACTTCAAATCCTAACCTAAAATCATCCACTGAATTCTAGCACAACTTCATCATCAATACCATAACCAAGTTCATCCTTAATTAATCATCATAAATGTTATGCTAACATATGTCACAATAGATCAGTAAATCATTTACTTGTTTAAGTCAAAACCTTGTCAATCATCAAGCTAACTTAGCCTTCCAAATATACAAGGATAAAGCATCTCCACGAATAAGATGAAAACAAAAAAAGGGTTTCAACAACAAGATGAAGACAACAAAATTTTGGAGTGACAAAGTGTAGAATTTTAGCAAAAACTCAAGGTTATAAGAGTTATGTATGGGTGTTGATGATGAGAGAAGGAGGAGGAGATAGCATGTAGCAAGAACAAAAGAAAAGATGGTCTTGCATGTGCGTGTGCGCATCATTGGTGTATGTGTGTGGCAAGAATTGAGACATTTGTCAAGTAAAGAGCTAGGTTATGTGTCCTCTTCCTAAACCACAAATTGTTACTTAATAACTAGTCCAATTGTCACTCAATCATTAGGCCACTTATCTCATAATTTCCTAAGCCATTTGATACCCAATTACCTAATCCATTCGTCACTCATTCTCCATTGCCACGTATCATTATTTCATATTCCTAATCAACCTAAATTTCTATATATCAATTTGTCTAGCCATTTAACACTTTTTCTAGTCTAAGTGCACATATCACTTCATCAATCCCCGACTTATAACAATAAATACCAATTAACTAATTGTAGTCCATCAAACCAAAATTCAAGACATGTTCAATACATAATCACGCAATCACATCATAATTATTTAAAATCTTTCATATCCCGAAATAAGTCAATTGAGTGCATATACTATCTTTGCAATATTTTCTAAAGCATAATTGATGCGTGTATGCTTATAGTATGCATATGAGTGAAATGCACATCACAAATGTTATGACTCATATGACTCAATAATCCTCAGTAAGTTTTGGAAACATGCTATTATATTTTTAAATCCTAGTGTATATTTCAAACCTGATTTTACAAAGAAAGTTGAAGTTAGTAGAGGAATGCTATTCAGTATTACAACAATTATTGGCCATGAAATGATGCAAGATCTTTTAAGCTCACAAATAGAGCTTTATAAGCTGTCTTATGGAGATTTTAGATTGCTGATTGCTATTCAATAAAGATCAAAACTTTCTCCAAGTATTAGCTGTTTCTTTTTTTATTTGTTGGAAATTAATTATCACTTTATTTTATTTGTAACACTACTTTTGTTATCTTACGATTTACAATTTCTTAGTGGGATAAATTCGGAAGTGGTGTTCCAGAATTACAAAGGTTTGCAATTTAGATTTTAAGTCAATATGGGAGTGCAACGGATTGTGAACGAAACTAGAGCACATTTGAATTTATCCATTTCAAGGAAAGGAATAGGTTGGAGTACAAGAGATTGACTGACTTGGTATTCTTTCATTACAATTTAAAGCTTCGAGAAAGGTATATTATTGTCATTATTAATTTTGATATAATTTCTTATAATTTTTTAATAATTAAATTTTATTGTTTACTAAGAGTCTTAATAACACAACTAGTTCAACAGATCCAATATTTATTGATAATATTGATCTTTTTGCTTATTGGGTTTTTGAGAAACTAGATTTTATTGATGTGAATGACTTAGAAGATAATCTTGGTTGGTAAAGCGTTGGCATGTCATTTGGTGCATTGAATTTGAATGATAATGATAATGAGACTCCTCTTAATGATGAGGATTTTGTACGAAATGATAACTATAGTTAGTGTAGTTATAGTGAATATCCTCCTGTAAACGATTGAATGAAGTTCCAGGTTTTTGTTTTTCCTTTTCCTCTTCTTTTAATTTTACTTATATTTGATGTATATGTTAAATTCTATATGTATATAATGTAACTATAAATATTTTTGTTACAAGTTTCACTTTTACTTGGTTGGTTTTTTATCAGGAACTCTTGTAGTAAATTGTAATAGTTTGAAAGTTAAGGATATTTATTATTATTTTTATCAGATGTTTTGAACTTTTGATGTAATTATTATTTATTATATGATGAAATTATAATATTTTAAATACTTTGTATTATTCTTAATTTTATATTTGTATGATGATAA
>JANVCQ010000232.1:41115286-41130010 GCA_025531925.1 Erythroxylum plowmanianum
AGTTGGTTGCTCGGTAGTGCACCCTTATCGTGGGTTACGTGTCGGAACGACCTGCGGGCGTCCCGGTGTGTACCCTACGGTAAGGGGGCGCTACACATATTCTATCTTTTGAAGGATAAAAACTGGAACAGAAGATATGATATGAACAGTACCCAAAAGAAGTTTATGAATAGTAACACATAAGAAGATTTCAATTGTCATAACTTCCTCTATAGATATTTGATTTAGGAGTTCTTTAGATTTTTTGAAAGAGTACTTCAAGAGATAAAACTTTTATGAAGACCTCAAAGACAAATTCCATCTTCTGAAGGATCAAAAATTAGATAGAAGATGTTATATGAATAGTAACCCAGAAGAAGTTTATGAACAGTACACACAGAAGAAGCTTTCAATTGTCATAACTTCCTCTACAGATATCTGTTTTAGGTTTTATTTATATTTTTGAAAATAGGAATTCAAGATCTAAAACTTTTATGAAGAGCTCGAAGACAAATTCCATCTTTGGAAGGATTAAAAATGGGATAGAAAATGTATGGTAAACAGTAACCCAAAAGAAATTTATGAACAGTAACACAGAAGATGTTTTCGGTATGAGTTTCGACTCCAATGCCCAAAATTCTCATACTATATACCGTTGGAAAGATAACAAAAAGATATACAACTCTCAAGAAGGCAAGTTTGCCAAAATATATCTAAATCAATCCCAATTTTCCCTTAAAATCTGAAGATGAATTTTACATTCATCCACAAAGAACTACACTTAGTTCTCATTTCATGACAAATTTTGAGACTCTTAGAGACAGAATTGAAATTCGATATCTTCATAAGAAATGTACCCATATGTTTCTAGTTTAATACAAATAAAGAATATTCTCATTTGGATAACTAGAAAAAAAATTATAGCTAAAAGAATAAAGAACACTCAGTGAACATTTCCCAGATCACTACCAATTTTGTTTCCAACTCTTTCCTTATCACAACTCATACCTAGATCACTCTTTCTACTCCCTGTACTTCTCATTTTTAACAAAAATCACATTTAACATCAATTATACTCGAAATTTGTCAATGAATGCATGTACCACTTTTTGATGTGCAAAGATTCAATATTTATGTGCATATATGCTAACATTATGCATGAGCAAGACAAATGTATTTCCTTATTCTCTCTTTGAGCTCACATGTACTGAAATTTTGGGTCCTAACCCTTAATATGGGGACGGGATGTTACGTGACGCATTTCATATAACAATGTAAATGCATTTAAGGCCATCCTTAAATCCCACTGGCTATTCCTATCACCCTCATGCAAAATCCTATCTATATTGGCTTGCCTTGTTGGTACTGTCAATGCCCTACTACCTTTAGCATTTTCACTCCTACTCTATTTTTTTGTGTACACATACAAGCACAACAACATAACCATTCTCATAAAATCCAATTCCCCATTCCAAAGCTCAAACAAAGTCAGACACTTAAACATAGTATCAAGATCCTTGTTATCCATTTTTGTTAATAAAAACTGTCTGCAAAGAAAAAAATAATGATCATAAACAAGCCACAACCAACGATACAAGAATAAACAAGAACTAAGAATGTCATTAGCAAAAACACCAAGATAAAGAACATCACATTACATAACATTTTAACTTGGTAAATAATACAAATAAGACAATAAAATTAGTATTATGTAAGCAATACTAAACTAACACACCAAACTATGTGTTACTAAACAATGCGAAGACATATATATGAAATTAAGGACATCCGTAGCTAAGTGGGTGGAGAGGTTATGATGAGCACACACACACACACACACACACACATATATGATTTGTATTTTCTTTTCAGTTCCTACGTAGTTGTGATGGATGAATCCCAAAAATAATTAATAATGGGCAGAAACTAGGAAGGACAGTATCTTAGGATATCAAATATTGGACTTTAGTAGGATTAGGCATGCATGCTTTGAAAATAAAACCTAAAAAAGACAAACAAGAAACTCTATATGTATGTTCTTTTCCTTTTCTTTGTTTGTTTGATTCATTAATCCTCTCCTTCCTTTGTATGTATGTCTTTCGGTCTCAACAGTTGCAATAAGTAATGTTACAATATTTTGGTTAATTTCACTCTTATTGATTAATAAAGAAATTAAGGACTAGATTCAAGAGTAAGTATTATATATATATACATATAACTTGAAGTAGGTATAGCTATAAAGGATTTGATGCACCAGTACGACCTAACATCATAAACCAAATCACCAAAATAAGAAGCTCAAGGAAGAGTTTGTGATTTCTGTCTCTGCAGGGGGTTTAGTTGTCAATGACACTACTGTCCATGTGATTACTCTACACCTTAAACTTATGGAAACTAGCTGCATAGACATGCTTTCATAAGTTATCATTGACTTGTGCATAGTACCCTAGTAGTTTCTTGTTGCCAGATAATTAGGCAGTAATGCAACCTTGATATTTCTGGAACTTGGAGACCATCATGATTCTTGCTCATATAAAGAAAGTAGATTGGATAGGCCATTGGTAACAGTGATAAATATGAGTTGCTTACTTATACTAGATGTTTTAGCAATAGGTTTAGTTTGGGATGAGTGAGCAGTTATTTGCAAGTGCTGAAACCTTATATTGGAATAGTGAGGACGATTGTCATCAAAGTACGTTAAAATTTAGTTTTTAGGAAGAAGATCTGTAGTTGTAATTTACCTTTGCTATAGTTTTTGACCTATTGAGCCAGAAAAGTAGGGAAAGGATAAGGTGTAAAATTAAAAAAATTTCCCAGTGGAAAAGGATATTATCCTAAAACATGGAACTTGAACATGATTGCAGTAAGCAATTAAGATGTGATTATAGATGGTACTTGCATATTTGTAGTACAGGCAATAGGCTTACTTTTTATATAGACATTACTAAATTGCATTGATGACCATTTCCTTTCTGTTGTGATTGATCTGAGTGAAGTTCTAAGAATTTTTCCATGCAATGACTTGGGAGATACTATGAATAAATTTTCAGATTATTAATAGACTTATTTAGCATTGGCATTTCTGTCTAGCCCTTGGTTGCTGAACTTGCACATGATTAGCGATTTTGAAGACCAAGTTCTTATTCATGTTTATCTGTAGAACATAAAAGTGTCAAACCTAAGGGAAAAGTTCTTCATCGTATACCTTATAATTATAATTCAATAATTAATGCTCTATAATTACATGGCTAAAAATAACTTATCACTAATCATTCAAATTTCCAGAGTCATGTGGCTGACTAGTGGAGACAAGAATACACAATACTTTTCAATCATCCTTCACACATACGTCCAAGCGAACAACACTTACACTTTTAGTGAATAATGTAACTAATTGTAACTTTAAAGAGTATTTTGGATACAAACACTTCATATTAAACTTAAGCATCTAACTAACCATCAACAAATTCCTCTTCTTCAAAGCTCTACAAAGCCATTCTAAACAAAAATATGTCTAAGCATTTGATATCTAAAAAAACTTCTGTTGCAAATCTACAAATGTGTTTAAATGCTACTTAGGTTAAGAGTACATAAATGATCACAAAGAACAGTACAAGGAAAGAACCAAAAAAGTCATATTCCAAGACAAACAGACTTCTCAATCACAGTTTCACTTCAAGGTGTTAGCAGGCGTGGTATAATAGCATGTCTGAAAAATCCGTTTGGTACAACATGCACATATGGAACATTAACCTCAACAGGGAGCTGCCACTTATCCTAATAAATGTCACAGATAAGACATTTTAGAGAATGAAATAAGTTGAGCATAAGGAGTAATCTTCCTATCTCCTTTAATCTAGATACCAATTTAAGCAAATACCTCCAATAGTCCACTAAAGGCAAATCAGATTCATATGTGTTGCTACTTTCAATCTCAACAATCAACAAAAAATATTGATAGATGCAGAGAAAAGCACAAATAGGAAATAGTTATACATATACCGGTCATGTATAAAGCTGAAATTGGCCATTAAATCAAATTGTAATTAGCTAACAAGTGTTTGATTTTTGTTTTTTAATAACCGAATATATATCTTCTTCCTTAAATAATAAGTTCTTTAACTTATGATGCAAATTCCATAAAGTGTAACATCATACTACTAAGTTTCTACACTGCTAAAACTAGACAAGCAATTGATTTGTAAATCCATGATTTGAAGTGAACAAGTAAAAGGAGTCCTAAATGCTAAACACAAGAACAATCCTTTAATTTCATAATTCACAAGTATATTAATAAGGGATCAAATACAAACCAATCCTACAACTTTTTACATTGACCCATTAAATGCAAAAATTCATAATAACAATTAAAAAATACGAAATAGAAGATAGTTAATTTCAGTTAAGAGGGGGCAGAAAAATTAAACAAAGAAACAAAAGAGATAGTAGAATTGTACAATACCATTTAAGCTAAGAAATCCTTTTGAACCTTTGCTTCTGTATTTATCTCCTGAGCCACCTGAAACACATGTTGAACAATATCAATACTGGAACCAAGCTTAGGTGATTTAACAATCCACATTCAGACATGAGAACTGCAAAAAAGTGTTACAAGCAATCTAATATTCATTCATTTTCTACATTTCCTTATCTACCTCAACAACTTTTTTTTAAGCTTACAAACAATCTACAAAAGCTTACAAGCATAATGGCTAGAAAGAAATTCACATATCCAATGTGGAGTGAGAGATATATCTATTCATCAAGAGAAAAAAATCAACATCTAATTTATTCTATTCTATTGACAAATAAAAATATAACATTACTGGAAATTCTAAATCGAGTATTTGAACGTGTATAAATAACCAACTCCTATAGATATTCAATTATTCTCACCTGGTATTAAAACTTCAATTTATAACCACTCTCAGTTCACAACAAATAGACCACATAAAATATCTGACCAAATTATTGTTTACTTCATTATATGTGAATTGTCAAATTGGAGCACCATGCTTTATATACATAGGAAAGAGTAGATCATCTTTCACGTGTAGTCCAAGTCTCTCGTTAGGTTCATAATATGAATATAAGCTTCAAGTATTTCCACCAATCTTTAATCCAATACAAACATTGTTTTATGTTCTGGCTAATTAACAATTCAAGATTGCAGTTTTACTTCCTTGGAACATTGAATCAAAAAACATTTTTCCCCACCCCAGCAATCCCAGAATTGCAAATCATGAGCGACTCAAAATAACTCTCGCAATAAAGGATGTATAGTTTTTAGGTTCCATAACCCCAAATGCAAACAACCCCAAAAAGAGAGAGATATGGGAAGAGAAATGAACAGAGACGCAACAAAGCAAGAGAGAAAAAGTAATCGAGTAAATGCAAAAGGAATCAAACAAGGACACTGAAACGAGAGGCAAAGAAGGAAGAAAATGAATAGAAAAAATACCTTTCACTACCGCCACGAACCAGAGGCAAGAAGGAGTCTGTGCGAGAGAGAGTTGAGAGAAAAGCGATGAATGCATTTTGATAAAGTGCAGACTTGGGAATATAGTGGAGGGAGGGTAACGGAAAAGTTTTGGAATATAGTGGAGGGAGTTAGGTTTCGATATAGTGGGTGCGTTGGAATACAGTGGAGTGAGGTAAAGTAGTAATTTCCTTTTGTTTTTTGTCCTCGGGACAAGAAATATTGTACCACAGTTATGGGAGGAACAAAAAATTTCTATCCCTGTGCTCTAGAAACTGGACAAAAATAGGTGGGGACAGCAAGCAAACATTACTGAGTACGAGACTTTTGTGTCCCTATTATCTGTCCCCACCAATGGGGACATCAACCAAACACAGTGTAAGCTTTATAGCAGGCGTTACATAATAGAAAAAGGGGATGAGATCTTCTGTTTCACCCTACTCTCATCCACACATTTCATTTATTTTGAGTGGAGGAAGTGAGTGGTGGGGCACAGATGTTTGATGTCTCATGCCTGACTTTGTGAGAGAAGTTTGGTATTAGGATATTTCCAAAATTTTGTGCTAGTTTTGGAGGTATTTTCAGTCGAATCCACTTGGCCCGAGAAAATCGTGGTTGAGTCACCCAAAGCATGTTGATGGTGAACCCCCGTTTTTATCGTTGTTAAATATATTGAGCTTCAATATTTGTGTTGGCTAAAAATGAGTAAATGGTTAAACCCCAAACTTAGATTAGTCACCTTCTAGGCCTCTGCGTTTCACCAACTAGTTTCTTCTAAATAACTGAATAGTCTATTCACAAACGTCCTTTTGAGAGTTTAGCAAACATCACTACAAGGAAAATAGGAATTAACAACGAAAA
The DNA here is from genome assembly GCA_025531925.1 of Erythroxylum plowmanianum. Lineage (NCBI taxonomy): Eukaryota > Viridiplantae > Streptophyta > Magnoliopsida > Malpighiales > Erythroxylaceae > Erythroxylum > Erythroxylum plowmanianum. Next base: position 41,121,606 of record JANVCQ010000232.1, read on the forward strand.
AATAACGACGAAAAACAAATCGTCACAAATTACAGATGGTTATAACTAGTTTATCAGAAAATTTGACAGGAAAATATTATTTAGTGATGAGAACAATACCGTCGGCAAATAAGCACAAGAATTGATCACTGGTTAATGTAGATTTGATATTACCGATGAAATTTACTGACGAAAAATTTCGTTCGTAAATTTCCAACCTATACGTCTGTTTGCTTGCGGTTGAACGTTATTAAGTTGAACAAAATGACGTAGTTTGGTTTAACATCAAATGACATTGTTTTGGTAACGTCCCCCATCGTCGACTCTCTCCTTCTCTTTTCTTCTCCTCCTTGCTCTGTCTGCATTTGCATCTTCTCCTCTGGTGTGTCATCGTTAGTTGGTCATCTGTTGTCATAAATTTGATTTTTTTGGGTATGTTTGAGTAAATTTGTTTGGTATGTTTGAGTCTTTTGTGAATGGGTAACAACATTTTAGTTTGAAATGTTAGTGTCAGAAGGTTAAGTTCTCAATTTTCCTTTTGAAGTTGAGATGATTTGTTGATGCATATTAGGTGTTTGATCAAATGCCTCTTGCTAGAAAATTTTGTTAATTTATGAAGATGGAGTTGATTTGTATAAGAGAATGAGTTAATGGGTAAGCGTACATGCATATTTGGGGGTCACAGATAATAATTGAAGAGGATCATTGTCACTTGTATAATTAAGCTATATTAAAATAGTTATATACTAGAGACCCTAATTAAGTACCTTAGTAAATATTGCAAAATTCTGAAATAAACATTTTATGCATGGTATTAACATCATAATTAGCATCATTTTGCATTCTTAAGAATAATGCTTAAACCCAATCATAGGTATAGCATTATACTTAAGACTTGTCATATGTTTTCTAATATAGCCTAGTTCCTCCTCTACGTCCTTTTCTTAGGGTAGAATGATAATTCCTATCTTTTTAAAATGAAAACTAGGTAACTCTTCCTCCTCTTTTATAACTTAGATTATGTGGATGAATTATATCTTAATTAAACTTGATTAGACTTTGATATTGATTAGGACTCTAACTCCTTATATGAATAAAAAGTTATTGATTAAGCTTACCCTTTTCAAATAATTAGGCATTTTAAGTTAACTTAAGGCCTATAAGCCTAAAGAAGGATGACGAGTCGTAAGTTATAATCGAATATTGTTCCTTAAGCATTAATTCATAAACCAATATCTGTATGCTAAAAACAAGTTAAAAAGAAACATCAACCTTTAGATATCCATCTTATGTTTAACAATTAAGCCTTCATCATAAGACATATGAAGGCTTATGAAGAACCTTCATCTTCCTTTAGAAGATTTATTAGGATTATTCGTAGGTAAAATTTCTTTTGAAATACATTTATCCCTTATAATATATAGAAACTTCAAGGAATTGTTAGGGATAAATTATCTTTTAATCTTAACTGTTGACTCAAATCAATCTCAATTATCCATCCCTCTATATAAGGTGCATGCTGTCAAGATGGTTCACTTGATAATTTTTTATAATTCTCGATAAAGAAAATACCACCTAATCTTTGTTTATTAAAAAAAATATAGATTATTGTTTGCTTGAGAGGGCTAATCTCTTATCTGCTTGACATACTCTTTAATTCACATTTAAATATTTCATACAAATGAAATATACATTAGAATCAAATGTCACATCATGCTTATCATAAAATAAACAATATATATTTAATGTTAGTGACTTCACATTTACATGTAGAGATATACTTCATGTTCACTTCACCTCATACGACTATATCCTTCACACATTTATACTTGGCATCTTCTCTTCATACTTAGTTTTGTAATAAAATTTGAAATCTTTTGTATAAGTGACTGATACTTGACTATCATATGTGATTAGTACTACATCAAATTAGTTTTAGTAACTTTCCAATGACCTAAGAAATGATTAAATAAAACCATATATTGTAATGCAATTAAAATATGATGTTGTACCATTATTGAATGAGAAAACAAACCTTATGGTAAATTTTCTTCCATTTAAATCTCGTCTCCAATTTCTATCCACATAACATTATATACGTAAGTCATTATCTTAATAACATAATACATAATCATGTATACCTTTTATTATGCCTCAATATTCTCTTTACTGCTTTTAATGAGTCTGAGATGGATTTAACTAATATATGCTCATAATTGTAATATTATAGCCAATATTTAGTCTTTTACATATTATTTACATATATAAGAATTCCAAATACATTGAAATAAAAAATTTTCTTCATTTCTTCCCTTTCTTGTGATGTTATTGGACAAAACTTTTAATTGAGACCTTCACCTTTAACAATAGAATTATCAATTGGCCTGTAATTTTTAATACATAATCACTCATGAATTCTCGTGCCTAGGAATTTTCGAAATAATCTAGTTGACTTATAGAATTCCAAACATATATGACCTAAATAATCTTATTCTTGAGGTACCTAAATATTTAGAAAGGGTTATATTCTTATATAAATAAATGAAATTGATTAAATTGAGTTATTGTTGATTAGAATTGAGAATATCTTGATGTATTGAGTATAAATGAGAGTGTATGGGCTGTGGTTACTGGTGGATATAGAAGTGTAATTTTAATGCAGGAATTACCCTTCTTTCAAAAGAGGGGATGCCTATTTTATAAGGGAAACTCTGCCGAATTTTCAATAGGCTCCTCGTATAGCTTATGATCTTGATTGATTATAATATTTCATGGAAATTTTTTAAATATATCCCACTTTGTAAAATGTTAACAATTTTGGGAATTGGTTGTAGGAACTCATTTGTCACCGGTATTTATATTTTCAAGGAGATTGAAGAGAAGCTTTAGAAAGTATTCAAATGACATTTATATCCTTATAACTGTTTCTGTCAATAATGATTTTTCATACACGACCTACTGACATTTGTATCAGTTTCTAAATTTCTCATTCTAGGTTCGTCATCATCATCTTCCTTCACATACTTTAAGAGGATCCTTCTGCGTGTCAGTTGAGGTTAATGATTTTGGTTTTTACTATGCTTTTTAAACTTAGTTTTATTTGATTATTTGTTTGCGGTTTGAACAAATTATGAGGACTTCTTGAATTTTCAATTGAAATGGCCTGCACGATGTGAAAGTTGTTTATGTTGTGAACTTCAGTTTGTCATTGAATTAATATAGGATGAGTTTAACTTATGTTATAGTTCCAATATAATGATATGAAATCTATGTTATTTCATTTTTGCTTTCTAAACTGATTAACTTCTTTTTACTATTTATTTGCAAATTTTTACACTTATCTTTTTTAAAATTCCATATGTTAAAACAATTTATTAAAATAAATATTCATATTTTTATAAATACTTATTATATTTGACACTAGTACATATTTAATTTAGGAGTTTTAACATTAATTGTCTTCTAACATATATGATTACAAACATATATGTTCGATCTTAAGTTTACAAATATTTCAGATCTCAACCTATAAACCTTAACCCATAACTCGTGATGGAGCTCCTGTGAGGCCTATCGGTGAAAAATACGAGGAGCCTAGGAGTTATAATAAGAATTTGTGATCTTGATTCACACGTCTTATCTTAGATGTTTTATAATCTTTGTCTAACATGAATGATACTAACTATGGATTCACTGTTTTGCATTAATGGTTTTCTAAAAATGATTTTATGGGATAGATCTTTGATGTATAGATGATTAACCCTTAATAGTTTCTTTAATCCTGAATTTGTTGAGGGAGTTAAAGCTTTTATTCATTATGCATGTTCTTAACCTACATATATGGATGGGCCAAAGATCAGATGTCCATGTAAAAAGTGCAAACACAAATATTTCCTTACTATTGTTGAAGTTAATGGGCATTTGTTGAGAAAATGATTTGTCCCCAATTATTTTGAGTAGACACGATATGGGAAACTGTTGATTTCTAACACCTCAAGGGGTAATGAAGGACAATCATTTGTCAACTTAAATGAGTGAGAAGGGGGGATCGGATTTAGAACAAATTATGTGGATGGTACTAAATATCTATACATGTAAATGGTATACGATGTAGCCAGTTATACCTTTGAGGAAAATAAGGAAAATCTTGAAGAAGAACCTAATCCACAAGCAAAACAATTTTTTGACTTACTACAGTCAGCTGATCGAGAATTGTGGCTAAATTGTGAGACAATGACCCAATTGTATTCAATTGCTCAAATATTAAACGTATAGTTTAAAGGGCATATTTCAGACCATAGTTTTGATAAAATTCTTGAAAGGTATAACGAATCATTGCCTCTTAATCATACAATGGTTGATAGTTTTTACAATATGAAGAAACTTATTAGGGGTCTTAGTTTGCCTGTTGAAAAAATTGACTGTTGCAAATTGAGATTTATGATGTATTGGGGAGATGATGTGGACTTAGAAGAGTGCAAATTTTGTGGTCAATCTAGGTTTAAGCCTAAAAAGCATTCAATGAAATAGAAATTAGTACTATGGAAACGAATGTATTATTTCCCGCTAACTCCGAGACTTCAACGACTTTATGTTTTTGATGTTACTACATCTCACATAAGATGACATACTGAACACGAATAGGAAGATAGAGTAATGAGTCTTCCATCTGATGCACTGACATGGAAACATTTCAGTGACACCCATCTTGAGTTTGCAGTTGACGGATGGATTCCAACCTTTTGGTCAATCTAGGCAGCAATATTCATCATGGCCAATTATAATTACTCCTTATAATTTGCCTCCTTGAATTATGAAAGAGGCATATATGTTCTTGACAGTGATTATGCTAGGGCCTACAAATCTGAAGCATAAAATTGATGTTTTCTTACAATCATTGATATCTGAATTGCAGCATCTTTGGGAATATGGTGTTCAAACATATGATGTCTCTATGAAATAGAATTTTATGCTGAGAGCAGCTTTGATGTGGACCATTAGTGATTTTCTGGCATTTGTCATGTCATCTAGATGGAGCATAGCTAAAAAATCGGCTTGTCCTTATAGTGGCAATGATTCTGATGCATTTTCTCTTCCAAACAGGGGCAAAATATGTTGATTTGACAATCACAGGAAATTTCTTCCTCCAGATCATCCATTTAGATGCAATAAACATAAATTCATTAAGAATAGTAATAACACCTCCTCTTCCTCTCAAAGTTGGTGAAGAGATTTTGTAAAAGATTGAGAAATTAGGCTTAGTAAAAGTAACAGAATTTGAAGCCGATGGAGTAAATACAAGCATTAGTCAAAACTTTGGTTGGAGAAAATGAAGCATCTTTTGGGATTTGCCATATTGGAAAACTAATTTGATACGTCATAATCTAGATGTGATGCATATTGAGAAAAACATTTTTGACAACTTGTTCAATACCATTATGAACATTGAAGGGAGGACAAAAGACAATGCAAAATCACAAGCTGATTTACAATTTTTTTGTAGAAGGAATGAGTTACATAAAGATCTTTGCACTGGTAAATATCCAAAAGCATGTTACACTTTAGACAAAAAACAAAAGGAGATTTTGTGTGAATGGTTGAAAAGTCTAAAGTTTTCTGATGGTTTTGTTTCAAACTTGGCTAGGTGTGCGAACCTGAGGAAGTACAAATTATTTGGGATGAAAAGTCATGTGTTTATGAAAAGGCTAATTTCAATTACATTTCAAGAGTTGCTATCAAATAAGGTTTGGGAAGTAATAACAAACTTAAGTATGTTTTTCAAAAGTTTAACATCATCTAAATTCAAGTTGACTGAAGTGGAAAAACTAGAAAAGGATATTCTAGTAATTTTGTGTAAGTTAGAAGGGATTTTTCCTCCAAGTTTCTTTGATTGTATAGAGCATGTATCTGTGCATGTATCACATAAGCCAAAACTAGCCGGTCCAGTTCAATATCAATGGATATATACATTTAAGAGGTAGCTTGATAAAAATTATTATAATAACCATATTACCATGTTTTAACTACAAAATTGTAATAACCATTTTCTTTAATATAGGTATTTACATCACTTAAAAAAAATGTGAAAACTGTAATAACCATTTTCTCTAATATAGGTATTGCATCACTTGAAAAAAATGTGAAAAATAAGGCCACATTTGAAGGTTCAATATGTAATGCTTATTTAGTGGAGTAAGCTAGTACATTTTGTGGACATTATTTTGAGCTGCATGTTCACAAAAGAGGAAGAAAATTTCCTCGTAATGAAGATGGGGGAGGAACGAGTGATGCTAATGGTAACTTGTCCATTTTCACATATCTTGGATGAACATATAGGCATGTAACAAGAAGAATGTTAACAAATGAAGAAATTAAGGTTGCACATGGTTACATTTTATTGAACTATCAAGACGTTCTACCTTTGGTGCAGTAAATTGAACATGGTTATATCTTCCTTTAAAATTCTGTGTTGTTCATTACTAAAATACATAATAATGTATTTAGATTATATGAGGCATTGTTATGTGAGATAATACTGGACAGCACATAGGATGATATAAATAAAGAAGTTGAAAGATACTTTCCTCGATGGTTCGAGAGATATGTAAGTTTTCACTTCCAAATATCCTTATAGTTCAATACCATATTTAAGTTTTCACTTCCAAATATTCTTAGAAAATCCAATAGAGAATAAGTTTATTTGTGATCTTGCAAAGGAACCTCTGAGAACTTTTAAATTGTATCCGGAGTATGTCGTGAATGGATGCAAATACTATACAAAATATCATGGATATAGCATGGAAACAATAAGCAGTGGAGTTTCCATACAGGGAGAATTGATGAATTACTATGGTAAAATTATTGAAATACTTAAAGTTGATTACCCTGCTTTGCCAATTAAGCGATGTGTGATATTTAAATGTGATTGGTATGACTCGACTCCAAATGTTGGATCAAAAGTGTATAGCCAATACAATCTAGTTGAAACTAACTATTGAAGAAGATTGAGACAATTTGAACCTTTCGTGTTGGAAATGCAAGGAAAACAGAGGAGTTATGTCCCTTTTCCAAGCTTACGATGAGATAAGACAGATTGGTTGGCGATTAAAGTTAAACCTATAGGTGTTTTTCAATCACATGAAAAAGGAAAATAGAGAATTGAATGTGAAGTGTTTCAAGAAGATGTCAGTTTTATAAATGCATCTATCCCATATGATGATAATGAAACTTTGAATGATCCATCTAACAAATATGTTGAAATTTCATCTAGACAGGATGATGAGGGTTAGAGATCTGAAGAGGAGCCAGATTTTGATTCTTATTCTTTAGAAGAAGAAGATGATTGTAATTTACAATTAAGTTGTGACACTGATTAATTTGCATATATAATTAAATATTTTAATCAACGTCATAAATTATTTTCTTTTTCAGTATATTATATACAATATTTCATTCAAAATCTTATCCAAGGAATGTTGACATGGCGACTAGTTCCGGATGATAGTAATTCCTTATGTTAGGAGGAATGTGGCAAAATTGTCCCAATCGAAGGAATAAACAATGTAGGAAAATTCGCCACTTCACACACGAAGGATTGTTTGCCTTCTATGGCTGATCTTCTACTTAAGGTGTTTAGTATGATCTGGACAACGTCTCCTTCCTTATTATATACATCTCATTTCCTTTGATGAAGTTATTATATATATTCACATTTGATGGTCTATACTACATGTTGTTTTAAGCTCCCTTGAATCTCAAAGATGACATGTACACTGATAGAGGCAAGAGCGATGTCATAACGATCTATAAAGGATTAGGGAGATTCATTCTTTTGGAAAATTTGTCAATTCCACAAACCTCGTTTGGACATTCACATATGCATTAATACTGAGTTTTGGTTCGTTTAACAATTTTCTAGTATGACATTATGAAAGTTCTATACTGATTGTGTTTTAGGTGAATCTGTTGCTGCTAGTAGTTCATCTGGAGAGTTAGCCTTCCATACTAAGAGTTTTAGGTGACTTTATTGGTGTGATACACAAGGCTAATGTACAACCGCCTTATATTTCGGAGCAAATATAGAGTCGTCGGTAGGAGTATTAGACATCACCTGAGGCAATGTCCATCTCAGGGCATAACTCCACTAATAGACGTGGAGGCCCAGGGGGAGAGAGTCTTCTCGTACATACAGAAATATCAATAACCCACTATGAGCATGCACAAAGACTTGTAAGTATCTAAACATGACACTTATATTGTAAATGTTTTACTTTGCTGTATTATTGATAATGATAATGGTATAAATGTCTGGTGTCACATATGGTTGTGTTGAGTGATTTTATTTGTTCAACAGGAGGAAATATCATAAAAATAGAGGAAACTTTGCCGAAATTTTTACAAAATATAATTCATATATAACAATTTAG
>JANVCQ010000232.1:41130110-41141996 GCA_025531925.1 Erythroxylum plowmanianum
TTCCTTTGATGAAGTTATTATATATATTCACATTTGATGGTCTATACTACATGTTGTTTTAAGCTTCCTTGAATCTCAAAGATGACATGTACGTTGATAGAGGCGAGAGTGATGTCACAACAATCTATAAAGGATTAGGGAGATAGGTTCTTTTCAAAACTTCATTAATTCCACAAAACTCGTTTGGGCAATCACGTATGCATTAATATCTAGTTTTGGTTCATTTAACGATTGTCTAATATGACATTATGAAAGTTCTATACTGATTTTATTTTAGGAAAATCTATTCCCGCTAGTAGTTCATCTAGAGAGTTTATCTTCCATACTAAAAATGGCAACTTTTTCACTGTATCCTTTACAAGTTTAGCTATAGTGAAAATGTTGTTGCAAGAAGGTATTCAAAAGCCTACACCTAAGGGAAGAAGTATCATTATTTCAATTGGTGCATTTGAGCATGCCAGGACACTTCTTAGGAATCTAGATATCGGGGATTCATTTACCTTTATTGACTCCCTTGTCACATGGAATCAAACAAAATAATTATATCATTATGATTTATTGATTCAATATATTAGACTCAACTTTAAAGTTCATTTATTGTTGTATCTGTAAGAGTTTATCAAACAACCTCCCTACTACTTAGAGGTTAACCTGTGTCCTATTGAATGAGGTTGTTATTGTTATTCTTCTACGACTTTAATAATTGTTAATTGTCATTTTCATCGTTTGTACTTGAATATGATATTCAACAAATCACCTTATTTCTTTTTCCATATATTTTGTAAAATATTGAATTCAAATTCTTATATAAGTAAAAATTTTGATAAACAATGAATTTCAGGTCAAAATATGGGACAAAAGAGACAGCATGAGGTAATACGACCCAAGTTTAGAGACATGTTCGGTGGTACATACTGTGAAGGTGGATCGTCACAGTCTGCAGCTCACACTGCCTCACTTCCTCCCGCTCTAGGGCCTACAGTTGCAGATGAGGCATCACCTACTGCTCGTCATGCTACACCATCGCCATCCCCAACTCATATATCATCCAATACTGCTTTATCGAATGGAGGAGATGTCTGTCAGCCTAGAGTTAAGGGACTTGATGGAAGAAAGTATATAACAATTTTCAACAATTTGTAAGTTAAATCAAATTAATCATTATTTTTTTAATTAAGTTATAGGTTTATCATTTTTTTCCTTGTATAAAATTACTTCTTATATTAGGTTGGTTCTAGACCATGTTTTAGAAATATGTAAATTTAAGGAAAGGATTGATCTTGAGGGTTATGTGTGGAAGAATATCTCTCAGGCGACAAAGGGATTTTACACTCAGGAGTTTGAGATACAATAAGGATTTTCTTTTTATATTGATTTATACACACTAATTAGATAAATATTATTACATTATAGTAGTTTAAATTTTTTCTTCTTATTTCAGAAAGAATTTTTTTAAGATTCTAGTATCGATGCCATCATACATAGAGTATGGGAGAGGCAAGCTCGTTACACGTTATCACGACTTTATTGGCACGATCGCCTTACATTTTGGAGCAAATATGGAGTCGTTGGTAGGAGTATTAGAGAAGCCCTGAGGAAATGTCCATCTCAGGGCATAACTCTACCAACAAACGTGGAGGCTCAGGGGAAGAGAGTCTTCCCATATATACGAGAGGATCAATAACCTACCACGAGCATGCACATAGACTTGTAAGCATCTAAACTTGACACTTATATTGTAAATGTTTTACTTTATTGTAGTATAGATAATGATAATGGTATAAATGTCTAGTGCTATATATGACTGTGTTGAGTGATTTTATTTGTTCAACAGGGGATAATATCATAAAAATAGAGAAAAATTTGCCAAAATTTTTATAAGATGTAGTTCACATTTAACAATTTAGGTTAAATATGCAGGAATAGTCTTTGGGTATGAAGATTACACCTACTCAATTGTTTTCGCACACTCACATGAAAAAGCATATCGATGTGACATTCATCAATAGCCGATATAAAGAGCTGAATGTATGTGAAAATGCATTATTATTATTTCTTAATAGTAATCCCTTACTAATGTAAACATTGCTTCCTAATAGGACCAAATACAACATATCTTTCGATGACAGTATCAGGAGGAACAACCTGTTGATAAGACTAGGGGTGAGCATTCGGGTAATTCGGGCCGAATTTTCATTGTTCGGGCCCGGCCCGAATTACCCAAACTTTTTTTTCCCTTACCCGACCCGAACCTGAACTTTCAATTACCCGAACTTACCCGACCCGATTTACCCGAATTACCTATTTATTCGGCCTGATTTACCCGATTTATCCGAATTATCTCGGCCCGATTTATCCGAATTATCCTAATTATCCTATTTTATATTTTTTTTAAACTTAATTCGGGTCATCGGGCCGGCCTGAATTTTTTTGGAGTTACCCGTTCTGGCCTGAAAATAATTCGGGTAATACCCGGGCCGGCCCGAATTATCCAAAATTTAGCATTTGCTTACCCGAATTAATTCGGGCCGGGCCGAGTAATCGGGCGGGACCGAATAATGCTCACCCCTAGATAAGACTCAGATGTATCTTGAGGTTGTCAGTGGTTGGGACCATTATGGACAAATATTTGAGCTAGGTTCATTTGCAAACATATGTTATTCGCAGTCCTCGATGTCCAATACGGCAATGTCTACTAGACCAGCGCAAACCAATGAAGTCACTAAGCTTCAGACCACAGTGTAGACATTGATAGAGCAGATGGCTCAGCTGAGATAGGAGATGGAGTAGTTGAAGGGGAGGGCTAGCAATTCAAAGCACCCGCGATCACCAGCACATTAGGATTGTTGTAGTCATTTATTTTCAATTATAAAGACTTATTATGTACACTGTAATGTTTTTATTATCAATTGAGAAAATTTTAACTTTATATCATCAATCAACTTTCTGTTTAAACAAATTAAATATGTAAACAAATAAATTTATTATGCATAGATAATTCATAACTTTTGAAATTATACATTTTTCATCAGATCATCAAATAAAAATTCATGTTTTTTTTAAAAAATTTCTTACTTTCAATTAACGACGGAATACACAAGACCGTCATAAAAAATAATATAATTACCGACAGAATACCATAAATTATCAGTAAATTATTTGTGGTATTTACAGACCGTTCTTCTTCTTCCGTCGCTAATATTGAAACCTTTGCGATTATCTTAACGATGTTTTATGGACCGTTACATCTATCTATCTGTATATTTTATTAACAGAAGGACACATATAATTTTCGTCGTTAAATTTACCTACGATCATATTAACAATGCCTTTGTCCATCATTTATTATTACTAACAAAATTCTCTAGTTTACTGACAGTTTTTGCTTCGGTAAATGGCAAATTTCTTGTACTACATGCAACTTATTGTCATTGCAATTTTCTTGGATTCAATTATGATCTACATCATTTTCTTTGGTCTCAAAATAATTCAATCTCAAATCATCATTTAGAAATTGTAAATTTTAAAGGTTTCATTGATCCTTTCAATAGTTTGAAGTAGATCATCTCTCCTAACAAAATGTTTGGATCTCTTTTGTATTTGAAATTTTTTTTAGATATATCCCAATCTCAATCATCAAACTCAAACACTAAATTCCTCTTCATTTGTTAGCATTTATAGGATATATGTAATTCTCCGATAAAAATAAATTTGCATATTTGAAAAAGAAAAGTTAAATTCGTTAATATTACTCTTTTGTATATAAGCTCATTTTCTTCTTTATTTCCTTTAACACCAACTCTTTGTCTTTTGAAACCTCTCCTAATCTCTTAATCTTTTTCTCTCTTTCTCTCTTTTTCTTTAAGACTCTCAATTTCACCGTCTTCATTATATGACCCTCAAGCTCTACTATATGCCACACTTTATTATCTCTTTTTAATCTTAAGTCATCTTCAAACACTTGTTTTGTTATAAATGGTGAAGAGTAATTGACTTATCATCTTTTACAAAAAAAATATTTATGTTTGAATATATTATAGATGACTTTTGTATCATATATCTATGGCCTTTTGAATAGAACATGACCATCTTGCATATCTACTGCATCAAAAAGTAACTCATCTTCCTATATCTCAGAATGAGAAAAGAAACCAACACTTATTTGTTAACTTTCATTTATTCACATTTTTTAAAGTTATGGAAGTTTTTTTTATTTTTTGATGTTTTATAATAGGCAAATTTAATTTTTCTATAAGTGTAGTAATAGTTATATTCTCGGTCAATAATTATATTACATATCTTCGTATAAATATGATATATAGTAGAAAGGTGTTATGCTTTCACTACTTTGTATTATCCTCATTTAGTTGAGAACTCATTACTTTCCTAGCTGTAAGAGTCTCACTATTAACATGATAATCAACATTTTTATCATTAGAGTCATCAACTTTCTTTGAAGGTGTTGGATTATACCTAATTTGCTTCCTCTCATCAAGAACTTGTGAGCATTATCCCTTTTACAATTTTATAATTTTTTGGGATTGTGTTTCTAACACAATCTTCATATCATTATATAGTAGACACATTCGTTCAAATTAATCATGTAACATTTGCAAAGTAAACAACATATCTTGTCCTTTCTTAGGTGTAAAAACACCTTTAGAAAAAAGAAATATTATAAATTTGATGTAAAGTCTCACTTTGATACCAATTAATATGAAATTACATACGAATAAATATTAGAGAATACATTAAAAAGAATAAAAACTCACTAAGAAAGTTAAACCAAGCATTTGAGACCAATATTTTGGCTATAAAGGACAAAAAAAACGAATTATAAAGGATTTGAAATGTCACAAAGAAAAATCTAAAAATTTCAAATTAGTTCAATAAAAAGAAAGGATGAAATCACTATTTTAATTTAGAATAAACCAAACAAATCTCAAAACTCTATAAGAAACATTCCTATTATATAAGAAAAATATAAAAATTTCACAAGCTTCCTAACTTTGTATATGATAAAGATTTTTATTTCAATTACTAGTATTAGTTTAATAGAAAATTCATTATTATTACTATTCTAATTAGAACTCTAAACTACTAAGTTAACTAGGATTTAAACACTAATTATGATTATATTGGTTTCTAATATTTCATTATTTTCAATAATAGTATCACATGCATGTAAATTTTCATGTTTGAAATATTTATGCATTGACCAATCTATTATCTAGTTATTAACTAAATTGATTTTATTATAATTACTACAAAATTGATTGCATGATTAATAGTTGATTTAATCATGCCCATTTGAAAAGTTCTCTTCTTTTCAACAAAAGCTTTGGTTTTTTTTTTCCTGTTTTTATATTATATATAAGGAGTAACCATTGAGGAGGCAAAAAAGACGAATCTCAAACTGGTCAACCTAAAGCCTCCCCACAGGTGACTGGCATTTCTAAAAGTCCAATTTTTTTATTTTCCTTTTTTGATACATTAAAGAAGTTCAGGTTTTCAACTTTTTCCTTAAACCAAATATATTTCTTCTACTTGTTCTCTTTGCCATTATTCTCTTTGTTTTCTTATATGTTGGTTACAAAAGATGTTAAATATCCCTTCTTCTATTGTTTCAATGTACCTTTTCTTATTCTTAAGTGGAGTTCTCACTTGATATCATCCCGATAATCTGTCTTCCCAATAATTTATTCTTAAGAGGAGATCTTACTGATTGTCTTCTATTTTCTATTGCATATCATTTGCTTCATCAGTTATCCTACCTTCTTTAACAGTTGTTGCCTCTTCTTTACCATCGTCACTAATTTGGGTTTTACCAGGTTGGTTTTTAATCCGTCTCTAGACATTTCCTCATCTAATTTTTGGAAAAACTTATGCTTTATTTTCTCATTTTGCAGATCTAAAATGAGCCCCATAATAGAGTAATTTCTAGTGAACAGTACTAACTATAACAAGAGTATACAAAGTTGGTATATGGCATCTTAAATAGATCGAATAGTTTGGTTATTTACTTCCTCTAATTAATTGGTATTTTATAATTTTTTAATTCTCTATTGGACACATTTGTTATTGATTTTATATTGTGTTTCCTCATGGTTGATTTATTGCTCTTTTGGCTATTAGGATTCAGTTTTCAATATTTATTGAACCTATGAAAGTTTTGATTTCTTTTCTATTTATAGTTTTCAATATTTTGATTATTTTTTTTAACTGTCTAGTACAGTGTTTTAACATTTTGCAGAAATGAGTTACTATTTATTTATACATTTGTTCTCTTTGCTATTATTCTCTTTGTTTTCTTATTTGTTGGTTACAACAGAGGTTAAATATCCCTTCTTATATCGTTTCAATGAATTTGAAGTTAAAAAGAACTTGTCATTGAGTGCTTCGGGGGGTTTTCATATAAAGAGATTATTTTACCTTTCTATGTTCTTAAGAGGAGTTCTCACTTGCTATCATCCTGATAATATGTCTTCCAATAATTTATTCTTGAGAGGAGATCTCACTGATTGTCTTATATTTTCTATCACATATTGTTTGCTTCATCAGTTATCCTACCTTCTTTGACCGTTGTTGTCTCTTCCTTGTTATCATGACCAACTTGGTTTTACCAGGTTGATCTTTAGTCCTCGTCTAGACATTTCCTCATCTGGCTTTTGGAAAAACTTATGCTTTACTTTCTTCTTTTGCAAATCTAAAATAAGCCCCACAATGGAGTAATTTCTAGTGAATGGTGCTAACTACAATGAGAGTATACAGAGCTGGTATGTGGCATCTTAAACAGATCAGATGGTTTGGTTATTTCCTTCCGCTAATTAATTGGTATTTTATAAATTTTTTATTCTCTATTGGATGCACTTATTATTGGTTTTAGATTGTGTCTCCTCGTGGTTGATTTGTTGCTCTTTGGCTATTAGGATTTATCTTTCAATCTTAATTGAACCATTGAAAGTTTTGATTTCTTTTCTATTTATAGTTTTCAATATTTTGATTATTTTTTAATTTTCAATACAGTGTTTTAACATTTTGTAGAAAACTAGCTGCTATTTATCTATACAAATTAGTCTCTACCGTTGACTGTTATTCAATTCTAAATTAAGGTAAGATGTGTCTATTATTGGTTTAGATTTTGGATCATCTAAATTTTGATTTGCTCGTGTTCATTTACACCTCTAATTTTCATATCCCTTTATTATAGTGCCCATTTTGGGATTTATTACCAATCCTTTATTTCCTTTCTCGAGTAATATTAGAGTTATTTAGGGGCTTGTTTTCTAAAGTTTACGTTAGGAATTAGGGTAATCGTGGTGGCTTTGACTTTTGATGATAGAACAAGAGCTAGTCCTTCTGTGAGTTTCAAGTCTAAAAGAAGAGAAGATTTTGACATATTACAAATAGGTTATTAGAACATCAGGACACTTACAGGGAAGTTATTAAAATTAGTGGAGATTTTAGATACATATAAGATTCATATAACGTGTATCTAGGAGTCAAAGTGGATGGAGGCTAAAGCAAAATAGATTAATGGGTTCAAACTTTGGTGTGTACGGTGTTCGAGGCACTACAATGGGGTAGGTATCTTAGTTATCAAGGAACTCGTACATCATATTATAGGGTTAAAGAGGACTGATGATAGGATTTTGTCTTTAAAGATTGTGGTGAAAGGTGTTGTTTTCAATATGGTGTGTACCTATGCACCCCAAGTATGGCTGGATGAATAACTTAAGTGCTAATTTTGGGAAGAGCTAGATAAGGTGATCTAGTAGACCCCCTCTGATGAGAGAGATATTCTAGAAGGAGACTTTATATAGGAAAATCCTGGTGCGTGCATCATATACACCTGGTGCAGAAAGCAAAATAAATTCATTCCGAGACTTTGTCGAAATCCAGGATCTATGTGTCTATACAAAGAAGTACCATAATTCTCAAATCACAACAACTAAAGGAGACTGTCTCTAATAGTATCCACACAGAGATTGGAGAATATAACTGAATCAAACTCTTTGATTTGAAAATAGCTAGAACAAAGAGGAGAGTGCTAACTCTTACCTTTGTTCTATGGAGAGCAACGTGAGAGAAGAGGAACAAGATGAAGCTTGGAAGAAGATGATGGAGCTTCGAAAGAACCATGAAAAATGTTCCTTACTTTTTGTTTTTCAAGATACTCCTTCTTATTATGCTTTCTTCTTTTGTCTTTTATTGCTTTTGTCTCTTATTCATAAAAGTCACTAAATGTAACTTTATTAAAAACTATCTTCCTTTAATGTCTTCCTTGCATATTATATATATATACACACATACATACATAAATGCTGAGGTGGTCCAGTCACATTAGGGTCGGTCCCACCGGGTTCTAGGTGTGGAAAAACATCAGAGACCTATTTCAGCACTATTGATGTCGCGATCTCATTAGGACATATCCCCATTATCGTAGTGTACACACCAGGACACTCGAAGGTCATTCCAGTACATATCTTACGATAAGGGTGAGCTATGTTTGATCATTACATTCACTTCATATGACATCATATCATTCTTCGCTTGTAACGCATCATAAGAAAATCACAATATTTTAAAACCAACTTTTCCTCATTTCATTTCACAAAATCGAAAGTCTACATTGTATCTTTCAACATTTTCTATATGTACATCATCAAAAACCTAATACAAAAGTACTACATGAATGAGGAAAATATGTACAATCTAACTAACCTATCTAAAAATTTCCAGCTGACCGACCTTTGAGCCATGACTTTTCCTACCAATCACAATCTGTACAGCTGGTAGAGCCTCTCAGAAGCTAAAGTCGTCTCTCAGTCCTAAAATGACAACGTTGTAATTTTAGTGAGTTTTGCGAACTCAATGAGGTAACCACCATCGATGGTTCACTCAATTCATGCATCATAATAATTCACATAACTTATAATCACATAGTACACTTTACATAAATTTCACATTTTCACTCAAGCATAGGCAATTATTCATTTCAATCAATCAAGCACACTTATCAAAATGCATATAGAATGCTTATGAGACACTTTTCAATTGTTACGTTATTGTGACCTAGTGCCTGAATTGTCCCGAATAGGGCTCATTAATAACTGTCCCTTATCCTTTTGGGAGATACAGGGCTCATTAAACGTTGAACCTGAGGCTCTGATTCATTTTTTAGCTCGAAGCTCATTTTCACTCATTGGAGGTCGATGCGTGATAAAATAGGATTCATCACCTCAAAGTAAATATGGAGAATGTTCTGTTGTTCTCTATTAATACTGATTCAAGAAATCCTTGCCTAAGGTAGAATGAAGCTTTGTAAATAGTATACAAATATCATTAATTGAATAGATAACTAATGGCAGAGAACTAATATGATTAGACTTAAAATAAAGTAGACATTAATTTAATGATCTATGTCTAATCGAAGCATTGTATGATTAAATAATTGAATTATATAGAAAAATGCACAGCAAGGTTAGTTAAAGTCATTTTAACATTCCTGAATATTTGAGTGATCATGATGCGTTGTTAGATGTCAATCTTGATATATGATTACAAATTGTTTAATTAGAGAATCAAAGATAAATTAAAAGAAGTTTTAATTTATCTAATTCTAATTATGAATTAAAATTAGAATTTATAATCATTGACAACAATTTAGGAACCTAATGGGTCTCAAATATATAATGGGTTAAAGAGAATAAAGATATTTTATTTAAGTTGGACTTGATTATAAAATTTGAGAAACTTTGTGATTAAATATAAGATATTTAATAAATAAGGATCAATGTGAGATATTGGATCTTATTTAGACATAATTGGTATTTAATTATAATTATTTTTTATTCTAATTAAAGATTAATTGAAATTAAAATTTAATTTCAATTAAATTACTAAAACATTCAAAGCTTATTATAAATAGGCTTAAGCTTTATGGAACTATCACTTCTTGCTTAATCCTCTCTGTAAGTGATATAGAATTCTTTTAACTTATTCTATGGATACCATTAGAGGTTGAATATTTGTGCGGTTAAGCTGAGACGAATTGGTTTTAGAAATGGTTCGAGGGATATGACTAGAAAAGGATCAAGTTTCGAAATAAGATACAAATTAAGATTCTGCTTTATTATGATTTGTGTTAAATATATTCTAGAATTAAAAAGATCTTGGTTTGCAGGAAATCAAAGTTTACAAAAGAGTTTCATAACTATTCTGCTACGGTCAGGATCGAATCTCGACTCGGTTTCCTAACATTTTTGACACTTTGTTGGCTTGGCCCCTTTATTCGATGTTTTAGGAAAACCCAACCAAGTGGGCCTCTTCTACTACTATTTCCTGATTGTTATCATTTTTGCCATTGTTGACGCTAAACTATTGCCTAACAAGCTCATATTGACTTACAAAATATTGTACATTCTCACTCCACTAATGCAAGAACTAAGTTTTTCCATTAAGAAAAGGTTATACGAGAGTAAATTAACTAGATGAATACTTAATCACATCCTCCAAAAAATTTGTCACGCACTGCACCATTCTTCATAAAATGAAGAGGTTCTCTAAAAGATTCCACACTATTCTTCCATATTCAAGATAAGGCTAGACATGGGGGGAAGACTCTAAAACCTTGTAGATAATCATAGATTACACTTGAATATGTAGATAGTTGTAAAGAATTCTAGATGGCCATTATGAGCCCTTGGATCAAATAGATCCTAGCCATCGATTGAGGAGGTGGAAAGCTATAAATAGCCAAGGGACTTCATTTGTAAGATGCATAGAGAGATAGAGGAATAGAGAGCATTGAGAGTATAAAGAGTTCCTAGCATTTGCTTTGTAAAGCTTTCTTAAGCAATATAAGTACTCTTCAAGTTTCCTCATTCTTGTTCTTGTTTTATCTTACATCTTTACTAACTTGTGCTAGCTTTATTTCCAGCATTCAAGGGAGAGACTGACTTAGTTACGAGCCATACAACTAAGTTTTGTGTAGTTCGTTGGTAAAAGACCAAGTCTGTGATAGTTGGCATCAGAAACAAAGGTTGTTCTCATCATTGCTTAGTAAAGATATCCGGAACAAGTGGAACTACCAAAGTTGGAGAGGAGAAGAAGACCAATAGGGAGAGATCAAGGTTGAGGGACGTCTTGGTAGACATAAATGGAAGGTTCATGAAGGTAGAGCTTGCGGTGGTCAAAGGGCAAGAGAAGTTCGAGGAGGTAGACCAGTGCATTGAGGAGCTTGAGAAAGGGAGAGAAGAGTTCCAAGGGGAGATACAAGGTGCTTTGAATGTTGTCGTTTCCACATATCAAGATTAAGTGAAGGCCTTGTAGGAGATCCTTCAATCCAAGATTCTTCGCCTCAAGAAAGAACTTGTAAAGGTCGTGGATGAGTTAATCCTTTGCAAGAGGGCGATTGCTTGAAGAGGAAGCAATGATACACCTACGATAATCACTACTCCTTTAAGGGTAGACGTTCCAAAAACAAAGTCATATGGTAGGACAAGGAATGCAAAGGAGATAGATAATCTCTTTTGGAGCTTAGAGCAATACTTGAAGGCACTTGGTGTCATGGAGGATGCCAAGAAGATTGACACCGCCACTCTTTACCTCTAAGATATCGCAATGGTATGGTGGAGGAGGAGACATGGTGACATCGAGAAGGGAATGTAGCACCCCACTCTCGCAAAACCCGAACCCGACATCGATGATGATATCCGAGTCCGAGCCCCGTGAGGGCGGCATGCTAAAGCACTCGATCATTTAAAAGTCCACATAAATTTCTTTTTGTTTGTTTTTGAAAATTGATACACAAAATGCGAAAGTCGAAAACTCAAATTGGGCCCACATTCATTCATAAACATTTCCACTTAACACAATTTTCAA
>JANVCQ010000232.1:41142096-41154018 GCA_025531925.1 Erythroxylum plowmanianum
AAGATTCAATATTCATGTGCATATATACTAACATTATGCATGAGCAAGAAAATGCATTATCTTAATTTCTCTTTGAGTTTGCAGGTACTGAAATTTCGGGTCATAACTCTTAATATGGGGACGGGATGTTACAAGGAACCTGCACCATAGATACATAGGATCAGTTCAAGAAGGAACTCAAAAGGTAGCTTTATCCCAAGAATACTGAGTTGGAGGCAAAAGCCAAGCTACGACGTCTGACACAAAAAAGGGAGCATTCGAGACTACATGAAGGAGTTTTCTAAGGTTCTTTTAGAGATCCTCGGTTACCCAGTTAAGGAAGCACTCTTTACTTTATGGAAGGTTTACAAAATTGGGTGAAGTTAGAGATTCAAATGCATGGTGCCTAAGATCTTGCCACTACTATTTCCATTGTCGAGTCTCTTATTGAGTTCAAAAAGCCTGAGAAACCGAACTCCCACAAAGACAAGGGTGGCAAAGGAAAGAGTGGGGGACCCATCAAAGAAAAGAGAGCTTCCACAAGTATGGCAAGTACAAGAAGGGTAGCCTAAGGAGGATAAAGGGGAAAAGCATCCATAAAATGCTTCTTTTGTGAGGTACTGCACAAGGCTAGAGAATGCCCAAAGTTAAGGTGGGGGATAATGCCGTAAAAGCTCCAGTTGACACAGGAGCTACTCATAACTTCCTCAAAGTCAAGGAAGCTAATTGGTTGCGCCTCAAATACAACAAGAAGAAAAGATGGCTCAAGGCAATAAATTCCAAGCCAAAATTGACATTTGGAGTTACTCGTGGTATTAAACTGTGCCTAGGTGAGTGGTATGGACTTTTTAATTGTTTATGTGGATTATTATCCAATTATGGTTGGCATGGAGTTCATGGATGGTGTTAAGGCTGTGTCGATTCCCTTCTCCAACACTATGTGCATTTTGGAAAAGGGTGATACGTGCATGTTTTCTTTGTTACTAGAAGCAAGTCTACAAGTTAAGTAACTTTTGGCCATACAACTCGCTAAGGGTATGAAGAAGGCACAACCCACCTTTTTGATGGCAATCAAGGAAAAGGAGCAAGCTTCACCGTAAAGACTACCCAAAGAGATTGTCCACATCCTTGAAGAGTTTAAAGATGTGATGTCCACGGAGTTACCGAAAAAACTTCCACTAAAACAAAAAGTGAATCATAAAATTAGGTTTGGGCTAAGCACAAATGCACCCTCGGTAGTACCCTACCGAATGGAGCCTCCTGAGCTTGAGGAATTGAGGAGGCAATTGAAGAAGTTTTTAGATGCTGGCTATATCTAACCATCGAAGGCTCCATATGATGCACTTGTTCTTTTCCAAAGGAAGCACATTAGGTCGCTCTGATTGTGCATTGACTATAGGGTGCTTAACAAGATTACCGTGAAAAATAAGTATCCCATCCCGTGGATTGTCAATTTGTTTGATCAACTTAGGGAAGCAAGATGGTTTACCATGCTTGATTTGAGATCAGGTTATTATCAAGTGAGGATTGCAAAGGGAGATGAGCCAAAGACAGCATGTGTAACAAGGTACAGTTCCTTTGAATTTTTTTTCATACCTTTTGGACTCACAAATGCACCTGCCACATTCTACACCCTCATGAATCAAGTGTTACAACCATTCTCGGATAAATTTGTTGTGACATACTTGGATGATATTGTGGTATATAGTAAGACATTGGAAGAGTACCTTAAATACTTACTACAAGTTTTCCAAGCCTTAAGGAAAAATGAGCTATATGTGAAGAGGGAGAAATGTGCTTTCGTATAACATGAAGTAATATTTTTGGGGCACAATGTGGGAGGAGGCAAGCTAAGGATGGACAAGTCCAAAGTGCAAGTTATCCATGATTGGGAATGACCGCGCATCGTTACACTAGTCAAAATAAAATAACTAGACTACTACTATAGCAGTGGCAAGTCTAAGTCAATCCCACAGAGAGTGTATGTAAAGTTTATGAAATGAAATTAACTGGTGTTTACACTTAATGGGGGGTTTTAAAAGAAGAAAATAAAATAAAACTAACTAAGAAAAAAATTAAAGAAAACATGCAAAAAAATGATAAAAGTGGGGAATTCGGTAGGGACCCGGTTCTTTGGTTCGATCTCAGCCTATACCCTAATTAAACATATTTTATTAATTTGTTGTTCTTTAACCTCTTCTAGTAACTATTAATCGTGGGTTAAAAATTAACTCAAGTTTTCCTTTAGATTTTGTTTAATCAAGATACGATCGTTAATTAAACCTAACCACCGAACAACCTAGAATACGATCTCTAGATTTAATTAGGCAGTAGCTTTACGAATTAGGAAACCGATTAATCAAGGCAACAACCACATACGATGGGTCATTTAACCTAAGTCATGTTATTCATAATGATTACGAATCATTAGTCACTATACATGAATTTCAACATAACAATTACGAATTATATCAAAATTCTAGCAATGGATTTGAAATTAACAATTCAATGAATGGATTGAAACCATTAATTCACAATACCCGATGGGTTCATACACAAATAACCGAAAAATAAAAAAATCTGATTATCCATACATAAAACTCAAATCAGTTAACATCAGATAACACAATCAATTCCTAATGAGAGAAAGAAATAACAAAATAATAAAAAATACTTAACCCCTTGCATTGTGCGCCTCTCTCCTGTAGCATTTTTGTAATGTTCCTGTAGTGTTGATTTTTTCCTCCAAGCTCGCTATTGTTCATTCACTGTGCTTGTGATGTGACCAATAAGGGTCACAATCACTTAAAACCCCTTACTCCTCGCTGCTACCTTTCTCTTGGGATGCTCCTTTTGCGGCATTACCTAGCAGCGTCGTTTTGCATTTTTCTCTTTTTTTTTCAGCAAGCACTCACTTTTAATTCTCCTATTTTGATTTTTATTGTCTTCTTCTTGCCTCATAAAGACAAAAAAAGATAAATCTCTGAAAAATAGCCCATATGTTATGCTTTCGACTCACTTTAATTTCTTTGCTTCCAAATTGTACCTACAATCAAATATGAATGAAAGTGAATATCTTAAGCATTTTTGTCTCATTAATCGCTATATGTAAATAATTAAATATATCAACAATTAAACACATATCAATTTTTCCCACACTTAGTTTTTGTCTGCCCTCGGGCAAATCATCCAAATTAAGTTCAAAGACCTGAAACATTTACTCAATTCCCATATTTTCCAAGATAATATAATCATAACTAAAGATAAGTAACTTTCAAAAATCATAGCAAGAAATCAACATTCCAAGCTTTTACTCATGATCAATCAATATTCAATATCTTCAAAAACTGAGCAATCTAATGGTAGACTCGGAAAAATAAGTTTAACTAAAATATATCCACGGGTACACTCAACACCATTCATGATCATGATAATCTACAACTTTGCATATAATTTCATTTCTCCACCACTAATGTTCACATGCAAAATCATGAATCAAAGTACTTTTTAGGGTTGTAATGTGGGCAAAGGTGAGGTGAGATATATTTGGGTTAAATAGCATGAAAGCCATCAAAACTAGTGAAACAAAAATAACACTTATCAAAAACTAGGTACCATCAGCTATGACAAATGCAACATTTATATTTCACAATCCCATTCAGCTCTCACACACAAACAACATGAAGCGCATACCAATTCGAAGAAATCACTCATACAATTTATGCCAATGAAATCACAAGAGTGAACATTTCAAACTAATCTCTACCTCATATTCAACATACTCAAATAATACATCTATTACAACTCTAGGAAGATGCATAAATCATAAACAACTTTTCAACACATATGCAATTCTTCCTTGATACATTTATTTAAACAATTTTTTCATTTTTTCTCTTTCTTCCTTTCTTTTTCTTTTCTTTTCACTTTTTTTCTTTCTTCTCTTTTTTTCCTTTCTTTCTTTTCCTTGTAAAAATTAAAATAAACTACATCAATACGGGAATTTCAATGATAAGACATAAAATAACATCCCAACATTATAACCAATCTTCACATATGTACACCCCTATACTTAGAATTTTGTATATCCACAAACTCAACAATTACAAATGTTCCACTAGCTTTATGATTTGGATAGGACATTTGGTTAAGTTTAAAAGCATAAAATGTAATTTATACAAAAAGAAAGGCTAAATCTCAAAGGGATTTATGAAGGGAA
The DNA here is from genome assembly GCA_025531925.1 of Erythroxylum plowmanianum. Lineage (NCBI taxonomy): Eukaryota > Viridiplantae > Streptophyta > Magnoliopsida > Malpighiales > Erythroxylaceae > Erythroxylum > Erythroxylum plowmanianum. Next base: position 41,146,295 of record JANVCQ010000232.1, read on the forward strand.
AAATCATGTCAATAAGATAGGTTATTTGGCCAATGTAGTTTATGAAAAACAAAGAATGCCTAATCATATCCATGTTAATGCATGTGATAAAAATATGGTCTCGAATAAAAATTCAACGTAAAATCAGGATATACATGTCATAAAGGTTACACATTATCAAAAGGCAATAAGACTGATATAAATGTGTCAGTCAAATAAGGCTCAAAATCTCACCGACTTTGTCTACCATTAGTTACTACTCTTCTAAAGATAATGCATATTGACCAATCAAAAAAGCAAAAGTAAATGTTAAAGTTGCTATGAAATTTTCTAGTCAATCACACTCCAATCATGATTATATAATCTCATAAGCAATAGAAAATGAGAAAATGTTTGTTTCATTTATTTTATTCTTTCTCTCATTTTGAATGAAAACTTAAAAACAAGTAAAACAAACAAATTCAAAAACACACATGCATATAGAAAGTACCGTGGAAATGTAAAAGAAAAGAAATTTACTTTCCTTGGGTTGCCTCCCAAGAAGCACCTTTGTTTAGGGTCGCTGGCTCAACTCCTTGTTCTCCTCACGTGACAAAATTGTGATCTTCATGTATCACATGCGGCTCCTCTACATGAGGTGGTTCTGGATAGGGCCTTAGTTGATCATCATCCTCATTCAGTGTCTTCCCTATCCTCAAACTCTCAATTTTGACTGAGTCCATACATTCTGGAAATATTTCGAATACCTCTTCACCTTTTTCTTCATCATTTAATTCCTCCAGTCTGTTATGTAAAGGTAAAGAGTTAGTTTCAAAAATAATAATAGACTTAGTACTTACCTCCGAGCTAAAAGATTTGTCCTTTTCGACTTCAAGTTCCTTCTCCACTTCTTCAACACAAACAATTCGTTGAGGGTTGACCTAAAAATTCTCAAGCTCCTCGTTACTTTGCAAAGTTTCCGCACAAACGTCCATTAGGTACAACTTGGGTTGATACGGCTGCTCCTTTTTGCTTTGCGATTCTAGGCGATCAAGGCTTATTGCCATCTAATTCATTAGATGTTCCATCCTCTATTGCCTTGCTTTTATATCCTGCTGAAATTGCAAATTGTTAGCAATAAGTTTGTTAACAATTTCTTCTAAAGATGCACCTGAACCATATTGGCTCTCCAGATCTTGGGCGTTAGACCATGTGTTTTTTAGAAATTGCCCTCCATCTTTTTAAAATTGTAGAGTATTCTCCTGCAATTTTTGCACAATATTACTCAACTCTTCCAGATACGAACTGGAGTCATGATAGGAAGCTTCTAGTCTGTATGAGAATTATTGTGCATCCTGCAGACTATCATGGAAGTAATTCTGATAATTATTCCATCCATAACAAAAGTTAAGTTGATCAGTCCAAATATTATTATAGGATTGAGAATATGAATTATAAAAGAAAATACTTCCGTCCATATCGAGTTTTTTTCACACGGAACAAAAAAATGAACAGATCACAAAATAACAGGAAAGAAATCAATTACGAACAAATATATACAAAATATCAATTAACCCACAAACAAAAACTAAAATATCGCACTCCCCAACAACGGCGTCAAAATTTAACCACGCATCGTTATGGTAGTCAAAATAAAATAACTAGACTACTACTATAGTAGTAGCAAGTCTAGGTCGATCTCCCAAAGAGTGTCTGTAAAGTTTATGAAATGAAATTAACCGGTGTTTACACTTAACATGGGGTTTTGGATTTTAAAAAAAGAAAATAAAATAAAACTAACTAACAAAAACAAATTAAAGAAAACATGCAAAAAAATGATAAAAGTAGGGAATTCGGGAGGGATCTAGTTCTTTGGTTCAATCTCGGCCTACATCCTAATTAAGTATATTTTATTAATTTGTTATTCTTTAACCTCTCGTGGTAACTATTAATCGTGGGTTAAAAATTAACCCGAGTTTTTCTTTAGGTTTTGTTTTGTTTAATCAATATACGATTGTTAATTAAACCTAATCACCGAATAACCTAGGATACGATCTCTAGATTTAATTAGTCAGTAGCATTATGAATTAGGAAAACCAATTAATCAAGGCAACAATCACATACGATGCATCATTTAACCTAGGTCATGTTATCCATAATGATTACGAATCATTAGTCGCTACACATGAATTTCAACATAACAATTACAGATTGTATCAAAATTCTAGCAATGGGTTTGAAATTAATGATTCAATGAACACATTAAAATCATCAATTCACAATACCTGATGGTTTCATACACAAATAACAGAACAATAACAAAAATCTGATTATCCATACACAAAACTCAAATCAGTTAACATCGGATAACAAAATCAATTCCTAATGAGAGAAAGAAACATCAAAATAATAAAAAAAATACTTAACCCTAGTCGTCGGTGTCGATGTTACCTCCGAACTGGTGTCGAGATGCCTAGCCTTTCATGGGTCTTTTCCAGAAAATTACTTCAGCCATCATCTTAATCCCTAGCCCAAATCCCTTTTGCTGCCTGCTCACTCTCGTCGTCTGCGTTTAACGCAGAAAACTGCGTTAACACAGACCCGCACTGTGTTGCGTTGTGCGCCCCTCTCCTGTAGCGTTCCTCTAGTGTTCTTGTAGTGTTGATTTTTTCCTCCCAGCTCGCTATTGTTCAATCATTGTGCTTGTGATGTGACCAATAAGGGTCACAATCACTTAAAACCCCTTGCTCCTCGCTGCTGCCTTTCTCCTGGGACGCTCCTTCTGTGCATTTTACGCTGCATTTAATGCAGACGCGTTGTGCGTTTAACGCACAATGCTGCATTGCGCAGCTGCATCTGCGATACTCAGACGCGTTGTGCGTTAAACGCACAACGAAGCTAGCAGCGCCATTTTGCATTTTTCTCTGTTTTTTTTAGTAAGCACTCACTTTTAATTCGCCTATTTTGATTTTTCTTGTCTTCTTCTTGCCTCATAAAGACAAGTAAAAATAAATCTCCAAAAAATAGCCCATATGTTGTGCTTTTGACTCACTTTAATTTCTTTGCTTCCTAATTGTACCTACATTCAAATATGAATTAAAGTGAGTATCTTAAGCATTTTTGTCTCATCAATCGCTAAGTATAAATAATTAAATATATCAACAATTAAACACATATCAGGGAACCACCAAGGAAGGTGTCCGAGTTGCATTCCTTTCTTTTCCTTGTTAATTATTGCAAGTTCATTAACGGATATTCCTCCCTCACATCTCCACTCACCAATCTATTGAAGAAGAATAGAGTTTGGACTTGGTGGAGTTTGATTTTGTGATGGAGTACAAGCTAGGCAACACCAATATGGTGGTTGCTGCACTTAGTAGAAAGGCCAAGCTAGCCTTCATCACAGGTTCGAGTTTTCCTTTGGTGAATTGAAAAGGAGGGACTAGAGTATGACCTGCAAGCCAAGAGTTTGATGGAGTTGGCAAGTTGGGGGAAGACACGCTAATTTTGGCTTAAGGATGGGGTGCTCACTACCAAAGGTGATTGTGTATACGTGCCGAAGTGGCAAGGGTTAGGGAAGGAAATCATTAAGGAGTGCCATGACTCCAAATGGGAGGGACATCCTGGTATACATCGCACATTGGCACTTATAAAGCATGCTTATTATTGGCCTCAAGTGCGCAATGATATCGAATTATATGTGAAGACCTGTCTTGTGCGCCAACAAGAAAAGGTGGATTAAAAAAAGCAAGTTGGATTGTAGAGTCATTGCCCATTCCGAAGAAGCCTTGGGAGAGTATCTCCATGGATTTCACCACATGCCTACTAGAGTCCAAGGGATGTAACAATATCATCGTGGTAGTAGATCGATTCAGCAAGTATAGAGTTTTCATCCCTGTGCTGACAAAATTTATGGTTGAGGATGTGGCACGTCTATTATTTCATCATATGGTGAAGTATTAAGGTATACGAAGACAATTGTGAGTGATTGAGACACTCACTTCACTAGGAGGTTTTGGATGGAACTATTCAAGCTATTAGGGTCCAAGCTCAACTTCTTTACAAGCTTTCATCCTCAAACTAATGGCCAAACCGAGAGAGTGAATGCATTGTTGGAGTTATTTTTTAGGCATTATGTGAGTGTCAACCAACATGATTGGGCCAAGTTGCCTGATGTTGCCCAATTCTCATATAATTTGCAAAAGAGCAAGTCAACGGGAGCTAGTCCGTTTGAGATTGCCACTGGAAAACAACCAATGACTCCTCACACATCGGCGATTGGGTACAAGGGTCTGAGTCCTGCCGTATTCAAGTTTGCCAAAGGTTAGCATGAGAAAACTAACATGGCTCGAGCATACTTGGCAAGGGCTGCCAAGCAAATGAAGAAATGGGCAGACGTTAAGAGGAGACACTTGGAGTTCAAGGAAGGAGACTTAGTGACCTTCCCCATCAAAGCTAAAGGTTCGTCAAGGTGCACAAGGGGCTAGTAAGGCGATATAAAGTCCCTTTCTCGTGGAAAAAAGGTTTGGTAAGCTAGCCTATCGATTGACATTGCCCTCACATTTGGAGATGCATCTGGTCTTTCATATGAGCTTATTCGCGTCATATCATGCTGACAAGAAGGAGCCAAGTAGGGGCAAGTTGAGGAGAGCACCCACGACCATCACTACTTCTCACGAGCGCGAGGTAAAGGAGATATTGACGCATCTTGTTATACCAAAAAGTGGTTCCCATCCAAGCTACATGGAGTATTTTGTGAAATGAAAGGGATTGGCCGATAGTGCAGCAAGTTGGGAGCATGAGCTCACTTTATGAGACTATAGGGACATGATCAAGGCATATAAAGAGGACATGACTAGGACGTCACCCAAATGAGTGAGGGAGAAAGTCATGCACCGCACCATTCTTCACAAAATGAAGAGGTTAAGCTAGAGTTCTCTAGAAGATTTCAGGCTATTCTTCCATATTCAAGATAAGGCTAGAGATAGGTGGAACACTCTTTAACCTTGTATAGATTACACTTGAATATGTAGATAGTTGTAGAGAATTCTGGATGGTCATTGTGAGCCCTTGGATCAAATAGATCATAGCCATCTATTGAGGAGGTGGAAGGCTATAAATAGCCAAAGGACTTCATTTATAAGATGCATAGAGAGATAGAGGCATATACAGATAGAGAGCGTAGAGATTTCATAGCATTTGTCTTGTAAAGCTTTCTTAAGCAAAATAAGCATTCTTCAAGTTTCCTTATTTTTGTTTTTGTTTTATTTTACATCTTTACTAACTTGTGCTAGCTTTGTTTTTAGTATTCGAGAGAGATGCTAGCTTAGTTGCGAGCCATACAACTAAGTGTCATGCGGTTCGTTGGTAAAAGACCTAAGTTCGTGACAAATTACATGGGCCCCCACATATATAGAATGGTTCACTACTCAGCACAGAATGGTAAAAACAAGAAAGCTACAAAGGAGCACGAGTCACAAACAATCAACAATAGCTTCCGATAGAAAATTCCAAGCTATTCCTTAAAAAAACAACGAAAACTACCCAATTTATGTTTTTACTCCATAACTTCCGAATTCCAAGCTCATACAACGCAAAACAACTGAAATGAGAGCCTTACATTCAAAGAATCCAAGAGTAAAGATAACATAAATGATTCAGATTTATAATTTACAGTACAAGAGCATTCTGTAGGATCCAATACTGATTCAAATTTATTGTAATTAATAATCATACGCAAGTCTGCAGAATCATAGTTCTTCAAGCCAGCCTAAAAGGATAAAAACTCCCATACATAATGGTAAACCCAGTATAGACTCCTAGCTCAAAACAAAATTTAAACGTTACAAAAGAAGCTATATAATGCATGAACCGTCCAAGGGGTCCAAAACAAAAGAATGCAAGCGGCGACCTACTCATTTGGGCATAATAACAAGCACCTAGTACGCATAGTACTAGGCGCTCGTCTTTAATGATAGCAAATTTCCTTCAACCTCTTCGCAGCCGATTCATCCACATAATACTACAAAATAACAACAACAAAAATCAACACCAGTAGAATGCATGCACTTGCATATATGGAGACAAATGCCAACAGAATTAACCTTGTTAAGAACCCAGAGGGAATGGTTGTAAGCTCGATGGAAGAGCTCTTCGAGGGCATTAGTGTCTCTAGCGTCGACGTCTCGGTAGTTGACGAAGTTCTCGCGGACGTACTTGGCGTAGTAAGGCCTAGTGTCCGCGGGCAACAGTCTCACCATCCTCAGAACCTCGCCGTACACCATTAGCGCTTTCTTCATGGTCTTCAATCGCGTTGGGCTAGACAGTGAACTCAGCTCCCAGAGGCTAATAGCCCATTTTTATTGAAAATTTTGTACTTGAAGAAGAAAAAACTATTAAAAATTTACAATAGAAGGTTCCCTAATTTTATCAGCATAAATAATTTTATCACTATAAATTACTTAAAAAATTCCCTTTTGATACGATAAAAATTTTTTAAAAATAAAATTTATTTTAGTAAAAGTATTTAATTATTCACTTATTGCGATTAATTAATTACACATAATTATTCTAAGTTGATTATAATTATAATTTATATAAAAAGTTAATAAATATTTAATAAAACATCATTTTAAATTTAAATACCACAAGAAGATTTAATTACTTAAAATAAGATATATAAAAATTAGTAAAAAAAGATAAATATTGTATGTTTTACCCTAAAAATAAAAAATATAATTAAAAAATGAAAAACTATTCTTTGTTAGTGCTAACTATTTATTTATTAACATGCCTTATAATTAATTAATTACAAATAAAATCAAATAACAATGTCACTATAAAAAATGTATTTTTTGTAATATAATAAAATAAAATATATATTAAATAATATTAATTTATATTATATTATAATCGTATTTTATTTGTATTAATAATGATTGGGAGCATAATTCCTCAATTTATTGTTGTAAGATAAGAACCAACACAATTGAATGAAAAACTAGGACTTTGAATCCTATTCACTAATTTCCTCCACACACCACAATAGAACACTAAATTTGATGATATATCAAGAAAGCATTAATTAGGTTTAAGTATATTTTATGATAGGCTACAAGCCCAATGGGTAGGCTTAGGTAAGATTAGTTGATAGACCCAATGGCCTATATTATAGTTAGCAATTTAAGTTTCATCCCATAAATGAACTAAATGTCACATATAATTAAGATGTCAATAATAAGATTATGCTAGTCTAAGTTAATTAACTCAATTTTTTCTAGTTGGACGCTATAAGTACAACATAATGGTTGTAAAATAATATAAATAGGGAAACTAATCATATGTGACCAACACGCTGGTAAGATGCATAAGTTATATAGATTTAGTTGCTACTAATCTAGAAGCATGACAATGATGCCATATAGATTCAAAAAAATGAATATCATCAGTTTTCATTGATTAAAAAAGTAGAGTTAGAAAATGGCATAAATAATGACAAAATATCCATAATATGCATGTATTACAAAAAATCTGAAGCAATCCTCACAAAACATATATAGATTAGAATCTACCACTAAAACAAACTAGGCTTTTAACAATCTTATATAAGAGATATGTTCTTGAAACAAATAGACAGGTAAGTCGTTGTTGGGAAATCGGGTCCGGATCTGATCCGACCGCAGCGGAATAATCACGAAACTTTTTCGTGACTTTTGATTTCTCGAAAACCAAGATCTATTTAATTCTATAAAATGATTAACACGAAT
>JANVCQ010000232.1:41178236-41189831 GCA_025531925.1 Erythroxylum plowmanianum
AATAAATAAGAAGTATAAATTTTAAATTAATTAACTTTTTGGTTTAGTTTAATTTATTTTAATAAATAATAACTTTTATTGTTTAAACGTCTTTGTAAAATATGGTTGCTCTATAGCGCCCTTGTAATTTGTGTGGTATGCCTGTTTTAACATCCTACGTCAATTATTAGTACAATTACGAAAATAGTCTTCGGAGTTCTGAAGGTTTCACCTTCATTTGTAATCTCGGTAATCAATGATCTCTAAAGAAAGATGTAAGGTTTGTAGGTTAAATGAATATTAAATTTTTATAAAACTGGTATCTAATAAATAAGAAGTATAAATTTTAAATTAATTAACTTTTTGGTTTAGTTTAATTTATTTTAATAAATAATAACTTTTGTTGTTAAAAATAAATTTATTTATTAATTGATCAGTTAATTTTAATGTTTTTCTATTTTAATACTAAAATCTTAAACATAACATATAAATTTTAAAGAAGTGAATAATTTTATTATAATTTAATATTCATGATTTAATTAATATTCCTAAAGCTCTTAGCTTTATATATATAATTTAAAATGTGTACAAAAGTATTAATTTTTGTACAACATCATTTTTTTAACTCAGCTAGTATAATTTTCTAGTAAAATTAGTGGTCAAATCCCTATTCCCTATTGCCATTAGCAAATTCCATAATAAAGTATACCCAACTTTCAAGAACAATTGCAAACAACCTCTGTCATCATCTCTCTACTTTTTGATTTTTTTTTTCTTTTTATTACTTTAGTCCTTTAGCTTCATCTTTCTATTCTTTCCTCTCATTCCCTCTCATTATCGTATGCATCTCTTTGCTTCTTGATTTTCTTTCTTTTTTACTATTTTCGTTCTTTAACTTCATCTTTCTACTCTTCCCTTTCAATCTCTCTCATATGTATGTATGGACCTAGATTAAGATCTCATCCTTTGTCTTTAGTATGCTAATATTATGTTGTTCTCGCTTACTTTTGAGTTGTACACACATAAAATGATGTATATCTTTAATTGTCATTGGATTTGTGCTTTGCTTCATTATATGATTAAAAGTCGGTTTATTTTATTTTTGGGGGGTTTGAATCAATACATACACAGAGAAAAGTAGAAGAAGAATTGATGCCTTCAATGATGTGTGAGTGGGATTCCCAGAGAGTGGTTGGTTTGTGCGTCTACTCTTGCTCTCTTTCTGCTTTTTATGTTTACGATTCACGGTACATAAATCGGCCAGTTTATTATTTAACCGGTCAATTTTTATTGACAATAGTTAAAAAAAAAATCGAATCAAAAACCAATTCGATGCATACTTAACCCAGTTGAACCGCCCAGTCTGTTCTAATTTTTACATCATTGGTGCTAGTTACTTTTTAACTCTAATTATACATTTCCAAAAAATAATTTTATGTTTAATATAAGTACAAACTCAATTCGGTGGACTCAAAAACAAAAATAGATCACATGTTCCTATTACTCTTCCCATTGCTCTATGCCTACCTATTTCATGAACATCCATAGATGGATGCTCATAAAATAGGGTAGGTACAGAGTAACAGAAACAAGTAATTTGAACCGTCAAAAACTCCCAAAGAAATAACCAGGTTAATAAAATCCGTATAAAAGTAAATTTTCAATTTAATTACATTAAAATATATCTAAATCAATAATATTCTTTATACGAATAATTGTACGCTTTAAGAACTTGCTAAATTAATAATTTTCATAAATTAATCATATAATAATTTTATAGAAAATCCTTATATAATTATGTGGTCCAAATCATACCATAAACCAATAGTGTCCTAAAATTATTAGTATGTAAATAATTGAATATAATATTTTCATAAAATATGACTCAATTGTAACTTATTTCTTTTAAAATTTAGATAAGTTAAATTTAATTTTAATTTTTACTATATCTAGAATTTTTTAAGTTAATTTTTTGTATTAAAAATTACAAAGTTTTGTCCAAAGCTTTGTGTTTGTTTACATAAGAATTATTGCTTAACTAAAGCATAAAATTATAAAGCGTTGTTGAAAACTTTATTTCTTTGCTTACATAAGAATTGTTGTTATAATTTATTTAATATATTAACTAAATAAATAAATTTTTATTGGATTAAATTCATTATTAGATTGATAAAATACAATGTATGTTTTAGTTAATTAAATTTATGTTTATTGAAGTATGGATACATTAAATAAATTAAAACATTATTAACGTATTAACTAATTAACATTTTTAGTTTATAGATCTATATAGTTCTAATACTATTAATCTATAGTAGTTTTACAGTACATAAAGAAAAAAGAGCACAAAAGTGTTTTAGGCAAAACCAAATCTAAGAGGCTAATTGTTTCCGTTTTTTTCTTCCTTTCTTATTGTCGTTTTTGTCAAAAGAGAAACAGGTAAGTAAAACGTGTTTGTCTAACTCTATTGCAACTTTTTTTGAAAATTAAAAAAACACAACAATTTTACAGAAACAATAAAATACTATTTTTTTAATTTTGACAACATGTTTTCTTGGACAAAAAAACAATATATCCCTATTTTCTATCTATATTATCATCTTTAGTATACCTCCATACCTAACATAACATCCATCAAATTTTTACAAGATCCAAGCTCCGACTCTCTCCGCCACATATAGATGAGGCAGCTCTAATGGTAGCAACAAAGGCTAGAGATTGAAAGAGACGTCAGAATCTTTAAGAAAACTGGTAGCAGAACCTCATCGGAGAGGAGGGAAGTAAAATTTGATGCAAGCAAGTCTGTGAAGTTGTCATGGTGAGGACAGGAAGTTGGTGAAGTTGATGGACTAATACTGGTGGAATATCTGATATGCATCTTTTAACCTAACAAAAAAGAAACGAAAATCTCAATAATTCAAAGGGCAATTGTTTCTTTAGCTTCAAGCACTGGCAATTGGTCTTGTGTTAAGTAGTAAGAAATGTGTTTTTATTTTAATGGAGTTTGGTGACGTGGATGTAACATCCAGTTTTTCTGTGCTAAGGGTTAGAACCCTAGAATACTATATATGAGAGATATCAATGAGAAAATTAGAAAATGAAGTTCATGCTCATGCATAAGATAGCATACATACACGTGAATTTGATTATTGCACACTTTACAATGATTTGTTCTTCCACTCATTTAACATTTTTTGGTATAAATGATTGGTTAAATATGACTATGATACGAATAGTGAATATTCTGCCTTAAAAATTAATTTGGTGAATTAAATTTTTGACTTAGAATTTTTGGTTAAATTTGAGAATTTTTTAAAATTATGGGTATTTTTGGACTAGAAAAAATGTTAAGCAGTAGAACAATCGATAAATGGTAGTAGAAATAAGTATCAAATGGTAGTAGAAATTAGCGATAATGACATTAAGATTTAATGACAAGTGTCTTTGAAAATTGGAAGACAATTGGATTAGAAACTGAAGACAAATGGACTAGCTTTTTAAAAGAGCCAATTGGAGACCACAATAAGATCACAAGTGTCACAACACTTGCCACTCATCACTCACGAATTTTTTAATCTAAATTAAAGACCATTTCATGGTCTTTCACTTGTCATTTTCGATACATGCTTCTTGTCTTCATCTTCTTCATTTGCTCTCTTCTTCATTCACATCCATCTCACTCTCACCCTCATCATTTTGATTTTTGCCCAACTCTTTCACTTTGTTTCTTCAAGATTTGTTGTCTTCTCCATCTTGTTACTAAAAGACCCTACCTATTCCACCTTAAAGGTTCATGATCAAGTATGTTGGAGGAGCTAGGGTTTCTTAGAGAATCTTGAAGAAGCTTTGGGTAAATCAAGTAAGTAACATATTAATATTAATGTCTTTGTTAAATGAAGCTTATTTGATTATAGTTTAAGAGGAGGGATGATCATAAAAAATATGTTGAAGATATATGTGTAACGTGGGTGAACAATGAACATATCCATGTCTTGCTTTTGTGTTTTGATGGGTAATAGATTATGAAATGATATAATGTTGGATTAATAGAGTAAATCGTGTTTTATATATGTTGGAATATGGGTAAAGAAATGTACACAATGATGTCTTGTTTTTGTGTTTATGATGACCAATATTTCTTAAGTTGTTGTAGAGATAAGTTTGAAATAGAAAGATCATAAAGATAGCGTAGGAAAAAGTGCAGAAATTTTTGATAAATAATGGGTTTTATGTTTTGTTTTCTTGGTATATTAATGTGGATTTATTTGGGTGTTTTGGAGATGAACTAAAACGAGTCTAAAGTTAGAGAAAGGAAGTAATATGGTGTGTTGAAATGGGAAGAATTAAGGTGATAGTTAGAAGTGAAATGAAAGTGGAAATGAAGTGGAACATGTGCAGAAAGTTGATGATGAATGTATATATGCATATGTTCTATTTTTAGTGTTCATGATTAATCGTAGACTATAATTTGTTTATGGATGATATTGAGCTTAAATGGAGTTAAGAATGATGGGGAAATGATGAGTAATTAAACTATAAATGATAGATCAAGAATAAGGTGTTGAATGTAGTAAGTAAAGAGTTAGAAATCTGGAAAATATGGATGCAATTGGACAGATTTTAGGCCAAGAGGCATAACTTTTGTTGTGGATGTCGGATTGAAGTCATTTAAGTATCCTTTCGAAGAGGAATTCGAGTTCTACAATTCTATGAAGACCCTGAGGTGAGATTTTGCTATCTAAAGGGTCCAATCTCACATTTCTATAGGTGTCCCATGAATGTCTGCACGTCAAACATAATGTCCCTTCAAACAAACATAGGTAGAGCTAGAAAGTTGGAAAATTTGAGAAGGTCTACCCAACAGACATGAAGTCTGCCCAACCGACTTTCACTAGCCATTTGGACTTAATTTAGGCTTGAATGGAGCTTGAATTGAACCTAAAATGATGCTTAAATTAAGTGACTAAATATGTGATATGTATGAAGTGATAATTGAGGACATAACTTAGTGAATGAATTGTTGATATCAAAGTACCAAAGGCATATAATTGTTGACTAAATATGTGATATGGGAATAAAGATGTTCATATGATTGTAGTTATGATTCAAAGGAGTTGAGCAATATATATTAAGTAAATGTTAATGAGAATTGGGTATTATGAGAGCATATAATGTTAGAAAAGAAATGCTGAGAAATTGATTTATGATATTAGAATAACCAAGTGTCCTTAAGGTGTAAGCCTAAGCTAGACACATACAAAGGATAAGGATTGAATGGTGAACTTAGAATGATCATGTACAAATGAAATGTAAACCTAAGTTCAATTAGACGTATATGATTTATGAAATGAGAATGAACATAAGATGTGAACTTAAGTAATATACCCGAGATTGTCATTGAGTATGCATTATACACAACACATATACATATGTATGTGATTGAGTATTCATAAGATTGTGCAATTAATAATGTGTGTGCAATATGTGTATTTCATGATGCTGATATACAGAATAGAACGTCCATATCTAGATGTTTCCAGATCATAAAAGCTAATGTTAATCTAGAGCATACTATGAGTCGACCTAGATGGTCTCAATTTCATTGTTTGTTTTGTTTTAAATTTTTGTATTGAATTACTACTGATATGATTGATGTGAATGTGTTGATTCTGGACAATAAATGTTCTAGGTGTTTGATGCATATAAAAATCATTGGAAGTACTCCATGAATGTGAATTTGAATGAATAAGTGATACTCAACATTACTGTTGAATGTTAGATCAAAGTCCGATGATAAATGTCAATATGAATGTGAATATATATATATGATGCATTTCATTACATAAATGCATGACAACATAAAGGATTAAATGAAACCAAGAGGCTGGAGGAGTATAACCTAGAATTACATTGGCACAATTCCTTATTAAGGCAGAAAGCTAGAGTTATTTGGTTTTTGGGAGGGATGTAAATTCTAGCTTTTTTATAATACTATTCTAAATAAAAGGAACATGAATAAAATCTTGTGTATACTTAATGAGGATGGTAACTTTTACAAAGGTCTACTTTGGCCTCAAACTTTTCCCGCGATTCTTGCCCACCTTCGTACTACAATCCCACTTAGGTCCACTTAAGTAAGATTCAGCCTTCTCATGTGAATTTCACTAAATAATTATGTTAGCTCTCGAACACATCACGCGTACACAAGTGTTTAAAGTGTTTCTCTCACACACAAAATAACATAAGTGTACAATAAAGTAAAGCAAGCAACAAAAGATATATAGCCGAAGCTAATCTTTTATTAACTCTCAATAAAATGTTAACAAAAGATACAAGTACCTCCTTTTCGAAGAACTTATAAGAAACTCCCTACTCGAAGCCCTTATAATGAGACCTCCCCGAAAAGCTCTCAACTCTCAAAGCTCTCTCCTCTAAGTGATTTCTCTTAATGAGTGAATGACTCAATGATTGAATGAATAGCCCTAAACTCTAATGAGCTATTTATAGGCTCCTCTTGCTTAAAAAGAAAGTTTAAGATCTTTAAAGATCTCCACAATCCTAGTTGATCATATCAACTAAAGATCACACTACATCACATTGACTAATAGGAAGATATCCCTTTTCCCTTAGGACTCTTATAATTGGCTATATTACATCAGAATCTAATAAAATAAAGATTATATGACAACTTGGAAGATTGTATCCATATCCTTGAAGATACATGTTATCTTTGGATGATTCTCCCATATGGTCTTTATCTCTTAGATTTGATGAATCTCCAATGTGATCTTCAAGTTGATCTCACCACGTCATCATGTGCCACATCACTCATAGTTGCCATGTCACTGCTGATGTGTTTTCCAAGTCACCATGGCCTATCTGCACATAGGTCCATTAATGCATGTCCATAGACAAGTCCATCTTTTATGATCTGGCTCACTCTTGGTGTAGTCTCGTCACTTCATATCTAAGTATAAGTTACAATCTGAGTTAGTATAAAACCTCGAATATTTTACAAACCTTCAACCTGCCTTGCCAAAGTCAAGTGCTTATGCACCTTTCCTCACTCGTAGTACTTCATGTACCCTTGGGTCTCGCATGACTTAGTTTGCTAACTCTGCACAGCCTCACATCTAAATCTCACGTTTTGTCGAAGATTTTTGTCAATGCACATTTACACGTACCCATGTGTATCGAATCTTGCCTACTTTCGAGATCTTTACTGATCTTTGCACATCCCTCGTTTACTTTGCAAGTGTTCGCTCGCAAACCAAACTATTAGTTTTACATCAAAAAGTGCAAGTATACGAGTCATTACTTGTAGTTAAAAACAGAAATCATCCCACAAAGGTTGATGTCAGACACCTCTCAATTTAGGTTAAGCTTTGTTTAAGGAAATGATTTCAAGAGATTAAAAACTGGAAATTAAATGAAATTAATTAAACTAGTAATAAACAACCAATTAAGGCAAAGTGTAGTAATTTGATGGCCAAGGTTTAAAATTAGGAGTTATTGTATTCCTATGTTGCTTTCCTCTTGTGTTCTTGATCCAAATATGCTTGACCTAAGATTTTCTAATGTTCAATTACACTCTCTCAAGGTGTAATTAGATGACCCTAATTGAATGGATTGGAATTAGTTATGCTATCTCTAGACTTACCAACTTCTCCTAATCCTTCAACAAGACTTTAAGCACTCCTATATGTGATTTTAAGCAAATAGCTAAGATCTCTCTTCAACCATTTGGAAAAAACCTAATATTTATTGGGTCCATCAAGAGCTAACTCTCGTTACACTGCCCAACTCAAATACCCACACTTACCCTCTTGGTCTATTGTATGGTATAAGCACAATAAATATCACAAAACATCTTTCATTGCATCCAAAATAGAAAGAGTTTCACAAATAGTTCAATAACAAGTCCTACAAGGTGTTTAACTACTCATAATCATGAACAATCCAAGAAAATCCTTATTTTTCACACTAAAAGTCATAAATAGAAAAGAAAAAAAACTAGGTAAAGGCAAGAACTCCTTCTCTCTACTCTAAAAGGCTGAAAAAATTCTGAATCTTACTACTGTCGCCACTTGTCCAAGGTAGATTATGTGTTTTCCTTCTTTAGCTAGCCTCCAAAAGTCTCACTTTTCCTATTTTTGGTGTGTCTTTTGATGGATGGAGGCTCCTAGGGTTTAAAGCCTTTTATATGTCAAGGGGAGAGTCAAACCACTTAAAATCCTATGCTTAACATGATTTTGGCGAGTTCTGTTATCACCCCTGTGTTCAAGCACGAGGGTGATAGAGAGTTGTTCATTTGGTAGTCGCATGATCGTGCTTGTGGTCCTATGGTAGTTGCATGATTGTGCACTACTGTCTGACAACTTTCTGCACTCTTCACTCTTTTGGCCATAGCTTCTTCTTTGGACCTTCAATTGACATGAAATTTGAACAACAAGCTCTCACACATTGTCCTTCCTCTCCACTAGATTTCATTGTCATTTTAATTCTCTAAGTCTGCCCAGTGGTGATATTAAATTACTTGTACCACCTCCACAGCTACAAATCTGATACCTTCATAATTCATCAATAGGGTTCATCAATCAATCCTACAAAACTACCCTCAAACACCAGATAATGTAAAGAAACAACTAAACACTTCAAAGATCAAGAAAAGATGCAAAAGGTCAAATAAACTAGAACTAAAACACATAAAGAAGCACTTAAAACACATGAAAATACATTAGAAACATAACTTAAAAACATACTTATCCACAAGTTCCTCGGGTTTTGCTTACCAACTCGGAAGACTTCACCTTGTTCTCTCATCAACATGCTTTCCTCATGATGACTTATGTGCCAAGTATTGGCCAAGGCTCACCAACATTCACACAATCTCACAGTCTGGACTTAGAAGTCTAACAAACCACCCCTATTAGAAGAATTTGATGCCCTCGTCGGAATAATCTATGAGCACTCCTCCACGAGCAGTTCCCTCGAAGACTCCTTTGCCAACTTTCGAAGACTAAAGCAAGCCTTCTCTTCCATTGGCACCTTTCCCACATACCATCTCCTCTTTCCGTCAAGTTTGTTTTTACATGGGTCCTCCTCCACGAGGCTCATAACATTTAAATAGGCAATGCTATTGATGGCTCCTTTCCCAAGTCATTTTTATTCACTCCCTCCTTTTTCTTGCATGACTATGGAGTTCATCTACTCCTCGCCCCTTCTCTTTAGGCATTCTTGAGTGTAATGCGGCTTCTTACAGATGAAACATGCAACCTTCCCCTTCGATTGCTTCTTCTTATGTTGATAAGATTCTCCCACTTTCTCTTTGCCTTTCTCCTTGCCATCCTAGGTTTCACCATTTTTCTTGCTCTCTCCGCTGGATTAAGTTGGTGGTGGTAATTTGATATTCACCAAGCTAATCTTTCATTAACTCTCAACAGAATGTTAACAAAATATACAAGTACCTCCTTCTTGAAGAACTTACAAGGAACTCCCTACTCGGAGCCCTTACAATGAGAACTCCCCTAAAGCTCTCAACTCTCAGAGCTCTCTCCTCTGAGTGTTTTCTCTTAATGAGTGAATGAATCAATGATTGAATGAATAACTCTAAACTCTAGTAAGCTATTTATAAACTCCTCTTGCTTGGAAAGCAAGTTCAAGATCTTTAAGGATCTCCACAATCCTAGTTGATCCTATCAACTAAAGATTACACTACATCATACCAACCAATGAGAAGACATCCCCTTTCCCTTAGGACTTTTTTAATTAGCTACATTTCATCATAATCTAATCAAATAAAGATTACTTTCCAACTTAGAAGATTGCATCCATATCCTTGAAGATCTCGGTTATCTTTAGGTGATTCTTCCATATGGTCTTTATCTCTTAGATTGGATGAATCTTTATTGTGATATTCAAGTTGATCTCACCAAGTCATCATGTGCCACATTGACCCACAGTTGCCACGTCACTACTGATGTGTTTTCCAAATCACCACGACCTATCTGCACATAGGTTCATCAATGTGCATCCATGGACAAGTCCATATTCCATAATTAAACTCACTCATGGTGTAGTCTCGTCGCTTTATAACTAAGAATAAGTCACAATCCGAGTTAGTATAAAACTTCGATATTTTACATACCCCGACCCGCCTCACCAAAGTCAAGTGCTTATGAACCTTTCCTCACTTGCATGCCTTTGCACACCCTCGAATCTTGCATAACTTAGTTTACTAACCCCGCCCAGACTTGCATCTGAATTTCATGTCTCGTCAAAGATTTTTGCCAATATGCATCTACACGTTCCCACATGTATTGAATCTTGCCTACTCTCGAGATCTTTGTTGATACTTCCCGTATCCCTCTCCCACTTAGCAAGTTCCTTGGGTTTTGTTCACCAACTCGCAAGACTTTGCCTTGATTCCTCATTAACACGCCTTCTTCTTGTCGACTTGCGTGCCAAGCATTGGCTAAGGCTCGCCAACACTCGCACGTTCTCGCAGTTTGGACTTAGGGGTCTAACAGTAACCCTATTACAGATAAAGGATTAATATAGAAAACGTATGTTAGGTTCTAAAAAAAGTTACTTGGAGAGGATTTTGGAGATAGAGCTAAGAACTTTGATCTAAACATGCAGGTTAGAGATTGTCTAAGTCAAGAGACAAAGGACTTGTTAATTAGCTTAGTGTCAAAATAAGAAATCAAAGTGACCTTGTTTAACCTAACTTGCAGTTGAACACCTAGATTGGATAGATAAAACGCTCGCTTCTTCCAAGCCTCTTGGAGTATCGCATGCAAATCACTTATGGAGATAGTGCATGATTTCTTTAAAGGAAAGAAAATGTTGAGGGGGTTGAATAGTGTTGGGCCCCGATTCACATTAAGCATGTTTTATTTATTTTGAGGTTTAGGTTGATAATTCCATTTAGTTAGAATAATTTGGGATTTTTTAGTGCTTAGTAAATGGTTATTAAATGAGGGAAGTTAGTTAAAATTAGAGTTTTGATAAATTGTTAGAATTAAAAAGCATAAGATGAATTGAGGGCAATTTAGGAAGTCCACAAATGTTTTTAAGGCTTAAGGCTTTCAAGGAAGGCTATTGTGGTCCTTTAAGCTTAATTAAAACAAGAAGAAAGGAAGCAAATAGTGAAGTGGTCGTATGAATAGGGAAAGCCACGAAAATTTGCAAGGAAAAAGAAGAGACTTAATGAAACTACGTAGTTTTGACTTAGGTTTTTAAGTTGAAGCAACACAAAATTGTTAAGTCCTTAGAGAAAGCTACGAAACTTCAAAAGAAAAGAGAGGGAGAGGTGACTTTCGGCTGAAGGAAGGAGAAGAAGAAGAGAAGGTTAGGGCTTTAGCTTATTTTTTGTTTTAAAAAAAGAGTTTTGAGAGTTTCTTTAAGAAGGAAGAAGGTAGAAGAAGGTTTAATCCTCCATTAAAGGCAAAATCAGAAATTCATGGGAGGCTTCTAAGGTAAGAGATTTTCGAAAATTTATGGTTTTATAGATGAGTTTTGGTTTTAATGGTTTAGAAAAAACATGGGTAAAGTGATATAGGCTCAATTTCATGCTTTCCTTTCCTTAGAATTGTCAATTTTTGACAACTCATG
>JANVCQ010000232.1:41189931-41208361 GCA_025531925.1 Erythroxylum plowmanianum
TCCCTCCCTCGTGAGATGCGTGCCCAGATGTCACGTAGGACGTCGGACACGTGTCTCGCCAGGGAGGGGTTCCAACAAATAGAGCTTATATATGCTTGATTTATAAGGCTACCAATCCAAGCAATTTAAATTATTATCCTTCTATATCTTGTTGTAACATAGTCTATAAGATCATTTCAAAGATTATATCGAAAAGAATTAAAAATACACTATGAACAGTGAATAACATTTCATAGTTTTCATAAAGGTAAGGTCTATACATAACAATATTATGATGGTTTAGAAGTTTTTGAAAGAACATGATAGATTTTTACAGGGCATTTGATACACTTTAATAGATTTCATCCTTATCAGTATTTAATGTGTGATGAAAACATTAAAGAAACTCTCTGATATGTTTAGGCTGAGGGCTAATGCTAATAAAACCATGATGTATATATCCTTAGATGTCCAAAATTTTTTGAATTTATTCTTCATTACTAGACTAACTAAGTAGAATTTGCCTTTTAAATACCCAAGGATTCTAATAACGTTAAGAAAACCAAAGTACGAAGAATGCATACCAATCTTGGAGATGTTTAAGAAAAAGACCAATGCCTATTAAAATAGATTTTTGTCCATTGTTGCCATGTTATAGCTTATTCAATTATTGTTGACGAATATACTGTTGGACCCCGATCTTTTAGTGGAATTTATAAATATTAAATGTATGAAATGAGTGTTTTTGTATATGTATTGTGTTATAGATGTTATTGTGCTTTAAGGAAAATGATGAGAAAAGAATTGATTGGTTTTAATGACTTTGACATTTTGAATAAATTAGTATGTGTTATGAAATTTATGAAATTGATAGTGAAGGAATTGCTTTAAATAGATAAATGGAGTTGAAAAGCAAGAAATGATTAGTGAAAGTGTTATGAAGCACTTAAAGGCAAATTCAACCTCTAACTAGGTCAATTTTTCAATCAATTTTTCTACCAGAATTTGTCATCCTAAAACAACACCCAAACTTTCAAATTTCATATCTTCCAAATTCCACAATAAAAAATAACATATTATACATCATTGTAAAGCTATAAGCTTCCTCTACAACTTTCAATAAAGCTACTTAATCCAATTCAAACCACATCAGTATAAAATTTGCCTCAAAGTATAGTACACACAAACTTACCCTTAATAGCATTTTTAAAACAAAGCAAAATAACCTTAACTTTGAAAGATCATAAGTTTCAATCCCGATATCGAAAAATGTCATACTTTAAGGCGATAGAAAGCTTTCAATAGAAGCTACAACTTTCATGAAGATTATTTTATCAAATTCTGCCTAAATCAAGCCAGAAAAATTCACAAAGATTTCAGCCCAAAAAGTCAACTTTCTGTTACTATTCATCTCACAAAGTTTCAGATTTTCATAAGTATGGAATTTTTGGACCATGGAATAGGAAGTTATGATTTTTAGAAGTTTCTGTTACTGTTTGGCATGATTATTAGTGGACAAAAATTTTGATTGAAAATTTGACTCCCTTAGAGGCCAAATTGATTTTTCAGTCCTTCATGAAAGTTGTAGGTTGCATTGTGGTTATGGGATGCAAAATTTTCCAATGGGAAATTTGTATTGTTTTGTTTGATGACTAATTCACGTGGGCACGCCATTGAGACGTGGGCACGCCATGGAATAAAATGAAAAAGAAAAAAATTTTATACCGGATTGGATTTGCTTAGATTAAATGTCTTATTGGTTTCCAACGCTAGTTTTCCTAAAAGTTTGCGTTCTCGGATGTCTGAATTTGGCTTTCAGTGTGATTGATCGTTTTGATTTATTTGATTCCAAGCCAATTCGATTAGCTTTCTTTGACTTTCGCCTTATGTTTCCGTTTCGGATTCTTTCGCGTTATGATATGTTTGATTCGTTTCCGCCGCTTTGTTTTTCCGTTTTTCATTTTTTTTCGATTGGGGTCCGGTTCCAAAATCGGGTCCCAACATATACACAATGATTAGACTAGAGTGCCCAACTTTTTGTACCTAAGAGAATAAATAAAGAGATTGAGAAATGCATTAAAAATTTATTATAGTCAGGTAAGGCTGAAAATTTTAAAGGGGAAAAAGTCAGATGGCTAGATCTAAGTTTACCTAAGCAAAAGGGGTGTGGGAATAGTTTCCTTATAGTTTATATAATCAGTATTAATTTCCAAAAGGATATGGAGTGTACTGCCAGACTCTCTGAGCCCTTTTATATTGTTCTATACTTAGAGATGCTATTATATATTAAAAATATACATGGTTGTATATGAGTTAAAGATGTATTTAAAATCCTTTTAGGTATATATGTCAGTGATTTATAATGTTGTATGCTCTTTCATGAACTTAGAGTGCATTGGTATGTGAAATCTTGGAGATTTCTAACATATAAGCTTCTAAGTATATAAAACCGAATCTACTGGATGGATATGACCATGGTGGTTGAGTTAAATGTGTTCTAATGCCTTAGAGATGATTAGACATGATTTATAAACTTATTGGACAGTTAGAAAGCTTCATTGAAAAAGTTGATGTACGTAAGAGCTTATTTTCTAATTATTAAAAATCAAAGGACTTAAATGTAATTTTTCAATTCTTGGAGGATCAATATGTAATTTTATAAAGTTAAGGGACTTCATTATTATTTTCAAAAGTTCAGGGAACAAAATAATAAAAATTTTGGAGATTCCTAAATTTTGGGCTTAATTGCAAATTTAGGAAAAGTTTGGAGGGTAAAATGGTAATTTCACATAACCTGAGGTCAAAAAGATAATTTCACCATATTTTGGTCAAAGAATAGTCAATATTCTAGACCCTTCTTCGTATAGGGTCATGCATCCCATTACTAAGGACTTGAAACACTTTGTTTTAATTAAAAGAAAGGAGAAGAACCATTTTTTGCTATCACTAAAGCCCACCCTTTTTTTATTTTCCAACTCAAATCAAGGTGTTCTAAGCTAATTTGGGGTCAAGGAACTCAAATCTATCATTATATTTGAGAAATTCTCAAAGGATTTTAAGATAGCACCAAAGGAAGGTTTAGGTAAGTTTTGTCTCATCTTTCTCTATATTATGATTTTTGAGTTTGGTGTTAAGATATGTTGTTCTCCATGCTTGAATATATATGAAATATGGTTTAGAATAATGAAATGAGTCATGGAGAAGCCCCCTTAAGTAAAAACTAAAATGCCCTCTCTTTGGTAAAAATTTATGAATTTTTGAATAACTTTTGAAATTGATGATTTAAATAAATTCTATGGTGTTAATTGTACATGTATAATGTGAATTGATGATGAAAAATGAAGAAGATGTATATTAGATGAGTCTTGGTTGAAATGATGGGAGACGGAATTGATTAACGTAATGAGTTGCATAATTATAATGAATATGGCTTAAATGAAGGGAATCGGATTGAATGGAGTGGTGAAATGTGTTTTTGTTTGAAAGTGTTTGTTATATAATAAGTTAGGAGCATAAATTAATATGATAAAGTCTTGAAAATATGACTGGAAATTCATACATTAGGTGTATGATAAAATGTCTAAGTGAACTTGGCTTAGGATTTAAGGATTTGTAATGATATACATTAGAAAGCGACTTTCAAGTTTACTTAGAGTAAACTTGAATTTTGCTCAAATTGATAAGTAATGGCCAAATTTTATAACTTAAAGATAGTGATATTGTTGTTTTATACACTTATGTGTTGATGTATAAATATGAAATATATGTTTGAGTAGTACATACATTGTATATTTTTTATGTATTAAGGCTCGAGAGTTGTGAATTAAGGAGCTCGTATTGAGAATTGTTGAAGTTAAAGGAATGTACACTTTCTTTTGAGGTGAGTTAGGGAAACCATACATCTCAAATGAGATTAGGACATTCCACGACATGCATGAAGACTTATATGTGAATTTTCAATATAGGTAATACATAGTAGAATTGAATCTCAAATGGATGCTAGTATACTTGTGTATTTACTAAACAATATTGAATGTAACTGATGTTTTTATTATGCATTTTGAGAAATGGTATTATTTTCAACAAACCTGCAGTTGAAATGCAAAGGAGAATGTTTTATTTTCTAAAACTACATTTTTGAACAACTTTGCACTTGGAGTACAAAAGATGAATTTTATTGCATGAAATAATTTTTTGAAACTTACATATGCATAATTGAGTCATGTATGATGCATATATGTGTTCTTTATTGGCTTAGAGCTATGGCAAAGTTCTATTTTATCGGTTGGACCGATAAATAAAAGCATGGTGCCTTACTTGATTTTTATACTTAATATTTGTAAATGATTTTTGTGATTGGGGAGGTAACAATTGGCCAATCGTGTGCTAGGGACATCTGATTAAGCGACTCTCGTACCCTTGACGTTAGTACATAAAAGTCGAGTCCCCGTATCGACACCTTTTATGGGACTTGTGAGTGATTCCACTCCTAAGGTCTGGACACCAATGAGGTCATCACCTAGGATCATAACGCTCTTATCGACTGTATTCCGGATTCATCACAGATGAAATTTGAGTCAACACCGAGACTTGGTAGGTGCGCACACTAGTTTGGCCAACTAGTGATGTCACAGATGATTATTTTTGGCTTATTCTGAGATTTATTTTCTGACAAGATTTGATTTATACATATGATGTTTTTTTGCTTTTGTGTACTGGAATTAGAATCTATGTTCACCGGATGAGTGATTAATAGGCTAAGCCTATATGGTTCCTAACCAGTATACGTTGAGTCATAGGCTAAGCCTATGTATTTCTATATCATGTATGTTCACTTCATTATTTATCTATACAGTCTTGTTATGTATAGAGTTTTATTTGTGAAATATATTTTTCTTGCTCACTAAGTACATAGTGTATTCACCCCCTTCACTTTCCAACCATGTAAGTTAATTTAGTGAGCCTGAAGCTCTGTGTGGATCGTGTGATTTTTGACATTTTCGGGGTATTACCGCATGTGGGTAGTCTTTGTTTTGTACTTTTGTTGTATAGTGGCTCATGAACTATTTTTATTAAATTGGTTATGTTGATATACTTTATGACTTTATAAATTAACTCCTGATTGTTTTGTAGTTTGTAAAAAACCTTATGTATGAACTTTTGGTACTATTGTTGAGATTGCTTTTAAGTGGACTTAAAAGTCCATAAGTTATGGTAGAATTTTTAATGTGAATATAGAAGTGCGTTTAAAATTGTTTGCAGGTGTTTGATTGAGTTTTGAAATATTTAAAATACAGTCGTTATGCTGCCTAAATTTTTCAACAAAAAAGGAGAGATATTCAATTAGCCTTGCATAGTTGGGTTAAGGATACAATGAATATCCTTAGCCCAAGTATACGATAGTTATCATGTGCTCGATGTAGTACCGGGTGGTGACATGGAGGTTATTCAACAACAAGGAAGCTTTATAAAGCAAATGGGTAAATGAATACTACATAAGGTAAAAAAGCTTTTCGTAGATGGAGATTAAAAAAAGGAGCATTCTTGGATTTTCATTCAGATGAATAGGAAAAGCAGCCAAATTTATTCTTATATCGAAATTCATATGGGGAATGGGAGCACCACCTACTTTCGGTATGATAATTGGGCCACGCATAGCCCATTACACATAAGGGAGAGACAAAACCATTTAGAAGCTAGGATACCTCTGAATTTAAATGTAAAAGCGATAATTCAGGATAATAGGTAGAGTTATAACTACAAGGGTTCTTCCTACTTGGAAGAACTACTCCCAAGTTATAACCCTAATATCAAGGAGGATAATAAGGTTCTTCTTTGGTTGGCTAACAATTTTCACAAGTTCACCCATGCCTCTTACCTAAAATTATATAGACCTCAGGCTACAAAAGTTTAATGGTTTAGTGTAGTTTAAGGGAAAACCTTAATTTTGAAGGCCTCGTTCATGACTTGGCTATCTACTAGGCTTGATAATTTATGTATCATTTATAAGAAAACTATAGGAACAATTCCTCATTTTTTTCTTCCATTGTCATTATTCATTTACAGTTTAGTCCATGTTATAATAACTGCTGAATATGTTTTATAATGAGATGGAATGGTAGGGGATAATAAAGTGGGCAACTGATACAATCATTAGGATGAAAAAGGATGGAGTAATCTTTAGGATAGCTTTTAGCTATTGTGGTTATCCAATATAGAGAGAAAGAAACCATAGACTCTTTAGAGGAAGATCAATAGATAATCAAATGCTAACCACTAACACAATATGTTGGATTAGGGAAATCCTATTCACTCACAAAGATCATCTTGATGTTAGCTTATGCATGACAATCAACTGGAATTTGGAACTTTAATCTCTACTACATGCCACCTTCATAAGTTCTTTTGCTTTATAGTAATGTGTTGTAAGTAACATAAGTGTCAGACCTTGTATTTTTGTCCTAACTTGATTAGTAATGAAATTCTTTAGTTTTCAAAAGCTGAAAGTGTTTGTGATCAAAATTTCTATGTTTATTGACTTACAAATTGAAGTACTTAATATGCCTTTAAGTAGACTTTACAATAACAAACTTAATTTAATAAAAGTAGAGACTATTTTCACTATCACAGATAAAATCAAAATAAAACAGGAAATTAAGGAACTAAGAAATTACATCCATAAATTTATGTTAAACAACTATCTATTTTAATTCATTCTCCAACATTGAATACAACTATTTAAACTTGTAGTGTCTATACATTTGAGTTGCATAAAAACCTACAATGCTGTCTTAACCATGAGTAGAATACTGTTTTTCCCACTTCAAAGAACAAGTTATTTAACTGAGAGAACTTTTCTATAGAGATTGTATGGATGATTTTTTATTTAATGATGATTCACATTTTACTCTTTTCTAAAAGGACAAGGCAAAAGAATTTAAAATAATATTTTCAACGATAACATTGTCTGATCTATCTTAATATTAGGTTCAAGAATAAGAAGGTTGAGAACCGAATTTTTCTTATTTCCTTCGTGTGTTTTTAAATAAGAGAGTGTGGTAAAAAAGTGTATTAGTTTATTACATTATTGTTCAGTGTTTTAGTCATAATTTTAGAAAAAAAATATTATGGTGAGATATTTTAAAATTAATGAAAAGTTAAATATATATATTTAATGAAAAGATACTATCAATTTTAAATAGGAGAATTTGGTAAAGAAAGGGTGGGTTTATTTTGTTGTCACTACTGAACATTGTTCAATACTTTAGACATAACTTTTTATAAAAGTATCAGATTTAGATCATTCACTATGATATAAAACAATTCATAGTAAGGCATTTAGAGTTGATTCAAGCTCATCGGTAATAAAGTTTAAGTATGTATCGGGACTTCTTCTTTTTTTTTAATCAAACAAAGGAAACTTCATTGATAAACACTGTCAGCAACTAAGGTTGAAGAAATACAAGCAAGAATAGATAAATCCCAATAAACAAGACTTAACATAAGACTAGCATTTCTCGCAAGATAGTGAGCTGCACAGTTCACAGATCTTTTACAAAAACCAAAATGAATATCATTTATGGAATTACAAAGAAATAAGCAATCATTAATAATTAAATCAACTTCGGATCGATTGCGACAAGTTGAAAGAATACCCTAAATAATCAATTGCAAATCAGATTCAATAATAACAGAGTGTAAATTTTACTTTTTAACCCAGCTTAATGCCTTATGAATACCTATAACTTCTGCATTAGACGGATTCAAAATCCCAGGATTAGTCAAATAATATGTTTGAAATTGTTTTCTTAAATAATTTTGTTAATATTAGTCTTCATTTTGATGGAAAATATACCGTAAGAGTAGAAATAACAAGGGGAACAATTTAAAAGACAAATTAGATGGAAAAGGAAGGTAATTCTAATGAATTACATTACCGTCGGTAAGATTTGCATAATGTTTGAACATCTTTCAACTACAAAAAATGATTTAAGATATCTTTTATATGAAGCTAATAATGCCTGTCAATTGGAATTTTAGGTTTATTATTTTGTTAATTGTGCATGTTAAATGTCTTATTGAGTGCTAATTAATTATTTTCAACTTTTAGATTTCCCTTTGAGGTAAATTAGTGGAAAACTCTTATTCAAAATATTTGACAAAAAATTATATCTTGTTATTTGTTAACTCTAAGGATTAACTCTAGTATGTATGCGTGTGACCTGTGGTGAAGAGTCCGATTAGTTGGAGTTTATAGTCGGCGCCATAATGTGACAGAGATCGTTCTATTGCTTGGGACGAAATAAACGGGGTTAAAAATAGAGTATGTATCATTTTGTTATCCAGAGAAATTTCTTTGTTTTTTTTTTGGTAAAAGAGAAGTGAGCAAAGCTCACAAAAGTTAAAAAACTACCTAATATAAGAAACTCCAATTAAATAATGATTAATTCATCTACTAATACTAGGAAACTTGTCCTAAAGCATGAAATTCAGGAGGAAAATCAAAAATAAGGTGATAAAAAGAATCAACAACAAAGTTCTCTTATCTATAATTTAAGTGAGTTTTATATTATTGAAACCCTTTAGTAATTCTAAAATTCTGTCAACAAGCGACAAACAATTTCTATTTGCTTAGATATTACTGGTCAACATTTTGATAACAATCTTATTATCATTTTCTATGAGAAGATCCAAATAGGAAATATTATAAATGAGTTGAATCCCAAAGAGCCCAATTTTCACATGCTACGTACTTTATCAGAAGTGCTGTTAACGCCACGTGTTACTCGTTTCTGCTTTCACAAGCCTATGTATATGTGGACTAGTGTCTTATCTGACACAGCTGAATTTAATCTTCACATGTAACGATGGAAGGCGGAGAGAGAGTTCCGCCGACTGCAAGACCGTTAAAAATTGGGTTCAGTGGGCCTGCCAAGCACTTCACGGATGCCATTCCCATCGGAAATGGCCGCCTCGGTGCCATGGTGTGGGGCGGCGTCTCATCGGAACTTATCCAGCTCAATGGTAACTATTGTAATGATGTAAGCTTTTAAATTGAATAGTTTCTTGAAAATGGTAAGATGTTAATTATGATTAGAGCTTCCTTCTAGAGGACACGCTCTGGACTGGAGTTCCAGGGAACTATACAAACCCTAATGCTCCTGAGGCTTTGAGTGTGGTGAGGAGTCTTGTTGACGAGGGTGAATATACACAAGCTACCGCAGAAGCTGTCAATTTGCTCGGTGCTCGTAAGAATGTATGTTGCCATTTAGAGTTGCTGCCTTTCTTGTTTTCCTTTCAATGATATTGATTGTCCTAATCTTGTGCTTTTGATGATTAAGGCTTACCAACTACTTGGTGATATAAAGTTAGAGTTTGATGATTCCCATCTGAGTTATGTTGAAGAAACATATTATAGGGAGCTGGACTTGGATACTGCAACGGCATTGGTGAAGTACTCTGTTGGTGAGGTGAAATTTACACGAGAACATTTTGCATCTAATCCTGATCAAGCGCTTGTGATGAAATTTTCGGGAAGCAAACCAGGGTGTTTATCTTTTAGAGTGTCCTTACACAGTAAGTTAGATCATCATGCTTATGTTAATGGAAAGAGTCAGATTATAATGGAAGGAAGTTGCCTTGGAGAATTGATCCCATGGAATGCGAAGGAAAATGAGTATCCAGCAAAAGATAAAGGAAACAAGGATCCAATGGGGATTCGGTTTTCTGCTGTTCTTGATTTACATATTAGTGATGGCACAGGTGTGATACATGTTTTAGATGATAAGACTTTGAAGGTTGAAGGTTCAGATTGGGCTGTGTTGCGTTTAGCGGCTTCATCTACATTTGATGGCCCTTTCACTAACCCTTCAGATTCAAAGAGAGATCCTACTTCTGCATCTTTACATGTGCTGGAGTCAGTATCAAACCTGTCTTATGCTGATCTTTATGCACGTCATTTGGATGATTATCAGAACCTTTTCCACCGTGTTTCATTGCATTTGCGTAAAAGCTCTAACAGATTTACAGGAGATGAGTCCCTGGAGACCAAGAACCTTGTGCCTTCTGTGAAAAACCTTCAAGTGAAACAGGAAAATGATGTGATGATTCCAACTGCAGAAAGGATACAATCTTTTCAATCTGATGAAGACCCATCATTGCTGGAGCTTCTATTCCAGTTTGGCCGATATTTGCTTATCTCTTGTTCACGCCCTGGAACACAGGTGGCCAATTTGCAGGGAATATGGAACAAGGATCCTCAGCCAAAATGGGAGTATGTTGGTTGTTTTTGGTGCACCCACTCTTTTAATCTGTTATATCTTGTTACTTCTCAATACTTCTTAGCTATTTATTAATTGCTGCCAAGGTCCTCACAGATTCTCATAATACCATTTTACTAAGAATGAACTCCATTATGCTTCTGATTGATATCCATGAAATAATCTGACACTTTTAACATAAAATTGAAGCAGCAACTAGCAGGCGTACTGTTTTTGTTGTAGGGTTAATAATTGACGGACTAGCTAATGTTATTGGTTTAATTTTTGTAATTCTGCCGTTGATTATATTGACCTTGTTGGTCTTCTTTTAAAACAGAACATAAGTTGACAAACTTCAAAATGGAATGGGGATCAGAACCTGATGATTAAATATGATTCAGCAATGGATTTTACCTCTTCTTTTTAACAATATGATGTTGGTATCTCCATTCATAAAGAAAAGGAGAGATTCTATAAAAAATGAGTGGACAGGAGAAAAAGAGAAGGATATTTCTTGCATTCAATCTTTAGCGCATCTATCTCTGTTTTCAGGTGTGCTCCTCACTTGAACATCAATCTTGAAATGAATTATTGGCCTTCGTTGCCTTGCAACCTTAGTGAATGCCAAGAGCCCTTGTTTGACTTCATCAAGTCTCTGTCAGTTAATGGAAGTAAAACTGCACAAGTAAGAACCAATCCCACTGATGAGACTATCAAATACATTAAAGATAGGATCTAGTTCTTTATTATCTTTAATCTGATAATATTGCTAGATTTATGGAAATTAAGGAGTATCTAACTTTTTTAAGAGGAGGATTAAGAAATCTAAGATGCCATAGTTAGCATCTTAAGTTCTGAAATAACAGACTGCTGAAGTGTATTTTCATGATTAGTAAGTTCCCATGTCAGAGAAGGCCTAAACAGATCCCTATCCAGGTCATTAATTCCTCAAATTGTTATTTCTTCCTATGTTTCTTATCTAGATTCAGAATTTGATAGGTAAATTACAAAGCACATGGGTGGGTTGTGCATCATTCCTCTGACATCTGGGCGAAATCATCAGCAGATACACTTGATCCTACATATGCACTGTGGCCAATGGGCGGGGCATGGCTTTGTTTACATCTTTGGGAACACTATAATTTCACATTCGAAAAAGTAAGATTGTGATCCATAGCTGAATTTTCATCTTGCATTCATTTGATTTATGCCTACATATATCCTCCCTGTAACAAAAGCCTGCATCTTTCTGCAATACTGTTGGATTATAATGAACTGTTGGCACCAGTCCTATATTGTGTCTCTGCTATCTCATGCAACACTAAATGAAGAAGTTCTCCACCATGTGTATTTTCACATGCTCAAGTCTTAACATAATAAAAAGATTGGTTTCCCTTTTAATTGACTGCTGACTAAGATAAGAAATTAAGAAAACTCTAGAAATAGAAACAAAAACCTGTTGATGGCTTCTCCAACTAAACCATAGTTGATGAGGAGAAACATCTGCCGATGCAGATGAATGTAAAGAATTATATTTTCATTTTTGTACTGTACATTACTATATAATTCTCAGAACAGTTTTAGTTTATGAGAACATCATACATGGATTTAGGAAGATAAGTTACTTTAGTTTTCTTACTGGTTTAGTTGAGAAGCATGAGATTCTAGGATTGAAGTAACTAAGTTCTGTCTTGCGTCTGGAACTTGTACAATTTCATGAGGTCATCCATGACTGAAGATTACCATTTCATTTCTGCTGAAGCTTCCCACTCTT
The DNA here is from genome assembly GCA_025531925.1 of Erythroxylum plowmanianum. NCBI lineage: Eukaryota > Viridiplantae > Streptophyta > Magnoliopsida > Malpighiales > Erythroxylaceae > Erythroxylum > Erythroxylum plowmanianum. The sequence continues at coordinate 41,201,944 of JANVCQ010000232.1, forward strand.
GGTGATATTGTTTTTGTGCACCCTTTGCTAATTTTTCATAAATTTCTAGGACTTTCTTGAAGCAAAGGCATATCCTCTGTTGGAAGGATGTGCATCATTTTTGTTGGACTGGTTGATTGATGAGCATGGGAAATATCTGGTAACCAATCCATCCACTTCTCCTGAACATGCTTTTATCACTTCAGATGGCACACATGCCAGTGTTAGCTACTCATCAACCATGGACATAATGATCATAAAAGAAGTATTTCATGGACTTGTTTCTGCTTCTGAGGTGAGGCTCTTATTCTACATTTGATACTATAATGATAATCTTGTGCGTTGGTTGTCTGGCTTTCTTGTTAACCTACCTACGGAACAGGTTTTAGGAAGAAATGAGGATCCTCTGGTTCAGAAAGTTAAAATGGCTCAAGCAAGGCTTCGTCCCATAAGAATTGCTCAAGATGGTTCTGTCATGGAATGGGTATGCAATTGACTTGCATACTGATTTATCAATTCTCTCTTGAGAGGTCTTATATATGTTTGTTTGAGTGAAGTTCCTTTATAGCTGCTGAAATTGACTTGTTTATAGTTCTTCCGTAGAGCAGGCAGAAGATTTTAAGGATTCAGAGGTGCACCATCGACATCTTTCACATTTATTTGGTCTCTTTCCGGGGCATACATTGTCCCCTGAGGAAAATCCAGATCTTTGTAAAGCAGCAGAGAAAACCCTTTATAAACGAGGTATGTCTAGATTTACTGACTAAACTGGTTGTTTGACCATTAAATAACTAACTAGCTTCTGGTTTTGGATTATCAGAGTGGATTCCTGCTGTTTTGTTAAAAAACAATAGCTCTTCTTCCATAGCTGGCAGATTATGATAATATTTTCTTACCCTGAGAAAACAAAATCCTTGCCTAGGACAGTGCCATATCAATGCAACTCCCAAGGGCATATGCAAATAGTAATTTTTCATTTGAAACTAGGTTGTGATTAGAAATGCAAAGATAAAAATGAGGCCAGTAGTGTCACAAAATTGAGCAACATGCATAAGAAAGAGTTTTTGTTACATGTTTGACAATTTCGATTAGAGAACTTTGCACCTTCATGTTCTCCAAGGTGCCAAATATGCAAATTTCCATGGTAGCCTTGTTTCCTGAAGGGCGTTAAATCAGTTAATTTGTCTTAACCCACTCAATAATTTATCTAATTGGTTATTGTAGCTAGTTTCTTCTTATTGTGTAAAAGCAAATCGAGGCTCTCAATTGACTTTATTTACTTGGATTTCATAGTCATATTATATTTCTTCTTGTCCTTTGGTTCATGAAAGCAGGAGAGGATGGTCCAACATGGTCAACAGCATGGAAAATTGCTTTATGGGCCCGTCTACGAAATAGTGAACATGCTTACAAGATGGTTAAACATTTGATTAAGTTGGCAACTCCGGATGCTGAGGTTGGCTTTGAAGGTGGTGTGTACAGTAACTTATTTACTGCACACCCTCCTTTCCAGATTGATGGCAATTTCGGGTAAGACTATCACTTGTGGTACTGCAACAATGAACATGTACCAGTTAACTAGCAATTAATTCCATTCCTAACTTGACGAAGCTCGATCTCTTGTGTATTTTAGTCTGACTGATTCATGCCTTAAATATTAAGATAGAGGAGGAAACGTAACAGGCAGGTTGTCTTATAGAGATCCACAGCTTTATTATGTTTTACTGAAGCATAGATTTTATTTTGGTGGAGAATGCTCGATGTCTTTACTAGATCAAATAAAATAGTCACATCTACGACAGATTTTTCAATCGTATTTTCCCATTCAGCTAGATCAACTGTTTAGCCTCCTAATAAAACAGCTAAGACCTTCATGTTGGAAATTCTTACAAGTTACTGCTTACTAGTTGGAATTTGAATGAGAAGCATGGACCTGAAGCTATCAGCCAAGGTTGCAATAGCAACTTCATTACATCTATCATGATTCTGTTTGTTGTTGGATTGTCCATCTTTTTATTACAAGTACCTGTAGTGATCTCATCCTTGTTTGTTACTAAACTAGTAACCTATTTTCTCCAAGTCCAAAATATATTTCAATTTGTAGTTAGAACTTGAAACCCTTCTTACTTAATGTAGAAAGGTGGGCACTATTACCAAATAACACTTTGGTGCATCTATATTGTCAGTACCCCTGCAACTTTTTGTTTTCAGGTTTACAGCTGCAATTGCAGAAATGCTGGTGCAGAGTACATTACAGGATTTGTTCTTACTTCCTGCGCTGCCCAAGGAAAAATGGCCAAATGGAAACGTCAAAGGATTAAAGGCGCGAGGAGGTTTGACAGTGAATATAAGCTGGGAAGAAGGGTATCTCCAAGAAGCTAGTCTTTGGCTGAAGGACCAAAGCTCTTTCCATAGAATACATTATGAAGGAAACACCGTAAGAGCAACCTTGTCACCACACACAATTTACAAATTTAATTCAAAGTTACAGTGTGTATATGCAAGCTCCGTTCCTGAGCTGGTTGGTTCTTGAGAATCAGGATACTACTTTTGCACTTCTAAAAGTCTGTGAATAAATTCCTACCTTAATCTTAACGTTCCGAAGGTCCTAACGAGAATGTTTTATGGCTTAGTCTTGTCATAAATATTTAGCAGAGAGAGAAAAGCGTGTGAGCAAATCCAAATTTCACCCTTTCCTACCAAATTGATGTATCAAATACGTTTTAAAGACTATTTTAATCTGCCTTCTACAGCTAGCGAAATTCCAAACCACAAAAATAAAATTGGTAAGTTAATGCGAGTCGAAAACAATCGCACAAGCTTACTGCAATCGGATGGCCAGAAACCTTAGTGGTTATCTTATACACCCAATCTAACGGATCTCATTATTTATCTCGTCTTCCTGAAACTCGTTTAAACCCCCGACGAAAAAACCCCACGCACTCAAGTCCGAGGACCTGGCTTCTCCAAAGAGACTGAAACATCATTGATCATACAATGGCTTGGCGCAGTGTAGGATCGCTGTCTCGCTCTATTAGCTCTGCAGCAAGATCTTCGCCGATTCGTTCTTCCCCGCCGCTTCCCCGCATCCGCCCGCTTACCACTCCCCGCCGACAATCCCGCCGCTTCTTATTGTCTCCTTCTAGGTTCTTAAAAACTTTTACTTTCTATTAGTCTGGAATGCTGCTCGAATTTCAGGCATCTTGTGTGATTTAGTTCTAAAGTCTCTCTCTCTCTTTTTTCTTTTTTTGTATGAAGTTGAATTGTTTATCTTACATAGTATGAATCAATGAAATTTAATGTGAGATACAGTTCAGTGAGAGTTTTATGTCTGGATTTGGAGATTTTCTGAGATTTCTTGTTGTGTGTTGGTTTTTACTAACGATTTATCTTTTCGTGTTTGCGTTCCAGGAACTTTCGGGAACTTGGATGTGCGCAATCGTTGTTGCCTCTACATGGCATGTCCACTTCAGCACACCTCGCATCACGCTTCAATTCTAAGTTGCGGGCTTTTTGTGAGCTGTCTCACGGTACCTTCCGTCGTTCTTGTCAGGATCGCTAGTAATCTCTTTGTGAGTCTTGATGTTTTCTAGGGTGCATAACAGAATAGGAGCACGATGTTTTTGAATTGTTGTTATTCAGAAACTGTTGCTTGAATAACTTCAATTTGAAACATGAACTCTTTATTTGGTTTTTCTTAAAGTAGTCAAATATTTGTTTGGTAAATCAGCTTCCAACAAACTGGTTTTAATTTTTTCCTTCCAAGCTTTTTAAAAATTGGTTAATAAGAAAGGCTGGGATTTGATAGGATGGAATGGAAAAGACGGGTGATGGACGTGGATTTGCATTCAGCTAAAGGAGCAGCATTGACCCACAATTGTAGGTTTCTTGTTTTTATGTTCTCTGCTGTTTAGAATATGAAAGACATTGAAGCCAAACGTCACTATAGTGAATGCTAAACAAGAAGTGAACTTCTTTCATCATTTCCTGTGTTTAGTAAAAGTTGAATCAACATTCATTATTTTGCAACGCTATTTGTACTAAGAAAGCAGTTCAGTATTGTATTGCCATACAAATGATCTGTAAGGCATTTTTATTTTTCATGTTCCCACATCTTTACATGGATTATACACGGTGCTATTTTCAAGTTGAATGTGTAGAACCTGTGGTTTATATTTTTACTCAATTGCTTCATACTTATGAACCATGATATATGACTGTTCATTTTTGGTTTATGTTTCAATAGATGAAACAAAAATATGCGCTGGCTAGAGGTCTTGTGGAGAACGCATATTGTGTTCTTACTTGATAAAATATTCCATAATCTAGGATTTGAAATTCTCATTTCTTTATTTAGAATTGTTTTTCTATTTGTTGAGACATTAAGCTCAATACGCTACCATTACAGTGGCCATAGCTTTTATTTTCCAAGCTCTGGGTGTTCAAATCGTTGGTTTATTTTCATTATTTGCTTTTGGAATGTAATGTTTTGTTGTAATTATAAAATCATTTGGCTTTTCTGATCTGTTCTTTCCACACGGTTAATAATTTTTTGTTTTGTTGTCACAGTTACTTGAAGGACTATGGTATCAGCTCAGTAAGTGCAAAACAGATACTCATGAAGTTAAGAAACTGGGAATTTCCTGTGGGAAGTTAGGCATTTTGATAGGATGGTTGAATAAAACTTTAATGTTTCAAGTTTCTTCCATGGTTAATATGGTTAGAGACAAGCTTGGTAGGTTGCTTAATAGGCATCCAATTTCTCGTACCTAGTGACACCGATTCGTGTGTTATCAGGAAGATTATATACTAATGTTATAAACACATGCTGGGTTTTAGTGCTTTTCATCTTTGTTTTTCTCATGCAAGTTTTGAATGTTTCCAGCTTATCTTATTTTACCCTCCCCTGGAATCATGCAACTAAGAATTAACGAGGACTCTCCAGAATAGGCTAAGTGCTAATAAACATTATTTGAAGAGTATGTTTTATGCTTATGCACCAACTTTGGGACTTCTAGCTTTTCATTTTCCAAAATTCCATTTCCTGTTTTAATGATCTAGTGGCAAATAAACGGGAATGGATGAAACAATGTTAGGAATGGTAATTAGCGTCCGGCCGATCATCTTAGAACAGGTTCGAGCTTGATCCAAAGTTTGATCCGGTTTAACTTGCATCATCCGAATCCAAACTTGATCGGGTTTGGACAGATAGAAGCTTGCTCGAAATCGGATCTAACCCATCTCAAAACTTGACCCAATCCAATTGAAACGCCACCTGATGATGCCTTAGGATCCTCTTCAATTTATACTCTCCGTTGTGTCTTGTCCGTTCTTTTCTATCAGCGTCTCTCCATCAACTTTGTCTAAACATTTGATCTGTCAGTCTCAAAAGTACAAATTGGTCCAACTACTTTTGTTTCTAGCAGAGATAAAACAAGGAAAACCATCTATTGAAGCAACAAATAATTTGTTATTCTGTTATCAAATTGATTGGTTGGATTTTATTCTTATTCCCTTTTGTCGGGTAGCAAAGTTTGTTTTTAGAGTCAATCAGAAAAGCTATATAAAAATGATGCTCACTGTACACATTTCAATATACGAAATGAAGCAAACATATTTCTTTTTCCCCTTCTATCTTTTCGATCCTAGTTTTGAACATGGTATCAGAGCCAGCAAAACCCTCGATTTCTTTTCTCTTTCAGTCATTTCTTGTTAATATCCTTCATTCCTCTGTCATATTTCGTTATGGCATTTCAACAAACACCTTCACCGCTAGACTTCAACCATCCCCTGTTCCTTCATCCGTTTGACACTCCCGGAGCTATGCTTGTTTCCCATCAGCTTGTTGGCATCGACAACTACAGTGTTTGGAGCAGATCGATGCGGATTGCTCTCTTAGCCAAAAATAAACTTGGCTTCGTCGATGGTACGTGCAAAAGGGAAGCTTACCCAGATGAACTCCACTCTTATTGGGATCGCTGTAACGCAATAGTCCTCTCTTGGCTTCTGAACACCGTCTCCAAAGATCTCTCTGCTGGTATAGTTTTTGCTTCTAACGCCGCCGCCGTTTGGTTGGATCTAAAGGAACGTTTTGACAAAGTTGACGGTTCTTGAATTTTTTACCTTCATCAGACCATTTCCTCTCATACTCAGGGAACATCTTCGATCTCTGATTATTACACCAAGCTTCACCTTCTGTGGGATGAGTACGATACTCTTCTTCCGATCACCACCTGCGATTGTGACGGCTCTCGGAAAAATTCTTCTCATCATCTTCAGCAACGACTGTTTCAGCTCTTGATGGGTTTAAACGATTCTTATTCGGCTGTTCGTAGCCAGCTCTTACTGATGCAGCCACTACTGACTGTTAATCAGGCTTACTCAATGTTACATCAAGAGGAATCCCAACGTAAGTTATCCTCTTCCTTCATCACTGCCT
>JANVCQ010000232.1:41220161-41231627 GCA_025531925.1 Erythroxylum plowmanianum
GGTGTTTAGTAAGAAATGAAGAGGACAATAATTCTTAAAGAAGCAAAGTGAAAAAGTTAGACAAAGTTCAACATGATTAGGGTGAGAGTGAGGTATCGTGAGTGAGGAAGAGAACACATGAAGAAGATGAAGAAAAGAAGAAGAAGAAGGAGAAATAGAGTATGTCTCGTAAAAGACAAGTGAAAGACCATAAATATGGGTCTTTCACTTAAGAATTTCGTAGGTTAAACAAGTGGTGTGGCAAGTCATGTCACTTTCTCAAGGTCCCTTCTTGGTCTTTTAATCTACTTGTCAATTTATCTCCAATTTCTACTCTAATGGTCTCTCAATTTTCAATGGCACTCGTAAAATCCTGAAGTCGCTTATCAAAATTTCCATTGTCATTGGACAGAAGTTTCTACTACCATTTATTAATGGTTTTGCCACTTGACAATTTTCCTAATCCAAAAATACCCAAATTTTCAGAAATTTTTCCTACAATTCACTAAAAATTTTACATCACTAAATATACCCTCCAAACCAATTCTCAACATATAAAAAACCACATTTCTCAATATGTTCACATATATAAACAATTATACCCGAAAATTGTCAATGAATGTATGTACAATTATATTTATGTGCAAAGATTCAATATTCTTGTGTATGTGCATCTTGTGTAATGCATGAGCATGAAATGTGTTTTCCTAATTTCTCAATAATCTGTCACATTTACTATTTTAGCCTTAATATGGGTAACGGGATGTTACAATTTAAACCAAAATTTTTGGTATATTTTACAAAACACCATAATATCAAAAGCTATAAGATTTGATAATAGTATGAAGTTAAAGGATTTAGAAACTGAGATGCATGATCCCACCTGAAAATGGTCTAAATGAAAAGAAACCTGTCAGAACCAATTTGCCGCCTCTTAAAAGAAAATGATGATAGCTTTCTTCGGAATTTCTCTATCACAATAGCAAAAGGCATCTAACCGGAGCTTTCACTTCGGAGATTCTTCTTTGGTCAAATTTATGCACCTTTCTTATAATTCGTTCTCTTATAAGATTGATCCAATCCAATAAAAGTAATGGAGACAGGTCCACTCCACCGCCTTTACATCATCAAATTCATGTCCAACAGTGTCTTATCGCCTCTCCATTACCACAACATCTTCGATTCTTATTCCATTTTCAACTCGTGTAGCTTTACATCTGTTTTATGCTATTTGGGTCACATTCTTACCATAATGTTAGGTAAAGTATATTTCCACTAATAAAGATTATCTTGTCATTTTTCTTACTACATTTTAACTCGTAAACAGGACCTGAAATCAAGTTCAATATCAGGCTTCGAGTTTGAAAATATGTAACAGGAAAAGTAGCACTTGTTAAAATCCAACCATATAAAAAACTAAAAACCCAAGTACAAGTGGGAAGTTTATGGTCATTACCTTTATTAACGAAGTGATTGGAAGTAAAGAGAAATGGCAGGTCACGCACTTGCTTATAACATGACAAAAAAAGCCTGGGATGGAAGTGAATGGACGAAAATAATCTAATCAGAATTAGACTCAGATTAACAAGTTTGAATCTTTTTCGAGAGTTTGATCCGAATTGTTTCACCCCCACTATTTTTCCTGTAGTAATACACTAGAAATTGTCTTAAAGTTAAATAAAATTATCATATTAAAATTTTAACTACATAATACAATAAAACAATAAATAATTCAATGATAAAATTTCTATATTAATATTTCAAAATTTTAAGAGCGATTAAACTAAACTAATTTAGAAATTAAATATGATATAATCTAATATTAATATATGTTTAGATATGAGATGAAAATTTAGATAATATATTTGCAAGCAATTATAGAAAACTACTATTTGGAATATCTACTTCTTTATTTGCTAATCTCTTTCGTTTTTGCAAGTGATATTCAACAAGTTTGTCGTTTGTGCTATTTTTATTGCTAATTAAATTAAAATTTATTTTGCAGAGTTATTATGCGTGTCATTCATATAATTGTTTAGAAACATTATAATGAGATGAATTTGAGAGTTTTATAAGTATAATTAGATGGTTTAATACGATAAGTAGACTCTTTATAATATAAATTAGGATGTCAAAAAAAGTGACCAATGACAATGAATCAATATTGTCATGAAATTCTTGGTTTAACTATCCATAGAAAGGTAGAGTGGTAAAGGTAGAGATAGAAAGAGAAACAACGTTCGGAAAGAGGAAAAACGTTCAGAAAATTTTTGTTTTTGAAACCGATCACTGTGACGTCCGTGCTACGACGCTGAGCCTCCTGCTCACCTTCCAAACTGCCATTTTCTTGCTCTTCACATGCCCCACGTCTTAGCCCATGACGATCCCGCAGGAGATGGGCAACTATAGCCGCGTCCTTCCCCCCGCCCGACCTCCGGAGCTCCATCAAGACCCACGCCCATCGAAGAGAACGTGACCCCCAAACAAGATACCAGTTTCTAATCGTCTTCAATAGCCTGCTATGGGCTCATGGAGGGATGAAGTCTTAAATCGGGAAAGAGACAAAGAAGTGGCATATGTGGCTCAAGATCAAACTCTGGTGGATCTCATCGCCAACGACATTGTCAAGAGAGAATTTAAAGATGGTAATCGACTTTTCCCTATGTTTACTGTTGATCGGGATTACATGGCTAGGCTTGAGGGGTAGTGGAGACAAGTAGTCATGGTTAAACTTCTCGGTAGAACTATTTCCTTTAGAGTTCTTTACACGAAGATTGAATTTCTAAGGAAGTCTTGGGGGGTTTGATGTTTAGGACTTAGGCCATGATTATTTTCTGGTTAAGTTTGATCATAAGAATGATTTTGATAATGTGCTCAGTGGTAGTCCATGGTTGGTCTTTGATCATTACTTGTCTGTTCGATCATGGTCCCCCGGGTTCCCAGTAGCACGTGCCACGGTTGAATCTACTATAGTTTTGCCTAGATTCCCAGATGTTTCAGTTCAATATTATGATGAAGATCTTCTTCTTGTGTTGGCTTCTGGTGTAGGTCGGTTTGTTAAGGTTGATAGACATACCACACTTGCTAACAGAGGCCGATTTGTAAGAGTGTGTGTTGAGATTAATTTGGATACGTCATTGGTTGGACAAGTTGAGTTGGATGGTTATACGTATTTTGTTGAGTACGAGGGCTTCCATACAATTTGCTTTAAATGTAGGAAGTATGGGCATAAGGATAGGGACTGTCCTCTCATCAAAAGTACGTCACCTGAGTGGGAAAATCCTCACCTCCTTCTAGAAATGGGCGAAGATCTTCCTCCCACGCCTGACGTAGATAATGGGAATAGTGCGGTTTAGGATCCCCTTAGTGGCTTTGGAGCCTAGATGGTGGTTGAAAATAAACCCCGTCAATCTACTCGTACTAGACAAACTGTGGGGAAAATGGCTAGTAATACGCTGGCAACTAATACAAGATTTTCTAATCTTCAGGTGGATGACTTTGATAAGGGAGAACTATTGGCATCTGTCGATTAAGGTGGGGATAACGCGGGACTGCGGGCTTTCAGTTTTGGGATAGGCCACTCCATTGCGCCTAAAGGGCCAAGTAGGGGATGTAAGTCTGGGTCAACTTCTCTGAAAAGTGGCATTGCCTCTGGCGCCACTCCTGTGTCGACTGATCCCTCATCTATGAAGCTTACATCAGGCCCTGTTACTGACAAGATCACCTCTGATGTGCAAAGCCAGCAAGCTTCAGGTAGTATTTAAGACAACAATATAGAGGTTAGGGGTAAGGCTAAGGCTTTGACCTTTGGTAAGATAATGCAGCGTCCTCATCCAGCTGAAACCATATAGGAGATTGCGGCCTCTTTCCTGCAAGCTTTTCAATATGCTCCTCTAGCTACGACTCAGGATGATTCCATGGCCACACTCCATGATCCACCTGATCCCCAACACATTGATTTTAATCCCCAACACATTGATTTTAGGGCTAAACCCCTGATGATGGCGGCTTTAGGTCTTGTGTCCCTTCATCACTGGAAAAGGACTCTATGGCGCTGGATGCACCCGCTTAGGAGGCGGACAAGGATGTAGTGCCAAGCTCTTTGGCTTGATTTCATCTTGATCTTGGTTTGCCATCTCTTCTTTTATTTTATCTTTTAATGATACATTCTTTTAACATTTTAGCTTGGAATTGTTGTGGTACAGGTCGGTTAGATTTCTCTTATGTTATCAAAGATCTTGTCCGTACTTATAAACCAGATATTCTCATTCTAGTGGAAACTCACATCTCGGGGAAGCGAGCTCAACAAGCAACAACAATTTGTGGCTTCTCCCATATGTTTCATATCGATCCCACTGGTTTCTCAGGTGGTATTTGGTGTTTATGGAAGGATCATACTGTCCAAGTTCAAGTTTTGGTTTTTCACAAACAATTTGTTCATCTCTTGGTAGCAGTGGGGAACTCTCGTCCTTGGTTTTTGACAGTTGTTTATGCTTCCCCTCAAGCCCCATGCTGCCGCATTTTTTGGTGGGAAATGTCCCATCTTAGCCAGGTTATTGACAGGCCTTGGGTTCTTTTTAGGGATTTTAATGATTATAGTTGTGCCTCGGAAAAGAAAGTGGGCAGTTTCTCATTCAGTCGCGCTCGCTTGTTTCGTGAGAATATGGATGACTGCGCTTTATTGGACCTTGGGTTTAAGGGCAACCAGTTTATGTATCGAAGGAAGTTGTATGGTATATTCTCCACTTATGTCAAGCTGGACCGAGCCCTTTGCAATGTAGATTGGCGTGTTCTCTTCCCAGAGGCCTCTCTATATCACTTGCCACGCACTTAGTCAGGTCATAATTCAATTTTACTTCGCTTATTTGGTAATGTCCCTTTTACATCTTTAAGGGCCTTCCATTTCCAAGCTGCTTAGACTTTACATGAGGGCTTTCAAGAGGTTGTTGGGACTACCTGGCTAGCCCCCCACACCTCTCTTTCGGATGCTCTCTCTCATGTTAAACATGCTACTTTGAGTTTCAATAAGGAGGTATTTGGCAATATCTTTCATAAAAAGCGCATAACTCTTGCCAGATTGGAGGGTATTCAAAAATATCTTAGCCATCGACATTCCAATTTCTTATTATCCCTGGAGCAAGACTTAATAGCACAATACAACAACATCCTTCAGCAAGAAGAACTCCTTTGGTTTTAGAAGTCGCAAGTGCAATGGCTGCAGCATGGGGAATGAAATACTAAATTTTTTCATACCATAACCATCTGCAAGCGTAAATGCAATAGAATTGAGCGGATTCAAAGTATGGATGGGGCATGGCTAGTTGATGATGCTGCCATTCAGACAGAGGTTCTTGATTTTTACAAGAATTTATTTTGTGTTGCTGAGAGTATCACCATGCCTTTTCCTAATGCCACTCTTCATCCCCGACTCTCCGAGGAGGGGATCACGTCGTTGCTTAGGCCCATTTCTAAGGATGAAGTTTTTGCAACTTTGAGATCAATTAAGCCTTATAAAGCCCCATGTCCCGCTAGTTTTCAACCCATGTTTTATAAAAAATATTGGAATACTATTATGGACACTGTGTTTTCTATGGTTAAACAAACTTTAATACTAGAAGTTATCCCCCGACGATTACAGATACTTCAATCGTGCTCATCCTAAAAGAAGCTCATCCTATAAATCTGGCTCAATTTTGTCCGATTTGCCTTTGCAATGTGAGCTACAAGATCCTCACTAAACTCTTGGTTCAGAGACTACGTTGCTTTTTGGAGGATTTAGTTAGTCCTATACAGGGCGCCTTTATCCTTGGAAGGACAACAACTGATAATATTATTCTTACGAAAGAGCTTATCCATACAATTCGTCGTATTAAGAAGAGAACTCGACGTTTAACTATGAAAATTGATGTTGCTAAAGCTTATGATAGGCTTGATTGGAGGTTTCTTGAGCAGACCCTCAATGATTTTGACTTTCCTTCCTGCCTGACCTCTCTTATTATGTCTTATGTGACTCAATCCCGACTAACTATCCAGTGGAATGGGTCATGTCTCCCGACTTTCTCTCCTAAATGTGGACTGCACCAAGGGGATCCTCTATCACTGTATCTTTTTATCCTTTGCATGGAGAAGCTATCTCTCCTTATCTCTTCCAAGACCCTATACAGCCAGTGGTATCCTATTCGGATTAGTCGCGATGGCCCCTTATTTCTCATCTCCTTTTTTGCATATGATGTTTTGCTATTTTCTGATGCTTCAGTTGGAAAATGCCAGGTTGTTTTAGATACTTTACATAATTTTTGCGACTACTTGGGTATGATGGTTAATGCTCAAAAATTTCGAGCCTTAATCTCTCCCTATGCTACGAATGCTCACAAAGCATTGCTTAGATGTCAATTTGGCCTGCATTTTACTTTGGACTTGGGTTTGTATCTGGAGGTTCCTTTGCAGGAGTGTGCTAGTAAAATAGCCTACAAGCATGTCATTGAGAAAATGAATTTTCAATTGCATTGCTAGAAGGCGAAGCTTTTAAATAAAGCAGGGCAACATACACTAGTCCAATCTACATTGTCTACTATTCCCATTTACACCATGCAAACCACTTGATTACCTTCCGGGCTCTGTATAGAGCTTGATAGACTTTATAGGAATTTTCTTTAGAACTCGATGGACAGTCGCGAGGGGATCCATTTACTTAACTGGGAGATGGTTTGCAGCGCTAAACGCATTGGGGGTTAGGTCTTCGTATGGCTTAGGAAAATAATATTGCCTTACTTGGAAAGCTAATTTGGTCTTTAATCTCTAAGCCCTGGACCCACGTGCTTGGCTCTAAATATTGGGCACCAATTTCGAAACCCAACTCTTGCGATGTCATGAAGCCTGAGCGTATTATCCTATAGGGTTCTTTCCATGAACCCTTATTAGGCATCATCCCACAAGGGTGGTGTGCCTGACAATCAAATACCAAAACAAACTTATTACTTCAACTCAACCATAATATGAGGAAATTAATATAAGCATACATACATAACTGAACTACTTCAGTCTATCATTTCATTTCTCAAGCAACGAAGTCTAAGAAACTTTATTTACATATTAAAAACCACACCATTGGCTTATTACAAAATACAATTAACAAATTTCCAGAAGTTCCCTTAGGCTCTTGATCACTTAATCTCTTAACTGTCACCTGAAGAGGGGAAAAAAAGGGGGGTAAGCTTGACAGCTCGTGGGTAACAATTTATAACAAAAAAATAAACAAAAACTAATTAAAACGTTCAGTTGTCATAGAAAATTTTCATTAAGTTCATAAAGCATTTGCTTCTAAAAATTCTCATCATGTAGTCAAAATCTCAAACTACAAAACATGAATGCATCAAACTTGTTCACATAACATAAACACATCAGCACATCAGAATGGTTTGGGAGGTCTATAAACAGAACGTACTACACATTTTCCAAAAGGGTCCTAAGTAACCGTGAATAGAACGTACTAACGCAATGCCACATAATGGTCTTGCGTAATTATGAACTTATGAGAGTTCATGAACGAGCTCCATGTCACTAGCAGGTAGGCGGGAGAAGCTTTTAGTCGAAGTGCACTTGACAACGAAATGGACCAAACCAAACCCACATAACATGTATTTCATATCTTGTAAGCCTATTGCCCAAATTGGCACTTTTTCGTAACTTGATTTCATAAACGTGTTATCTTTTTTTAAAAAAATCACTTTCAAAGTCTTTTCATAAATCGTCACACAATTCATATAACAACATATTGCAATTTCTCAAATCATTCAAAAGCAATCAATGCAACACTTATGATGCAATTTAATATCATTAAAACTTCTTTGATTTCAAAGAAAACATTTAGTGGCTTATTTACTTTATTATAAACATATACCCACCTTGATTTCCTTGATTATGGACTTGCTCAAAAAGCCTCTTCTCTTGTTCCTCTTGCCTCTTTTGATCCCTTTATACAATAACAAAAATTCCACTCAATAGGGTTTTCAATTGAAAGTCCCTCAAACACAATCTCTAAAATTGGTTTTAGAATACTTAAACCCAAGCATTTTCTAAACTCCATGAACTAAAATCCTTCCAAAAATCTAAAAGTTTTAAAAATGATCTTACTTTCATTCTTCACCAAATGAAGGGATCCTTAGCTCAAAGGGAAGCTCTTCTCTTCCTCTTCCTTATTCCTTTCTTGAACAACTCCAAAATCTCTTTTGAAGACTAAGAAAAGTTAAACCCTAGCTTGTTTACTCTTCTTTCTCTCCTTCTCTTCTTCTCTTCGTATTTCTCTCTCTTCTTCATGACACTCTCTCTTTCTCCCTTCAATTTTTGTTCTTCTCTCTTTTTAAAATGCAAAACAACACCCCTTCTTCCAATTATGCCTTTAATGATTGAGAAATGTCCTATTTGCCCTTCCACTTATACCTTATGTCTTTTATACTTAAGTGTCTTGCCAAAAGCACCCATGAATATTTTGACATAACTCTTTATTCTAGAAAAGTGTTCTCCCTTGTAAGTTTCCAACAATACCAAAATCAATCCATTTGGTTCAGAAATCTGAAAGTTAAGGCCCAAACATTTCAGACTATTGTTAGACTGAAACAGTACACTATCCCCATCTTCCATCCAAAAATAGAAAGTCCTAGAGACTGAAATAGATTTCAACTTCTTCATACCATTTGTAGTTACATGTCTCTAGTTTATCTTGAAATAAGAACCATCTCATTTGGAATCCTATAGATCCAGATATATTCAAAATACTGAAGCATGTTTAGTATAATATCCAATTCCCGCTCTTCCTATCGATACCCTTACTTTGATTCAATCCATCTTTTTCAAATCAAAACTATTGGTTAAAAAATCACTTAATTTGGAGGTCAGATAACAAAATTATGGCCGAAAGAATCAATCAAGGTTTGGTCCTCAATCATATTGAACTTATCTTGGGACAAATGGCATAACTTTCACTAGTGATGTTGGATTAAGATCATCTTAGGACAATTTCAAAGAAAACTTTGATATATACAACTTTAAAGAAGACCTTGAGATCAGATTTTATCATCTGAAGGGTCAAAATGGACCAGACAATAGGATCAAATGAAGCCAAAGGAAAAAACAAACGAATGGGGAAAATTGCCATAAATTTCCATATAGATATCGGATTTGTGTGTTCTTTAGATGGTTCAAAAAAGGACTTCAAGATATACAACTTTCAAGAAGACCTCAAAGATAGATTCTATCTTTTAAAGGGTCAAAAATGGAACAGAAGATAGGTACAAATGAAGCCAAATGAAAAAGCAGACGAATGGAAAAAGACAGATGATGAATGGGAAAAATTGCCATAACTTTCCCTACAGATATCAAATTTGTGTGTTCTTTAGATGGTTAGAAAGAGGAATTCAAGATATATAACTTTTAAGAAGACCTTAATAGCAGATTTTATCTTCTAAGGGGTCAAAAATAGAATAGAAGATAGGTTCAAACGAAGCCAAATGAAAAGGCAAACGAATTGAAAAAGACAGATGAATAGGAAAAATTGTCATAACTTTCCCTACAGATATTAGATTTGTGTGTTCTTTAGATGATTCGAAAGAGGACTTCAAGATCTACAACGTTTATAAAGACCTTGAAGACAGATTCTATCTTTTAAAGGGTCAAAAATGGACCAGAAAATAGGTCAAATGAAAAAATAAAAGAAGCAAAAACACAGAAGAAATAAAAAGCAAAAGAAGTAAAATATAGAAGAAGCAAAAAGTAGAAGAAACAAAACATAGAAGAAGTAAAAAGCAGAAGAAGCAAAACACAGAAGAAGCAAAAAGTAGAAGAAGCAAAACATAGAAAAAACAGAGGGTCAAACATAGAAGAAGCAAAAGTCAAACATAGAAGAAGCAGATGGTCAAATACAGAAGATATGACGTCATCACAGGCGATATAAATTTACAGACGATATGACGTCATCACAGACCATGTGATGTCATCACAAATCATACAAATTTACAGATGATATGACATCATCACAGACCATATGACGTCATCACAGATCATACAAATTTACAAAAGATATGACATCATCACAGACCATATGACATCATCACAGACCATACAAATTTATAGACGATACAACTTTACTCTTGAACATCTTCCCTTATAAGGACCATAACTTTTAGCTCAGATGTCTAAACATTTCATACTATATACCGTTGGAAAGCTAAAAGAAAGACCTACAACTTCTGAGAAGACAACTTTCTCTAATCTAGCCTAAAGTTATCCAGAATTGCCCTCAAATTCAGAACACGAATTTTACATTCATCCACCAATGTACTGCACTCAGTTCTCAACTTCATGACAAATTTTGAGATTCTTAAAGATAGAAATTAAATTAGATGTCTTCATAAGAAATGTAGCCATATGTTTCTAGTTCAATCCAAATCAAGAATCATCTCATTTTGGATAACTAGAGCAAAAGTTGTGGCTAAAAGACGGAAGCATACTCTGTGAACATTTTCCAAATCAACCACCCATTTTGTTTCACAATCTTTCTTTAACACAATTCATACCAAGATCACCTTTTCTACTTCATTTACTCCTCATTCTCATCTCCATTTCAAATCAATATCATCCATAAAGAAATTATAATCCATGATTAATCATGAACACCAATGATAGAACATACACCTATAAATACATCTCCTTCATCGACTTACTACACAAATACAACTTCATTTTTGACTTTCATTCTACTTCTAACTTTCACCTTAATTCTTCCCATTTTCAAATCTCTTATCCACTAAAAGCACCAAAGCAAATATGAATCTATCCACATTTCTCATTTATTAGTTCTAGTCTTCTAAGAAAAGTTCAGGGTCCAACACCAGATACTGTTATGGCCTTTAGGTTCTTACTGGTCCTTCATTTTCAAATGTCTCTCCTTGTTGGCATGCTGTTCAGCGTGCTATGCCCTATCTCAAGGATGGTTATAAATGGAGGGTTGGCAATGGTGAGCAGATCTCGATGTGGTATAATAGGTGGGTTGGGGATCTGCCTCTCCACTATTGTATACCGAATATTGATCAACAAGAGAAGGGCTTGATGGTTGCTGATATCCTCACGGATATACGCACTTGGGATCTCCATTATCTATCTACCTATATCCCTCATGAGGTTTCCGCTTGCATTTTTGCTATATTGCTCTCCACCACCCAACCCATGCAAGATCTTCTTGTATGGGGCGAGTCTTCGTCTGGTAAATATTCAACTAAATCTAGACATGATTACATTTCCCGAGTGCCTTATCCTTCAGATGCCAGGAAAAGTTGGGTTAGGTTATGGAAACTCCCTATTCCCCAAAAGTTCAGGTTTTTCCTATAGTTGATTAACTTGTTGGGCCCGGGCCCCGGATTCCTGAATCCCGAGGCGGCCCCTCGGGTCGCGCCCGTGCCGAGCTCCTAAACCGCGGACCCGATCCCAACATTT
>JANVCQ010000232.1:41267866-41285719 GCA_025531925.1 Erythroxylum plowmanianum
TGAAAGCCATGTTTAAAAATAATAATAAACCTTTTTAATAACAATCCAAATCTGCAAAAGTTACAAAAACGTTAAAATAATTTTGCAATTTTATTCAACCCAACCGGCTGGCTCTTCTTCCAGTTACAAAACGGCGCCTGTGGGTGGAACCCACAGGCTCTTGTTAAAATGCGGGCTGCTCTCCGTTTGCAATATCAAACTGACGCCGTTTGCAATATTAGACAGGGTTGGACAGAGTAACTTGAACAGGTGATCTGCTATCAGAAAAAAGACCTAAGTGCGGAATCCTAAGCTTTGACAGAGACCACACTAAACAAGACGACATAAGCATTGTCCTCTAGAGCACCAAGAATCGTTGTGGGGTCACTGAAATGAAATGAGATAAAATTAGAAACATCCAATCTAAGTTTCCTTGCCACAGTGATTGCTCGCTCCATTTATTTCCTGCTGATCTCGATCTAAGCTTTCAAAGAGTAAGCTACAGCCATTGCACTATCCAACCAATTTAACTACGAAATCATATTGGTGGAGAGATGATCATGAAAGAAGAAACAGTAACTGAAGTGTCAACCAACAGATATGAGCAGAAACTACAAATGATCGACAACAGGGGAGCTGAACAAAGATGTGCAGAAGAGTGGTTAAATCTCAGCCTAGGTGCGAAAATTCCTCTTTCAAGTGCTGGAGATTATGATCCACGGTCAAGATGTAATAGCAATCTTTTCTCCTGTAACTTCTGCAGAAGAAAGTTCTACAGCTCACAGGCACTTGGCGGTCACCAGAATGCCCACAAAAGAGAGAGAGGTGTAGCCACAAGATACCTGACTCAGAGGATGATGGCTATGGCGCGTCTTCCCATCAACTCAACTCTAGGTAGATCACTTGGTGTCAGGCCACATGCGCTCGTGCACAAGCCAAGCAGAGATGGAGCTGCTATAGCACCAAGATTTAATGAAACACATACAGGGTTTCGAATTGCATGGATACATGAGGGTAAAATGGATTCTATATGGCCAGGAAGTTTTCGTTTGGATGCACAAAGTAAACAGCCACCATCAGACTCACTCAAGCTCGACTTAGACCTCCGACTCTAAACCACACGTTTCTCCATTTGAGAAATTTGTTCCGTGTTTCCGTCATTATAACCATGTTCTGTTAGTTTATGCCTTTGGAGTTACTCCGTTGATTGTAATTTTATATATGATATTATTATTTTAATTAATAAAAACATTCTTTATCTTTATGTGTTTAATTAATTACATTTAAATTTTAATCATAAAAGTAAAATCTTTAGAATTATTAAAATGCAATTGAAATTATAATAAGATCATAATTAAGAGATTCTTTACATTTATATATTTTTTAAAATTATTCCTAATCGTAATTTCATTAAGAGGGTATATTGATGAAATAAAAAAATTAACACATGTTATGTTTCCTTCTTACGAAGAAAATAATTGTTTTCATAAATTAAAGTATGAAAATACTTAAATGAATATGTGAATACTTATTAAAGAATAAGTTTATTGAACTGACTCGATTATGAGGATCTTAAATAGAACATTATTTATGTATCTATAGATTTCCTCATTATAGTGGTTATATAATTGACTCTTAAAGTTAAGATCAACAGAGATTTCATGAGAGAATTACTTTAATTTGATATTACTTATGACTTATCTTAATTAGGGTAGTTATGTTGATAGTACCTGGATATAGTATGAATCATATGGAGATGGTTAAGTAAGTTAATAAAGAATTTGTCACTTTAAAATAATTAGATATAATATTTTATTATTCTTGATTAGTAATAATTTAATAAATTCTTTTACAACAGTGAATTGAGATTTAAAAAGATATTTTCAAATATCAATTATAAATTAATTACTACTTAGTAAAAACGAACATGACTAGATTTAAAGGAATAGACAACAGAAAATTAGATGACAGAAGTATTAAATTATATATCATAACCATGCATAAACAGTTTGGGTTAAACCACTTTGCCATTCCTAATACTTGGGTGATCATAAAATATTGTTACACGTCAATCTTGATTTATGATTACATATTATTTAATAAGAAAATTAAAAAGAGTTTCGATTTGTCTAATTCTAATTTTAATTATGAATTAAAATTAAAATTAAAATTTATCTTTATTATCAACATATTATGAACCACATAGTTCACAAATAAAGAGTAGTTAGAAAGAAAAAAAATCATTTAAATTAAATTACATTTAATTGTGAATTTTGAGAAACTTTAGAAATTAAATATGAGATATTTGATTTTATTAAAATTAAAATTAAATTTAGAATTTAAATTTAATTATATTTATAATTACAATATTTAAATTTAATAAAAATAACCTAATGCCTTTTTATTTATTTATAGGAAATAAACATAAGGGAACTGGTATTCCTGCTTATTCGTCTTAAAGCGATGATTTTTTTTCTCTTCTCTGTATATATTGTTAGATGTTAGGCAGTTAGATAGCTCGTAATTGATACTTTATGAAAAAAAATATTGGCAAAATTTTGAATAAGGTACGATTTAATTGTTTTATGATTTATATTTTCAAGATATTTAATTGTTAAGATTAGTTCTAAAATTTTATTTTTTTGATATGTCCGTGATTCCATCACAGTTATGTTGCTAACATGTTTATCCATGATCATAAACTCACGTTGATGGCAGGAAACCCACCTGAAAGTTTAGATCATAAATTACTATTTGATAAGTTCAATGTTCTCCATTTCAACCACACTTGGACTCTTATTCCACTACTTTTTAATGCCAATATTATCAGTTGTAAGTGGGATTTTACGAAAACTTGATAGTAATGTTGATTGTTACAAAGCTAATCTAGTTGCCAAAGGGTATTATCGGGCTCCAGGTATTGATTATACTAACACTTTTAGTACTATTATCAAACCCACCACTATTCGCATTATCTTTACTCTTTCTCTCACTCTCTCTTTCTGTCTAAATTTGCCTATTTGTCAACTTGATATCAATAATGTCCTTCTTCATGGTCATCTCAATTAACCAATGTTCATGCCTCAACCTCCTAGTTTTACTAATCCACATCATCCCTCTTATGTCTATCGCCTATAAAAAGTCCATTATGGTCTCAAAAAAGCTCTACTATACTTGGCTTCACCACTTTAATCAAGAACTTCTTAACTTCCATTTCACTATTACCAAATATGATACTTCTCTGTTTGTCCACACCACTCTAACTCATACCAACTATGTCTTAGTCTATATTGATGACATCTTGGTCAACAATTATTCTTCATCTTTCATCACTTCTCTAATCTATGAACTTGATATCACCTTCTCCATCAAAGATATTACCCCTTTCCTTCACTTGCTCCAAATTGAAGCTTTACCAACCTTTAATGGCCTTTTACTCATCCAAACTCAATACACTAAAGATCTTTTTCATGATACAAGTTTTGATGACTCCAAACTTGCCATCACTTCCAAACCTGCCACCACTCCTCTTACACTTTCCCTTCCCTTGTCCAAAAATCATAGTTATTCCCTTACTAATCCTACTAAATATTATAGCACTATTTGTTGCCTTTAATACTTTTACCTTATCTATCCTAATATCCAATTTGATATCAACAAAGTTTCTCAATTTCTCCATTGTCCCACCAAAATTCACTAGATTGCCATTAAATGAATTATATGATACCTTTTCTCCACTACTTCTCATGGCCTTCACTTCACCTGTAGTACCTTTGTCAACCTTCATGCATATTATAATGCTAATTGGGCTGATTGTCTTAATGATTGATGCTCTTCTTTAGTTTATTGTATCTTTCTTTATCCTAATATTAGTTTTTGGAGTGCCAAGAAACAACCTACTATTGTCAAGTCCAGCATCGAAGATGAGTATCAAAGTATTGCTCTTACTATTAATGAATAATGTTAGATTACATATGTTCTTAATGAAATTGGAATTCTATATATCAAACTACTTTATGATGTGACAATCTTGAGCTTACTTTTATTACCTTAGACCCAATCTCTCATACTCATACTAAACATTCTGAGACTGATATTCATTTTTTCAACCTCGTGTCTAAACACTCCTCCATATTATTTCCCAAAAGCCCTATCAACATAAAAATAAAGGTTAATTAAAAAAATCTCAAATTTTACTTAATTTTGCAATTATAGCCTAAACTTCAAAAAGTGACAATAAAATGCTCAAACTTTTAACTTTTTTCAATTCTAGTTAGAGCTTAGTTCCTCCGTTAAGTCCCCTGACGTAGCTTGCCACGTGTCCATAAACCTAACTATTAATATGCATTATTCAAATTTAACATAAGTCATTTAATCACATAACTAAAATGAAGTCATAGAATCCCTAAATCAGTTTACACAACCTCATCCCTTCGTTATCTATTTGTTCTACGGACGCCCTCAGTCATTTGTTTTCTGTTTGTTCTCCCAAAACCCCATCATTCACATAACAAATAGATAATGAAGGGATGAGGCTATGTAAACTGATTTAGAGATTCCATTTTAAACAATAACATTGTTTTAGTTATGTTCTACAGAAGAAAAAAAAACAAATAACGAAGAGATGAGGTTGTATAAGCTGATTTAGAGATTCCATTTTAAACAATGATGTCATTTTAGTTATATGATTAAACAATGTCATTTCATTAATTTTCATTTGTTGTGTTAATTTTGGCTAACGTGTATTAATAATTAGGGTTTCTGGACACGTGACAAGTCATATCAACAAACTTAATGAAGTAACTAATGTTGGGCTAGATTTGAAAAAAAATAAAAAATTTGAGCATTTTATTACCATTTTTTGAAGTTCGGACTATAATTACAAGTTTGAGTTTTTTTAATTAACCCTAAAAATAAAACCCTAGTAGCCACCTTCTGTCGACACTACTCTTTGTCATACCCATACTGCCATTAGCCTTCTCCATACTACTTCTTGTCACCTCAATTGCTGCAAGCCTCACCCGTCACTTTCCTACCATTAACATGCTCCGACGTTGTGTTTGCATCTACCATCCACTTACATCATCATTATTCTTGCATCTAACGTGTTACAAGTCTGATAGGAGAACCAACCCCAAAAGCTAACTTAAAGGGTAGGAGAGCCCATAAGCCTATAAACCCCACTTCAGCCTCTTTTATTATCGATGAGGGACAATTAGACCATAACATTCTACCGCAGTTCGCAGCCCAGGCAATGACAGGCTGATTATATGCTAGACCTTTTTTATCCTCGGGGGAACACTACTATACCAACGTCACCACCTATGGGCATGGCAGGAGGACTTGAAGGAGTGGTGTTAGCTCTGATACCAATTGTTACAAGTCTTATGAAAGAACCAACGCTTCAAGCTAACTTAAAGGGTAGGAGAGCCCATAAAATTATAAACCCCACATCGGCCTCTTTTATTACCAACGTGAGACAATTAGACAATAATATAATGTCATCAAGTTTCTCCTCTAACCTCGCGTCGTCAGTAGCTTCTTTACCGTCAGTCGGATACTTATCAATGACATGACTAGCCAAGCCTCCAAGGTTCACCACCTTTTGTCCATCAAATTCCTTAGGCGACCTCTAACACCTAACACTGTTATTGTCACTTATTTGCATAACAACTGCTTGTTTTGACTCGCCACAACTCCAATAGTGAAACCGTCGGCTACTCCTCCATAATACCATACTAAACAACCAGCATTTCTTCTCTAATAATTTCAACCCATCCTAAAGAAGCACACATGATGAACACAAAAACTCAACATTCCCTTATTCTTTCAAATAATCAGAGATTTCAAAATTAACCTTGTTGCCTAAATAATCATAGATGGAGATTATTTTATTATTTTCTATCCAACTGTTTCCAAAATCATTATCATACAAACTGAACAATGGATGATGAGTGCGGTTGTAAATTTAGATAGTGAGTCAACATACTGTTTACAAAAAAAATTAAATTTGTAAAATAGTCTTTAAATTTTTTAAAATTACAAAATAGTTCTTTAATATATTCTACTATATAATTTATAGTTTTATATCAATTATATCTCTAAAAATTATAATAATAAAATTTTGAAATAATAATAATCTATTTATTTTATTAATATTACTTTTCATATATAAATAATAACCACAATTAATATAAATATTTATTTAATCACCATACATATAAAAAATTAAAGAAAATAAAAAGCATTTAAAATATTACAATTTCATTATATAATAAATAATAATTACATCAAAATATCAAGTAAAAGAATAATAAATACCAATGACTCTCTAACGTTAACTATTACAATTCACAACAAGAGTTCATGCCGAGGAAACAATCAACTAGAAATAAAACCTGAAACAAAAATATTTACAATTAGATTTATCTTGCATATATAAAATATAACGTATACATCAAATATAGGTGAAATTAAAATAAGAGGAAAAATAAAAACCTATAACTTTTTTTAATCAAATACTAGTGTAAATTACCAAACCTGGTTTCTCAGAACTACTTGTTTACAATCCACCAAAAGAATGATATGGTGAAGACAAATTCGATTTACATAACTACTTGTTTTATTACGTGTCATAGTAAACAAATAAAATTTAATTATTAAAAAATTACAAGAAATTATGTCAAACTTAATAACGATAATAACATACCTTTCCTAAAGTTTCAAATTGTATCAAACAAAGACCAAGTTGTTCAATCTTTTATGCTTCAATCTATTCCTTTTCTTGGAATGAATGAATTCAAATGTGCTCCAATTCGCACTCACACATTGACTCAAAATTTAAATTCAAAACTTTTATAATTTTGAACCATCACTTCCAATGGGTCTCACCAAGCAATTGTAAGACAACAAAAGTATCATTATAAACAAAATAAAGTGATGATTTATTTTTAATAAGAAAAAAGTGAAAAAATATATTCTTGCAATAAGATTTCTATTTGACGAATAGCAGTTGGCTCCCCAAAATCACTAGAACTATACTTATAAATCTCTATTTGTGAGCTTAGAAGATCTTTCATCATCTTATGAGAAACAATTATTTTAATAGTTAATGTCGTTCCTCTATCAACTTCAACTTTCTTTGTAAAAGCTTAGTCCGAAATAAACACTAGGGGTGCTTAGTTCAAGGGATTGAGAATGAATCTATGAGTATGAAATCAAAAACATTGGTTGATTATTTATTATAACTGAATCAAATTTTTTTTAATATCCCACTTTTCGGTATTACTCCATAACCCCTACATCTAAAAGGAATGACTTTCATTCCTTAGTTAACAAGTAAGTGTCATTTGTGTGATAGTCTCTATTTGTACCACTGTGACACAGTGTCACGCTTGTGACACTTTTTAATTTTTAATTAAATATAATTAATTAATTAATTAAAATATAATTATTGATTAACTAATGAAAATATAATTAACTAAATAATTAAATTATTTTTATTTCTCAATATTTTTAACAAATCAACCACTATCAATAGTAATGGTAATCATTCCTTTCTCTTAATCAACCATCATAATTATATTGATTATATCTATTCTCATTCCTTACTATATTCATTCTCATTCTTATTATCATTCTCCCTTGTGAACCAACTGCCCCTAGGATTCAAAACTACCGCAAACAACAGAGAGCAAAGTTGTCTTTCTCACCTCTCATTTATGACTACAAGATAAGGTGTGTATAAAGAAGGCCTATTTTTCAAATTGGATTTGATTGCGTCCTTTTCGTTCTTTATAGCATCATAAAAATAATCCATTGTTGCCTTCTCATCACTACTGCTAGACAAAGTACCCTCACCAAAGGCTCACAAACTCATATGAAAAATTGACATTAGGGCTAACATTCATTATCTTTAAGTATAATTCTAGAAACTTCCAATCTATCATTAGATTTAGTATACTTAGATCCAACCTACTTATTACTTGTAAACATTTGCCTCAATTCCTTATTCATCAAAATAAAACAATGAATTAATAATAAATTAGTTGCAAATCTTCTAATAGTAGGATGAAATAAATTCCTACCATTTGTAAATTCCTTTCTTATTGAATTAAGGACAATATTCAATTATAGAGGAATTTGGTTACCTCTTTTGCTTTCTACATAGTCGTTACCTCTTTTACTTTCTACATAGTCTTATCACTAATCGGAAAATACCTAACATCTCCTATATTTTCCAACTTTAGGTGAAAGCAATGTCCAGCACAAGGAGTCGAATAAAAAGGATTATACTTACTTTGTAATCTTGTTCCAGCAAATAGAATCATTGTTAGTAATGAACTAAACAATATTTTCCCACGTATTCTCATTCGCAACTTCATCAAATATCTAAAATAGAGTATCAACATTCCTAAAAAGGCCAGATGCATCAATAGACTTTACAAACGTGTACCCTTTATAGAATAAAAAATTTTAATAATAGGCTCTTATCTTCTATTTATCCAACCATCACATATAACCCATAAGTAGCCCACCTATTCTCATTCACAACTTCATCAAATATCTAAAAAAGAGTATCAGCATTCCTAAAAAGGCCAGATGCATCAAAAACATTGTACCCTTTACAGAATAAACCAAAACTTAATAATAGGCTCTTATCTTCTATTTATCTAACCATCACAAATAACCCATAAATAGCCCAAGTATTTCGTCTTTTATCCAAATAATGTTTTATTTCATAAAAAGAGTTATTTAGAAGTATACCTTTATAATCATCAATTGAATAAACTTTGTATCCTATATCATAATAGGTAATAACATCTACCATAGATTGAAAATAAAAAGACTGGGTAGCATTGAATGTTATAGCACCATCTAGCCATTACCATGTCCACATTATAAGCCACTTATTTAGATTATAAGGCGCTAATGATTGAAGGTTGAGCTTCAAGAGTTGTTCATGGTGTAAAAAAATTAGACACATGTCTTCTTCTTTCCCTAATATTAGGTGCAACATTTCCTTCTTTTTGGGTAGGAATACTATCACCTTTGACATTCCTACTATCATTTTGACCATAAACAAAAGACCTTCCATTACCAATTTCATATTTCAATAGTTACCTTCTATCTTTCTCATACTACTCTTCAAGCAAAGTCTTCATTTGTAATTTCACATTATGAGTCACCTTCTTACAAGGCTTCATATCACCTTTAACTCTAACTAAATACTTCTTTAATCTTCCTCAACCTTTTAAATGCTCATTACAATACAAAGTAGTATGTTTCTTTATTCTAGGAACTAATCTAGCATGAGCCCAAGCTGGATCATCGAATCTTCCTATACCTAAAGCCACTAGATTATTAGGGGTTCTTGAACTTTCCTCCATTTATTTGTAAAATAAATAAAGACATATGTCAAAACTAAATTAATAACTTTATATCAAAATAAAGAACACTTAATTTCATTATCAACTACTATCACAAATTTTGTATTGCTTAACTCAAAACTAACACAAAAGCATATACATTTTATATAACTCATTTTATATGATTACATAATTCAACTATAAAGACATATTCTCACAACTATTACCTATTCAATTTCAACCATAACTCACAACTATAAGTTTACAACCTATTTTATGTAATCATATAATTTAACTATAAACTAATATATTTTATTTACTGATACTATTCAATTTGTGATGCTTATCATTATTGTGTTTCCTTAACTAATTTTAATCAAAATTGTTACTAAAATTCTAATTCCCAACTTTAATTTAACGATCTGTCATTCACCAATTTTAATCAACATTCTTAGTTTCTCAATCAAATTAACTCAATAATCAAAAGTCAACGCACACTACACAATTCAATTTCTTCCAACATAATTCACCAATAAGTCAAGAACCAACAATTCAACATACACAATTACACATATACATCTTATATAACTCATTTTGTATGATTACATCATTCATCCATAACGACATACTCTCACAACTATAACCTATTCAATTTCATCCATGACTCACAACTATAATCCACAATTCCATAAAATTTGTTGCAATTTACTGCAACCTTCATTGAATCCTTGCCTCGAAGTCACATGGACTATAGAACACAAATACACAATTTTTTGAAACCTTCATTAAATCCCTGTCTTGGAATCACATAGACTTTAAGAAACAAATGCATAATTTTTTGCAACCTTCACTGAATCATTATAAAACAAAAATACATATTTTTTTGCAACCTTTACTAAGTATCTGGACTGATGCAGATCGGGTTTGTGGGACTGCATGTGGAATATGGTGTAGTTGTATAGGTCAGTAAATGGGGTGAGAGCCAACAAGTGGGGGTATCGAGTAACAAGTGTGGGTGCAACTAGGTCTGGGTGTGAGTGTGATTTAGTCTAGATGTAGGAGCGGTCTGCAATAGTAGGTGACTTCTTGATTGGTGCATCGCAGGTACGATCTACGATGGGTGCAAATACAGGTGGAATAGTCAATACGATGGGTACGGACAAGTCTGATTGGTGCTATGGCAATTGAGAAGGTGAACTGAGACAGTGAGAGACATGCAATGGATAGGTTGTAACAAGTTAGATGGGAACTGAAGAGGGGGTCAGGGGGTAGGTTTAGTTTTTAGGGACAAAAATTTTATTTTCGTCCTTAATTTTTTTAACTTCATAATTTAGTCTAGTAATTGATCAATATTTTAGTACCTATCGATACTAACTCTTGGTATAAGACAACATAGTATTGTATCAACTTTTTTATCAGTAAGGTATGTTATCCGTATCATTGCATGATAGTCTTCTTAGCACAGAGTTTTTAAAAACCCAAATAATAAGTTAGTAATTCCCCCAAATAATTTAGGCTTTAATAAACTTCTAAAATTAATTAAATGTAATTTGATCAAAGGCTTACAATTTTATGTTAGGAATATTAATTTGAACCTTTTACATTTAATAATTCAGGGTTTTAAATGTAAAGGATATTACTATAAACTTTTCATATTTTTAATGTCTATTTTAATTTGTAATTTTTTTGCAATTCAATTCCAAAATTATAACAAAAATAATGAAATATTTTTAATTAAGTTACAAAATTAAATTTAGCTCTAATACTATTGTTAAGAAATTGAAGTGGGATCCAATTATACATGCAGCCGAATAATCACAAAACTATTTCATATGATTTTGTGAAAGCTAGTATCACTTTAAACCTATAATATGGTTAACACGTAAAACATAAAACATAATAAAGCATGGTTCATAATTCCTACCTTGTTGTAAAGCTTGATCATTTTCTTGTTATTTCTCTCGAATCTTCTAAAAATAGCTAATCTTAACTACTATAGTCACACAAGTCCCTAACTGTTAACGGTATCCATATAACGAGTAAGGAGAACTCTACAATTGTTGTAGAGAAGCTTAGGTAAGGAGTGCTAGCTCCTATGAAGCCTAAGACTATTTATAATATATTTAGGATATTCTAGTAATTTAATTGAAATTAAATTCTAAATTCATTTAAACTTTAATTAGAATTAAAATTAATTCTAATTTAATACTAATTAATTTTAATTCTAATTATACCTAAATAAGATCCAATTTTTCATATTGGTCCTTCCCAAACTTTATAATCAATTCCAACTTAATTAAAATACCTTTTGTCTCTTCAACTCATTCTTTGTATATGAGTTATTATATTTTCAAATATATTGACAATGGATATAAATTATAACTCTAGATCATATTTAGAATTAGATAAATTAAACTCCTTTAATTTATCTTTAATTCTCTAATTAAGCAATTTATATCTATAGGTCAAGATTGGCATTTAGAACACATCATGACCACCCACATATTTAGGAAAGTCAAAGTGGTTTTGACTAAACTTTTCATGCATGATCTTTTCATATAATTCAATATGTTCATCATACAATATTCCAATTAGACATAGAGTATAGAATTAACATCTACTTTATTTTAGCCTAATCATGCTAGTTCTCCATTATCAGTAATTGATTCAATTAAGGTTATTTAAAAGTTTCATTCCACATTGGCTAAGGATATCCTGTATTAATATTAATCAAGAATAATGAAATATTCTTCCTAATTACTTTAGAGTGATGAATCCTACATTGATCACTCAACTACCTTGATATAGTTCATGTAATATCCAATGACTACTGACTAAGCTACCATTGACTAGAATAGATCATAAGTAGTTCCAAGACAAAACAAACCCTATAAGAGATACTTTTAATATATCAAGTCAAATGATCCCTTATACAAATAATGTTCCAAACAATTTTCTCATATATGATCAGTTCAGTGAACTTATTATTTAACAAATACTCATATATTTGTTTAAGTATCTCCATGCTTTAGTCTATAAGATTGACTACTTCCTTTACAAGGAAGATAAATTTCTTAATCGTATGATTCAACAATCTTTTAGTCTATAAGATTGACTACTTCCTTTACAAGGAAGAAACATAAAGTGTGATAGTCTTTCTACTCTCTTCAATGTCTTGTCTTGATAGACAAATGACTAGGAAAAATTTAGGGATAATACATAAATGCAATATGAATCTTAAAATTATGATCTCATCATTTCATTTGGATGTATATCATATTTGGAATGTATATATATCTCATAGACTTTATCATATACATCCAAATATGTATAAGATAAAGAATTTCTTTAAACAATTATATCACTATATTACACCTAACTGATTGTCTATAGAGCATAAACTAATAAGGTCTGTCTCTAACTTCCACATTATCAACTAAAACCATAATAAATTTCTTCAATGGCTCTTCAACTATGGATCCAAAATCTGATTATAACTACATCTATCCCCTAAAATTTAAAAGACTTATCAAAGGCATTGTCTCACCTCAAAATCCATCCAAAATTTTAAGTATACGCATAGCTTACAACCTTGAATGTTTTACTAACTGGAAGTATGTTGGAAAATAGAGGGATTTTAAAGAGAGAAACAATTTTCCTAGTTGTCTAAGTGATGAAGAAATAGCGAATATCAACTTGTTAATTGCCTATGATCTATCTCCCCTACCTAGTTTAGATATTGAGAACCATTCTTCATTTAATAAAAGTATTCAACAGTTATTATGACTTTATAGAAATTACATGGCTTATATCAAAAAAGGAATGAATATAAGAGAAATCCCCATACTAGTATGTAAGCTTCTACATAAATGGAATTTAGTTATGGAGGATAATTTCTAATATGTCAAATCAAATTTGTTCATTAAAAAAATCGTTAGAAAGCACGTTGAAAATGAATATAGGTGGAATGTAATATGATCATTTAAAATGCAAGATAAAATATTGTTTTTCACAATTGAGAAGGCACTTTGAATATGAGAACTTCTATTCCTACCATTTTTCCACATTCTCCTCCTATGGCTAAAGCATAAGTAATTTTACTTCAAATAAAACTTAAAAATCTCCAATGTTTCATCATGTATAAAGGTCATCAATAGCATATGCTAATATTGTAGAGTCCATTAAAATTGAATGTAATATCTTTTACTTTTTTTTATTTGTAGAGAAGTTAATCAATAAATAGATTACCATACCATAATGGCTAAAAAATGGCACTGAGATCAATAGTATTACACTAGATCATAAAATTGACCGGTATTCAAAATACCAACTAATTAATGAGTAAAAATTGTAAATTTATAAAAATTTAGGATTAGATTGAAACAAAATTAAAAATTTTGTAAGTTTAACTCCCTAAGTCTCCCAACCCTCCCTCCGTTTCCCTCTTCAACTACCTTTCGTCCCATTGTCCTACTCTTGCATTCTCATGTTATCTGGTGTCCTCCTCTCATAAGCTTGTTTTCATTGTCACACTAGGTTGCAACCATCTCCGTGCAACTCATCGTGAGAGCCACTTTAGCTCTATCACCATGATTTGTTCACCACATCAACTTGCAGCCACTCTAACTTTCCCACCACTCCAATCTGTCAACATTGCCAACTCACCACAATTCTTGTCTTTTAGCCTTGGTCTTTTAGGATATGTAAGGTTTTCTAGAATTTCATTGGTCTTCCAGTTGTCAAATCTTCCTCAGTTCCTCTAGTTCTAAGAGAATTGAGGTCTATAACCAATGTCTAATTATAAATTACTTTTTGTACATTTTGCTCATCAAGTGTTTTTGGTTTGTTAGTGATAACAGAACATCCTCTAAATCTTTTATATTGTAATTACATTAGATAAATTTATCCTTGTATCAAATCATCATAGTGTAGATAAAATCATATGCAATCAGATCATTTAGTTTAGATTGAATCAATTACATCTTATCTCAATTTTTGTATAAATATAACATATTTTGTAAAGTGAACATCATCAAGAAAACAATACATTATACTCAATTTCCAACTTGTCAATTTTATTTTTTTCTTTTATGGTATCAGAACCTACCTAAGCCAAGTCTGAATTTTTTTTCTTTCACCTCTACTACATCTACCATCCATAAACACAACCCTACTACATTTTTATACATAAAACATCATAATACAGACTACCAACACCTCACTACTGATTACCAACATCATTAATTTTATTACCAGAACTCTTGACAACAATAACTACCCCATCTAGCAAAATCAAGTCAAAGCAATACTACTTATCTGTGACTTAATCAGGTATATCGACGGATCCATCACTCCACCATCTAAGCGCCATGCATCAACTGATGACACTTTATCCCCTTCAGAAGAATTTTTGGAATGGAAAAAACATGATAAATTAGTCTATTCTTGTCTTACCGCAACACTTACCTCCACAGTCACATCTCCTACTCTTAGCTATGATACTGCTCAAAGTCTCTAAACAACCCTCAAAACTCATTTTATTCAACAAAGTATAGCTCAGAGATCTCTTATTTTTGTCAAATTCACACAATATAAAAGAGGGATTCCACCATCACTGATTATCGTACAACGATTGCCACTACAATCGAAGATCTGGCAGCTATAGGAGACCCAATCTCGTAGGCAGACCTAGTCCTCTTCACCGTCAATGGCCTTCCATCTAAATGTGAATCCTTCATCAT
This sequence comes from Erythroxylum plowmanianum, assembly GCA_025531925.1. NCBI lineage: Eukaryota > Viridiplantae > Streptophyta > Magnoliopsida > Malpighiales > Erythroxylaceae > Erythroxylum > Erythroxylum plowmanianum. The sequence continues at coordinate 41,282,955 of JANVCQ010000232.1, forward strand.
AATAATGGAGAATTGTGAACCTTCTCCATCCTTCCCTGAGTTATGAGCCAAGTTGTTGCTTCACGAACAATGACTGATGTCCATCCATCAAACCTCCACCAGACATGGCCTTCACTACTCAACATGGACTTTGTCCCTTTCCTCATAGTAATCCTAAAACCAATGTCATATGCATTTGGAATAAGAAGATCAAATTAGGTCTTCTTTTAATCAAACTTGGGCTAGGACATTACATAAATTGTCAGGCCTTAGCCTAGATCAACCCAGCTAGCCTAGCTGCCACATCCACCTTACCAGACTCACTATACCTAGCCCAATCCACATTTCCACTAGCCCAACCCCTATAGTCCAATTCAATCAAACCATTTAAACCCATATTCCAATTCCACTTTCTGACCAAAATCTAATTCCTAACCTCTAAAATGTCAATTTTACAAAAATATTTGGTCACAAAGCCGCTATTTGTCATTTTTGCTACATGCAATCCCAAAATAATTTTTCCATTCCTTTCTTTGACCCATCACAACTTCAACCTACCTTCTCTACATTACATATTAATCCTCCACAAAATTCCTCCACCTATTCCCCCAGTGAAATTACTGAATGGCTTCCAACTATTAGCTTTTTTCCTACATGACACCCAATAACAATATTGTCGACTCCATTTAACCATATCATAGTACTGATCAAGTAGTTGTCGATAATGGTAATACTCTCCCTGTAATCTCCAAAGGCTCCTTATCTTTTCATACAAATCTTTGATCATCATACTTAAATAATATTCTCATTGTGCCTAACCTTATTGCTACTTAAATTATTGTTCCCCAATTTGTTAAAGACAATTCTTATTTAATTGAATTTAATCCTCTAGTTATATTATGAAGGACCTTTATACTAAGATTTCACTTTTCGTGGGAAACATCCACAATAATCTCTACCCTCTCAAGGTTCCTATCAATTTCACAAATCCCATGGCTTTGCTGCTCAACGTACTTTTTCAAACCTCTGGCATCATCATCTTGGTCATCCATGTTCTCAATTTTTTTCCAAGTTATTTACACCTAATAGTGTTTCGTACCCATCTTTATTGTAATTCATGTCTTCATAGCAAAAGTTGTTTTTTTTCTTTTCCTACATCTACTAGAGTATGTTCTACACCTTTTCAACTTATTCATTGCAACATTTGGAGACCATCATCTTTGCTATCACTTTCTAGTTCAAGATATTTTATAATTCTTATTGATGATTTTAGTTGTTAAACCTGGATTTTTCCTCTAGATCATACATCTCATGCATTACAAAATTTTCAATTTTTCAAAACCACTGCTGAGAACTTATTCTCAACATTTTGAACTCGTCAAAGATCATTTTTTTATTCTCAACATTCTGAACACATCAAAGGATCATTTGCTACTTTTCTCACCACTCATGAAATTTATTTTTATATTTCTTGTCCTCATACCCTACAACAAAATGGTATTCTTTAACGTAAAATTCATCACATCATTAAAACAAGAATCACTCTTCTTGTTCACAGCTGTTCTGAAGAGATTTTGGTATGAAGCCTTTTCCATTAGTGTTTACTTTACAAACTTTTTACAATCATCTACCTTACATTTCAAATCTCCTCACAAATTGTTGTTCAATTCTTCTCCCAATCTTAATCATCTTCGTGTTTTTGGTTTTACATGTTATCTTTTCCTTACTGACACTAGTACTGATAAACTCACACCCAAATCCGTCCCATGTGTATTCCTAGGCTATGCCTTTAAGTATAAAGGATACAAATGTTTTGATCCCTCCACCAATAAAATTTATCTTCCCCGACATGTCAGATTTCTTGAAAATCAATTTCTTAAATATTTCTTAAAAATCAATTTCATAAACTTTAACTAAACTCCTCTTCCTCTTCTACCATTTCTCTATCTTTGCCATTACAATTTGAATTATCATATGTTTATCCACCACTATCTAGTTCTCCCTTCTTACCAATCTTGGCTACTTCTGTTGTTGGATTGAAAACAAAAGAATGTAAAATTTAGCTAAAATGGTATATTTCAAAAATTTTTTGAAATCAAAACATAACAGAAATAACATAACCAAATCAACATGTTTCAGCCATACATGATACGATATAAGGAAAATAATTTACATCAGAATAAGGTGGTAGAAATATTACCGACTCCTTTGCTACAACTTTAACTCCTCGCTGCGCTATCCTCTACTACTCCTTACTACAGCTTTGATGTTGGGACCTGATTTTGAAACCGGAGCCTAACCGAAAAATGGAATCCTAAACGGAAACAGAAAACGAAACAAAAGAACGGATCCTAAACGAAAGAATCGGAAGCGAAAACATAAGGTGAAAGTCAAAGTGAGCGAAAGTCAAAAAAAGCGAATCAGATCAAAAAGTGAAGGAAAACAAAAGGAAATCGAAATCTTAAGGAGCCATAGAAAATCGAAAGGCTCAGAAATCATAAAGCGAAAACAAATCAAAAGCAGAATCGAAGGAACAGATTTACAAAACCTCGGAATCAAAGAAACCAAAATGGTTCAATCAACTGAAAGTCAAATTTCGACATCCGAGAATGCATACTTTAGAAAAACGTCGCGTTGGAAACCATAAAGACACTTGATCGAAACCAATTCAAACCGGTAAAAAAATTTTTTTTTCTTTTTCTTTTTCATTCTTTAATCAAAGCAAATTCAAATCTCCAATTGGAAAATTTATCCATCCCTCAATACAGTTTATCCTTCATATGCGA
>JANVCQ010000232.1:41285819-41303580 GCA_025531925.1 Erythroxylum plowmanianum
TGCCTTTCTTCCCTACTCTTTTTACATTTAAATTTATTTGATTGTATCGTGTGTATTAACTCTTTGTTTTTGTAGAACTTTGCAAAAAAGATTCAAAGATCTATTCAACCCCCCTTCTAGATCATTTTCAGTTAGCCTAATCCAATCATTTTTATATGAATCACCCTCTCGGTTTATTACCAGAATATGCAAAAAAATTGAAGTTAATCACAACACCCAATCAATAAAACAAAAAATTGACTATATTAACATTAAATCAAGGTAAAATCTCGAAGGAAGAGTTAGAACATCGTCAACTATCCAAAACTGATCATCATACAATCCATTTCAATCTTATATATTAAATGAACAAAAATGAAATGGAAAGGAAATAGAACTTGGATCGGACAATGAAGAAAGGAAGCAACGTCAAGAGACCACCTAATCTATGAAGTAGCGGCATTGGGACCCACTTCTTTTTCCTCTTCCTCTCTTTCTCTCTCTCTCTTTTGAACTTTCCAAAAGCCGTAGAATGTAGAAGCTCCATTAGGGTTACATCCTTAAGTCTTATATAGTATTTCTAATTAGGGCAACCTTAGGGACTGAAAGGTCCAAAAAAATACCACAAAAACTCAAGTCGGGACTACTATCCACGTATCTGTCACGCAGACCACAATTGTGGCTCTTAGTGGCATGATTGTGGTTAGGTTGCTTCTATCACGATCGTGGCTCATAACTACACAATCGTGACTCCTTGCACCAACTTCTATCATGATTATGGCATATTCCTCATGAACGTGGCTCTTTGCTCTTGCTTCTGTCACGATCATGGCATATTTGCCACGATTGTGGGCCTAGATTATTTCTCGGATCTTCTCTGAATCTCCTCTACTTGCCCTAAATCACTAACAAATACATCAAGGCACCTCATAAATATAAAACTGAAGCTCAACATCATGTTCTAACCCACAAAACACTTAAAACACAAATATTTACTAACTAACACAATTCTAACATAAACATGCACTAAACAATCAAATTAGCAACTAAACACGTACTAAACTATCCACAAACACACGATGCAGTCTACACCTATCAGGAACCTTACAACCTATACGACTTTCCTGAGATATCACATGCTAAGCTTCATTTCTTCTCATATGGCCATATTGTGCCTTCCGAGAGCATGTTGCCAATTACAGTTACTTGTGGTCCTTTAAGTCGATCTTCTTATTTTAGCTATAGTTCCAGGAGCTTATCCATTGTGGTAAGCTTATAATTGCCTTGAACCATTATCCTGTCAAGAAAATAAATACTTTGATTTTAATTATGTGAACATATAAAGTCATTTTTTCAATAACCTTTCACATTTTCTTTTTTTTCTCATTTGTGGTTGTGGGAGGTGTGACATCATGGGGCATGTTATAGGATTAGTTGTTTACTTGTTATAAACAGAATTACTATGTTATTAGTTTTTAGACTATATTATTTGCCTTGAATAACTTAAGGTCACAATAAAGTAGTTAGTATTTTATTCTTTAATCATGATTATAATATGTTAGAAGAAATTACTTAAATGTTCATTAAACTCATCCCCAAACTTAATGTTGTACATTATCCTCAATGTACATAATATAAGTAGATATGTAAGTGAAAGGGTTATTTGGTACTTTCTTGATTATCATGATTTTTTGACTTGGATCCATCTAATGTGAGACTAATATCCTTGTAAAATATGAAAGAAAAGGATAAAAAAATAAGATAACTAACATAACAGAAAATAAAATCCTATATTAAAATAAAAGTAAAAACAAAATAATATAGAAATTGAAATAAAATTAAAACTAACTCCTGAGTTGCCTCCTATGCTGCACTTCTTTAACATCAGTAGCTCGAAGTGACATTATGCTTAACTTCATCCTAGATCAATAGTTAGCGGTTTGCTTCCACCCTTTTCTCCATAAAGTGGTTTCATAACTTATAAACAAGTCACATATTGTAAGTTGATCGAAAGGACATAATTGATTAGATTAATAAACCAATAGATTCCATTAATGCCCTTTTAATGATAAATTGTTAAAAACATAGGGAATAACAAAACTCCTTGTATCATCGACTAGCTTAAACATTTTGTCTTTGAAGAAGTGGGACCCTCCATACTTAAGGTCACTACCAACACCTCATCAATAGTTTCCTTACTTGGTAAGGTCACTATCAACACCTCATCAGTTGTTTCCTTACTTGGTTCCTCCACCAATTCTTCCTCAATCACCTCTATCCACTTTTCTTGTTCTTCTTCTTCATAGACAGAGGATTTTGGCTCATCTTCTCCAGTTATCTTCTTCCACTTCTCTACTTCCTCTTATTGGATGGAGGTTTCTTCAGAAAGCTCTTCTTCATTACTAAGGGTGATTGCCTCTCGATTGATAGTATCAATTTCAACAGAACTAGACAAACTCCCTTGTATCTCATCAGATAATTTATCCAACAACTAATGATTTGATTCACCATATTCTATCTATAATCCTACATTTCCTGATGCCTCATGTTTGAATCTTGAATAAACTCGGTCATCATATTTTTCATAACAGCAGTTACCTCCTCACCATCTTGAAATGTATCTTCATTCATGAAATCAACTATTGTCTCTTCTTCACTTTGAGAGGGTTGGAAGCTCAAATTATATTCATCATATGTAGGTGAAGTAAGTCTCATCGAATTCACGTTGTCTAGCTACTCTCTCGATAAGGCATTCTAGTAGTTTATCTATAATACTTTCATATTTCCGCTCCGTTTGTACATATTCAATTAGAGCATAGTCATTCTGTCTATATGCATAAGGATTGCTCCAATCTGAATTATACTTATCCTCGTATGATGGCCCTTAAGGTTGGTTGTACATGTTTGGTTGACATTCATGATTGTAAGAATTACTCCCACAAATATTGCGACATGACATAAACATCAGTTGACCTTCTAAAAGCATATAAGGAAGTGACTCCTTCCACTACAGTGATGTTTCATATTACAAAGACATAGGTTCCATAAAAGCACTCTCTACTCCATCCTTCCATTGTGCATTGTGGCTATGATGTTAAATCTCAATTCCTAAAATAAACCACCACACACTGTTAGCGTAAAAGTTCAAAATAAAATTAAATAGACAAGCCCAAAAAATACATTAGTATATAATATAAAAAAATAAAATATAAAATAAAAACAAAGATAAAAAATAAAATAAAAATGACTAGAGTAATAACATTTAGGCTTTCCTAATATCAAAGTCCCTGACAATGGGGCTAAAAACTTGATTGACCTATTTCGTAATAGTCAAAATTATAATAACCGCAAGTGCACGATATAACTGTAACTAGTGGTGGCAAGTATGGGTTAATCCTATGATGATTATGAATACTAGTACTTACCCTTCTCCTATTATCTAACTTAAGGATTGATTTTAGATTTTTAATGAAAAGAAATTTAAACTAAAACAAATAAAATAAAATAGGAAACAATAACGAACACAGAGATTGTGGAATTCACTTAGAAAGCTATCATTATCAAAAATTAGTATCTAGGTTTGAATCCCCTTAATCCCTCAACAGATTAATCTTTTACCATACAATTGTTTTGTTGATGTATTGGACCTTGGAGATTGCTATGGTATGCTAGTAGCTGACTTTGAGTCTGCTAATAAATAATCTTAAAGTCTCTAATCGAATTGCTCATGTTAAATCTTACAGGATTGCATTACCAATTTATGAGTCCTTCTATTAGGTTTCAACCTAATCTAGAGGATTTACGTCATCATATTTCTAGGGTTGCAATCAACTCTTTCTAATTACGATATATATATTAACTTGTTTGTGAGCATATTAGTTTTAAAATTCTAATCTACTTCTTGTTTCTTTCTTTCTTCTTTTGTAGGATGGTGATGATTAGGAGTGGACAAGGAGGTACTTGTTGAAGGATTTTGGAGTGCCTATACATATTGGTTTTGTTAGTATTTAGATTAATTCATTTATATTCCGTATGGAATGGAGGACGATAATGTATATAAATATTTTAGGTAGTGATTTTTTCTTTTGTATTTTGAATATGTTAAAAGATTGAATTTTGTAAGTCCTTAGGGGCTCTATATTATATATAATTGCATTTTTTGTCATTTATATTTGATAGTATGTACACAATTAAGATGTACATTAATATCTATTTATTTTCTTTAATGTATATATGGACATTGCTTACATAATGTCAACAGAGTTTGAATTTAAGTTAAATACTATTGGTAACGAAATAATAAATTGTTACCTTAAAAAATCATTTTATTGTCTTATAAAGACTTCAAAGTATTGCAATATCTATTTAACTTTGTTGCTATAGTTTGAAACTAATGTGTTGCCTTAGTTAAAACTTAAAGCAACACTTTTTATTTTGTTGCCTAATCAAAAAATTCTGTTGCCTTATACTTATTGCAGCGCCATTTCTTGTAATGATATGAATTATGTTGCCTTAATAAAAAAAACAACAATAATTGTACTTATAGCTATGCTTTTGTTTATTGCCTAAAGTACTAAACTCATGGACCCTAAATTAGATCGTGAAGTTAAGAAATGTAATAAGATTCTAACACTTATTGGCTAATTGGGAATAGACAATGCTTCATTCCAATTTAACAATTGGCATCTTATAGGATTGTTGGAGATATTCATATCCATCAAGTTCACCATAGAAGGTTTGTCACTTAATGCTAAGGTAGACGTCGTCATTTCTGGTAATTACTTAAAATGGCCCCTATATTCTCATGTTAACAAATATCATAGACAACTTACTGGTTAAAGAAGATGCCCTTATTTAGAGTGGCCCCTACATTCTCGTGTTCTAAAAAATATTAGAGACAACTTACTTGTCAAAGAAGATGCCCTTATTTAGAGTGCTCATCTTTCAATAGCCTTCTCCTATAAATCATGCTTCCAAATTCTAAAGAACGCAAATGACGGAGATCAGTATGGTTTCAGATTGCCTCCCGAAAGCTAGTTTCATGGTTTGGTTAGGTATAAGTCATAAATTATGGACAGATGACAATACCAAGTTTATGACTCTCCCTCACATGGACGACACTTTGTGTAACTTAGTAGCAGAATCACGTGACCATTTGCATTTTTAAATGCCTATAACATGACAAGATCGACCATGGAACTCGAACATAGAATGGGCTTTTCTATAAATCACTATTACAAAGGTGATGCATTAACCCCTAATTTCGCTGTAAGTTGTAGCATTTATATGATCAGACAGGAGAGGAATAGCATACTTTTGAAGAAAATATTATCACGGACCTTCTTCAAACACTCATCTTAAGATTAGAGAAATTATAATGACAAAATGGATCAATGAGTTTATGAGTCAAAACAATCAAAAACCCTCTAAACAAAACAAGAAAGCATGACACTTAGATTCCAGGCTAGAACTGGGAGAGAAACATTTGTAGCTTGGCAACTCCAGATGTTTAAGATTAAAGGAGTCATTTAGCTCCTTTTGTTAGAAAATAAACATGATAAAACATAATCACAAAGATTATGTCAAAACAGGATCTGTTCATATGCATATAAAACAAAGAATCACCTGCTTGAATTCTTATTATGATTTCACCGGTTAAAGAAAGTTTACAATCTTCTGCAGAGGTTTTCTATATGTGTGTGTTTTTTGATAGAAGCCTCAGAAGCAACTAATACATTCATCTGTTTACTTCTTATCGTTTCATTTAAATATATAGATACCTTTTTGTAGTTATTTCAATAGTAGAATGACTACTATACCCTTCATGAGTATATATAAGTCATCACCTTTCAACTAGCACACCAAGATATGGTTAGAGTAGGGCTCATTCAGGATTGGATACCAACAACAAGAATGTGTTGCCTTATCTAATTAGTTGTGCTAGTAATTAAAACCTGCCAAAATTTCTGCAAGCTGCTTAATGAACTTTCTTCTTTTAACTTTGAAAAAAGCATGCTACTATCAAAATTAAGCTCATAAAAAAGCAGAAGTTGATATTAATTGCTTTATATTTCAAAGTACATGGTAATTCTGTTTACAAGGCGATGTTAGACTCTTTTCTAAAATGGTGAATCAATGGAAAATATACCAATACAAGCCTCTTTATTGATGCACCATACTCGATTTCATCTAGGCATAGATTTCCTAGAGATTCCTCCGCCTTTAGTGTTTGAAAATTTTCATTTAGAAGCATTACATGATTTATGCTTTCCATCCACTTTGTTCAAATTCACGTATATGCAAACTTTTTAAAATTTGAGAGGAATTTTTACTAGATTTCCAACTATAAATATTAATAATTAAGTTAACCTTATTTAAATGATAATTTATAGTACAATCATAGTCTTTTAGCATTTTTTTAGAATATCTGTAGCTCTTTTACTAAAAAGGGTACATTCTTAGAACTTTTATAACCAATATTTATCTCATCAGTGCATAAAAATAATACTATAATAATTCAATACAAAGATAATATCACCATTTATTAAAAAAGAATCATGTTTTTATAAACTGATGAGGGCATTGTCATTGTTTCATTCTTCATATATACACCAATGTGTAGTATTATATATATATATAACCTACAAAAAAAAGAGAACCCAAAAGCAGATGTTTATCTATAACCAATATGCGGTGTTTTATCCATAGAATTATATAAAACGCACACAATGAGAAATATATATATAATATTGTAAAGACCATTAAAAAAGAACCCGACTTTAACAAAACTAACTTAACCTATAAAAAATTAAAACAGAGGAGAGTATAAATTAAGAAGTCAACATATGGGTAATAAGAAACTGATAGATGAATATTTAACTATATTTTTACACCTATGTTTGATCTATTTTGTTTGATATTTTATATTTTTATCCTATATTTGGTACTTAATTCGCTTCAAATGCTTTCGCAGATTATAATTGCCTTCACGAGCTTAAAGGAGAAGAATTCAGATGAAAACACGACATAAAGCAAAGATTTGACATATAGAAGCTATGCAAGATTTTTAACATAGATGGAGAGTTTGAACTTAAACATCATCCTCAGAGAATAATTAGAGGACATCTTAATATTTTCAGGAAGCCCAGATTCATAGCTATTTGAATTTGTTCGGACTAGCAACTGTTTGTTCAAATTACAACTTATTCTGCAGAATTAGCTACCTGACCACTGGAGCTTTACATTGACATATCCGAGACTTATGAGATCCAAATGAAGTGATTCAAAAGCTCCAATTCAAGACAGCATCCTGAGACATAATTCCTAAGTACAACTCAAAGGCCTAAAAGTGCCGATTTAGGGGGGTTAAAAAGGCTAAGAATTACATAGAATGTCTATCTCAGCCTTATATGACCTTTCCTTGGTTTTTAGCCCATAACTTTCCTTAAAGAGATTTTTTAAGAAAAAGAGGATCTGTTGGAAAGATGAGAAGTGAAGCTACAATTTATATGAAGACATTGTGACCTAAATATAAAGATATTAAGGTTAAAAACCTCAAGGAATGCAAGGATGTGCATCTACCCATGCACTTCTACATGATTATACACTTTCACTATTTTCAAAAAATTTTGGTTATGAAATGTTTGATGCATGACTGTGCATCTCCCAAGAATCTTATATTTCATTATAAAAAACTTTCTTGGGAGGAGAAGAAAGAATGAGACTTTGGTAGGTGATTTCTAGACATAGAGTCCTTCTCTAGATGTAATTTTGGTCTAGAGAAATGAGGAACACGAAGAAATCATCAAAAAGATCTATTAAAATTCAAGATCAAGCCTGTACGTCGCAAGAACATTTGATAGAAGATAATCAAGGAGATTTAAAATTATGAACCCATTGTTTTTATTTCGTTTTTCTTTTATTGTACGTTTGATTTCATATTCGATATTGTATAACTAACGTCCAGTTATTATTGAGGTTAGATGAACCTTATGCCAACACTTTGATATGATTTGATTCCTTTGTATTTGTAATTAGTTTGATTGGTTATTGTGACTTGATTACGTATTTTATTGATAATGTGATCTCATTTGTAAAGAATGAGAAATCCTAGGTTAAATATATCTATCATAATTAGAAAGAGTTGATTACAACCCTAGAGTTATGATGACGTAAATCCTCTGGATTAGGTTCAAACCTAATATAGGGACTTATAAATTGGTGATGCAATCCTATAAGATTTAACATGAGTAATTCGATTAGAGACCTTAAGATTGTTTACTAGTAGTCTCAAGGTCAGCTACTAGCATATCTCCAAGGTCCAAACATCAACTAAACAATTGCATGATAAAAGATTAATCTGTTGAGGGTTTAGGGGGGTTCGAATCTAGATACTAATTTCTAATAATGATAGCTTTCTAAGTGAATTCCACTATCTTTGTGTTCGTTATTGTTTCCTATTTTATTTTATTTGTTTTAATTTAAAATTTTTTTCATTAAAAATCTAAAATCAACCCTTAGGCTAGATAATAGGGGAAGGGTAAGTACTAGTATTCATAATTTTCATGGGATTGACCCGTACTTGCCATTACTAGCTACAGTTACATCGTGTACTTGCAGTTATTATAATTTTGACTCTTACGAAATAGGTTAATCAAGTTTTTGGCACCGTTGTTAGGGAATTTGATATTAGGAAAGCCCGAATGCTATTATTTTGGTCATTTATATTTATATTTGTTTTTATTTTTTATTTATTTTTCTTTTCTTTTTATTTCTTTTATTTATTTTATTATATTATATATTAATGTATTTTTTAGGCTTGTTTATTTAATTTTCTTTTGAACTTTTATACACTAATAATGTGTGGTGGTTTATTTTAGGAATTGAGATTTAACGTCATAACCATAATGCACAATGGAAGGATGGAGCAAAGAGTGCTTTTATGGAACCTAGAATATGTCTTCACAATATGAAACATCACTATATTGGAAGGAGACACTTCCTCATATGTTTTTAGAAGGTTAATTGATGTCTATGTTGTGTTGCGATATTTGTGGGAGTAATTCTTACAATCCTAAATGTAGAGCACTTATGTATACAGAGCAACCAAACATGTGCGACCAGCCTTAAGGCCCATCATACGAGGATAAGTATAATTCAGATTGGAGCAATCCTTATGCATATAGACGGAATGACTATGCTCTAACTGAATATGTACAAAAGAGCAACAATATGAAAGTATTATAGATAAACTACTAGAATGCCTTATTGAGAGATTAGCTAGACAACGTGATTTTGATGAGACTTTCTTCACCTACATATGATGAATATAATTTGAGCTTCCAACCGTCTCAGAGTGAAGAAGAGACAATAGTTGATTTCATTAATAAAGATACATTTCAAGATGGCAAGGAGGTAACTACTGTTATGAAAAATGTGATGACCGATTTTATTCAAGATTCAAACATGAGTCAACAGGAAATGGAGGCTCGTATACAAAATATGGTGAATCAAATCAATCAGTTGATGGATATATTATCAGATAAGATGCAAGGGATTTTTTCTAGTTCTACTGAAATTGATACTATTGACTGAGAGGCAATCACCCTTAGTAGTGAAGAAGAGCTTCTTGAAGAAGAAGATGAAGAAATCTCCATCCAATAAGAGGAAGTAGAGAAGTGGAAGAAGATAACTGAAGAAGATGAGCCAAAATCCTCTGTCCAGGAAGAAAAAGAACATGAAAAGTGGATAGAGGTGATTAAGGAAGAATTGGTGGAGGAACCAAGTAAGGAAACAACTAATGAGGTGTTGATAATGACCTTACTAAGTAAGGAAACTACTGTTGAGGTGTTGGTAATGACCTTAAGTATGGAGGGTTCCCACTTCTTCAAAGACAAAATGTTTAAGCTAGCCGATGATACAAGGAGTTTTGTTATTCTCTATGTTTTTAATAGGTTATCATTAAAAAGGGCATTAATGGAGTCTATCGGTTTTATTAATCTAATCAATCATGTCTTTTTGATCAGCTTACAACATGTGACTTGTTTACAAGTTATGAAACAACTTTATAGAGAAAAGGGTGGAAGCAAGCCGCTAAATATTGATCCAGGATGAAGTTAAGCATAAAGGTTACTTTGAGCTACCGATGTTAAAGAAGCGCCACACAGGAGGTAACTCATGAGTTAGTTTTAATTTTATTTCAATTTCTATATTATTTTGTTTTTACTTTCATGTTAGTATATGATTTTATTTTCTATTATGTTAGTTATTTTGTTTCTTTTCATCCTTTTCTTTCATATTTTGCAAGGATATTAGTCTCACATTAGATGGATCCAAATCAGAAAATCATCATAATCAAGAAAGTACCAAACAACCCTCTCACTTCCATATCTACTTGTATTATGTACATTGAGGATGATGTACAAATTTTAACTGTAGGGATGGGTTTAATGAATATTTAACTGATTTCTTCTAACCTGTTATAATCTTGATTATAAATTTTATTAACTAATATCTTAAACTGGTTGAATATGTCCATAAGTGCTATGTTCTTGTTGAATATTGATTTGAATTGGTGTGCAAAAGGATTATGGTTAGAATAAAATTAGTTTTAAGGATTATGGTTAGAATAAAATTAGTTTTCTAAGTCATATCTTTCGTAATTATTGAAATATTCAAGTTGAATAAAATTGCATATTATTTACATGCATATATACCCCTTTTCTATAAGCTTTTGAGCCTAAATAGTAAATTTTCATTTTTTGAAGCTAATTTTATTCTTTCATGTGTGTGATATTATGTATTATAGGATAATTCTTGAACTTGCTTTTGTTATACATATTGAGACCATATTTGCTAAATTAGAAGCATTAACATAATAAAGGCACTTAGATTCAACAACTTGCTTTAGCCTATTTCTTTAAAATCACTATACCCTAAAATCTACCTTTCGGAATAAAGTTAAGCCTTAGCTTTTTTCATTGAATAAACCCAAGTTATAAACCTTTATACTAATTTTCTTTGAAGACCTATTTATTATTTTGAATTTTAAAGGTTGTTTACATTATTTACTTGTTAAGACTTGAAATTTGTGAAAGGCACAATATTTCTTGAATTGTGGTGCTGAATGTTTATTGTGAAAAAAAAAGAAAAGCATAAAAAAGAGAAAAATAAGAATAAATTTAAGATACTAATAACGTTGTGTTAAAAGGACCTATGTGTTTTTGTAACCAATTCTTATAATGTTTCATTGAGTAAATTTCCTTTACTTAAACCTCTTTTATTATCCCATTCATACCGTACCCAAACCCCATAATAACCTATACAAAGACCTTTTGATTTTTAGTTTGTACATAAATGGTGGAGATGTGATTTTATTGCAATCATATGGTAAGAATTCTATTATGCATTGATTGAGAGTTTTAATAGTTTTTACCCTAAACACTTGAGTGCATTGAGTGAAATCTCAGTGAGGGTGTAAAGATATGTGCCTTTGATTTCAATGCGATTGTTGATGTGATTACTATTAATATTACTTAGGAAGTTAATTTAAGGATAACTTGATTCTACTTGTATAGTATTTTAATTTGATAGGATATGATGACATATAGTATGAATGGATAGACTGAGATTGATGATGGATTGATGTTGTCAAATTTATAATTTTGATTATGGTTTGTTTGAGGACAAGCAAAAGCTTAAATATGACGATGTTTGATATATGGATATTTGACTATACTTTTACACCCATGTTTGATGTATTTTGTTTGATATTTCATAAATTTATCCTATATTTAGTATTTAATTACTTCAAGTGCTTTCAGAGGTTATAATTGCCTTCACAAATTTAAAGGAGAAGAATTAAGATGAAAACACGACATAAAGCAAAGATTTGACACATAGAGGGTATGCATAAATTTTAACATAGATGGAGAGTCTGAACCTAAACTTCATCTTCAAATAATAATTAAAGGACATATCAAGATTTTCAAGAAGCCCAAAATTTGTAGCTGTTTGAATTCGTTTGGACTAGCAACCATTTGTTCAAAGTAAAAATTATTTCTGCAGAATTGGCAACCTGACCACTGGAGCTTTTCATAGACATATCTAAGGTTTATGAGATCCAAATAAGGTAATTCAAAAGCTCCAATTCAAGACAACATCCTAGGACATAATTCCTATGTACAACTTGAGGCCCAAAAGTATTGTTTTTAAGGGCTAAAAAGGTTGAGAGTGAGATATGAAGTCTGTCTTGGCCCAGTATCAACTTCCCTAGTTTTTAGGCAAATAACTTTCCCTACAAATATTTTTATAAAACAAAAGTGGATCCTTTGGGAAGATAAGAAGTGAAGCTACAATTCATATGAAGACATTGTGACCCAAATATGAAGTTATTGATGTCAAAAACCTGAAGGAATGCAAAGATGTGCATTTGCTCGTGCACTTCTACATAGTCATGCATTTTTTCTATTTTCAGAAAATTTTGGTTATGTACGGTTTGATGCATGATCGTGTAAGAGACTGTGCATCTCACTAAAACCCTAAATTTCATTATAAAAAGACGTTTTTGAGAGGAGAAGAACGGAGGAGACTTTGGGAGGTTATTTCCAAAAATGGAGTCATTTTTTAGGTATAATTTTGGTCCAAAGAAGCAGGAAACACCAAGAAATCATCGAAAGATCCATCAGAATTTAGGACTAAGCCTCTACATCACAAGAACATTTGATAGAAGATAATTAGGGAGATTTAGAATTATGTTTTTGTTTCATTTTTCTTTCATTGTATGTTTGATTTCGTATTTGATCAAAAGTAACTAACATCCAGTTAGTATTTAGGTTAGATGAACCTTATGTTAACACTTTGATATGATTTGATTCCTTTTTTAATGCAATTGGTTTGAATGATTATTGTGACTTGGTTACGTATTTTGTTGATAATATGATTTTATTTGTAGAGATTGAGAAATCAAAGGCTGAATATATCTATCGTAATTAGAAGGAGTTAAATGAAACCCTAAAGATATGATGACATAAATCCTCTAGATTAGGTTCAAACCTAATAGAGGGACATATAAATCGGTAATGCAATCCTATAAGATTTAACATGAGTAATTCGATTTGAGACATTAATATTAGTTATTAGTAAACTCAAGGTTAGCTACTAGCATACCATAGCAGTCTCCATGATCCAATACATCAACAAAACAATTGCATGATAAAAGATTAATCAGTTGAGGGTTTAGGGGGATTCGAACCTAGATACTAATTTCTGATAACGATAGCTTTCTAAGTGAATTTCACTATCTTTTTGTTCATTTTTTTATTTTATTTTATTTGTTTTAGTTTTAATTTCTTTTCATTAAAAATCTAAAATCAATCATTAGGCTAGATAATAGGGTAAGGGTGAATACTAGTATTCATAGTCTTTGTAGGATCGACCAGTACTTATCGATATTAGTTACAACTACGACGTGCACTTGCGGTTGTTACAACTTTGACTATCAAGAAATAGGTCAATCAAAAATCCAACGAAAATTTTTTTTTCTTCTTTTTCTTCTCCATTTTTATTCCAATCGGTAAGTATATAAAAAATACACCATCTTTCTTCTGCATTTGAAGCTTTTCTCATATATTCCCTTATTTTGTTTGTTTTACAGTAAAATAGTGAGAAAATTGTGGAGATTAATTGTTGGGACTGAAACCCAACCACTTAAACTTAACACTTTCACTCTTGCTCTGATACCATAAATGTTGGAACCCGTTTCCGAACTCCAACTCTTGCCTTGAAACCATAAAACTTGAGCTTGCTTTGATACCACAAATGTTGGATCCGATTGCGGAGTCCAACGCTTGCTCTGAAACCATATGACGTGAACGTACTCCAATGAAGTCTCCTTAACCATCATCGATTTTTTTTACCTCAATCATGCTCCCTAAACTGACCTCTCACTTTCTTACAATCAAACTTTTTCAAATCACATCCATAAGACCCCAATTTTTATGGAGAGATAGATACATGTCTTAGAAATCAATCGCCTCAAGAATCACCTCATTCGGAGGTCGAATAACTTATCAAACTCTAATTTTAATTAAATTCCTTCATTTAATAATCAATAACTAGGCACTAAAACCTCAAATTAATTTGAACATGCTTAAATACTAAGAAGGAGGAATCGGGACCCAACATTAATAACTCAAAAATCCTTAGAAAAACATCGAACTTTAAATAGGTAAACTTTTCATCCATAATTATACGTCTTTCATTTGTGATTTTTAATCATCCTAAACTAGTTTACATTTGGAAAGTATATTGTGATTGTTATGGACAAAAGTTTTGAAGTCATGGGAAAAATAAAAATGGAGAAAAGTTGGTTGAAAAATGAGAAAAAAAAGAAGTGTAGGAGAAGAGGAGAGGGTGAAGAGGAAGACAAATCAAGAAAATTTAAGATATAACGAGGCACAAAATAGGTAATGTAAAACATTAAGGGTAAAATTGAAATTTTATTCCTAGAAGGGTATTTTGTAATAATAAAAATTAAAGGTAAAATAGGACTTTTATTAGTTAAGGATGTTTTAATAATTATGGTGGTTAGATAAAGTTAAGATATTTTAATAATTAAGAATAAAGTGAAAAGGGAATAGTTATGGATTACTAAGTGTAAAAGGTTGAAAATTTTTCTTAAATAAGTCTAATAAAATGTTATAATGCCTAGGTCCAAAAGACATATTAAAGAGTATATTAGACTTATAAATTAGTTGAAAATGAAAATTAGGAAAGATAATCATAAACTGTACTCTTAAAATAATTTTGTTATTAATAAATTATTTTATAGTGAATCATGATTTGAATTATTCATCAATTAAATTAATAAGTAATAATTACACATATATATTTCTAAAATATATAAATTGTTTATTTATTATATAAATAATTAACAAAGTACAAGAATATTTAGCATTTATATTTTGTTACATACTATGAGATGTATTGCTTGATAATTCAATAAAATTTTTATAATCAAATTTTTTAGTTATACATGAGTATAATAATTAAGAATATTATGGTAAATAATTGACGTTCATGAAATTAAATAGAGACTAACTTATAATAGGCTGAAAATAAATTGTGTAAATTATGAATGTGTAGCTTGCCTAAGATAAGGTATATTTGATGGTCATAGGTTGATGAGTGTAAATATGAGTGAGCAATGGCTAGGTACCTGTCTATGGAGCAAGTATTAGGACATCTTGAGTTCCGAAAATGTCCTGTGTTAATGGTTAGGTATCGAAGTGTTAGCGTAACATCCTGAGTCTTAGGGATATCCTGTGTAGATAGCTAGGTACTGGAGTACCTGATTAGATTAAAGAATTGAGGTAACTTGTGTCGATATTTATTGTAGCACCTCACTCTCATAGGACACGTACCTGATATCTTAAGTGATATCCGAATGCGTATCTCGCAAGGGTGGTTTGCTGGAGCAATCATATTCTCTTATAAGGCATCATAAAGAAAGACACAATATTTAAAAACTAAATTCCTCATTTCATTTCTTAAACAATATGTACATTGAAGCTTTATAGTATCATCTAAATATATACAATGTCAAAACTAAATACAAAATACACTACACACAGGAGGAATTAAACAAAAAATCTATCTATTCCTTCAATCTCCGTTGATCGACCTTTAAACCATTTCTTCCTTCCAAAAGTACAAAAACTATGCTTCTTATAGAGTCTCTCTATCACTCATGTCCTCTCTCGATCCTGAAATATCAATATTGCAATTTTGGTGAGTTTTGCGAACTTAGTGAGATAATCATCCTTGATGGTTCACTCAATTCATACAACATATCAAGTAAGCACTTATTTTACATCTTTTCATTTATCAAGTAGTATCACATATCATTTACTCATTCAATTACAAGTTAACAATACACTTCAATCATTCAAACACATATATTAAATGTTTATGCAATGCTTAAGAGACTCACTTTTATTTATTACTTTGTTGTGACCGAGTGCCTTTTTACTAGCCCATATCCTTTATGGATACTAGGCTTATTTCAGATAATGTCCTATATCCCTTAGTGGATATTGGGTACATTCACAAATAAGCCAATGGCTCTTATTATATTATGAGCTTTAAGCTCTTTATAATGGCGACTCCGGTCACAACTGTCTTTAACTTTCATGCATTCATGTAATGAAATGCATCACATTCACTTATATTCACTCAGTCATTTGATTTCACTTACACAATCACATATACATTCACAATTCATATTTGTCATTAGACCTTGGTTTGGCATTCAACAAAATGTTAAGAAATCACATATTTCATCAAATTCACATATAAGGAACATTTCCAATATTTCATTTATGCCTCAAACGTCTTGGACATTCAATGCTCAGAATCAACACAATCAATTCCACAAAACAGTTCAATATAGAATTTAAAGCAACAATTAATTAATTGAAGCCATCTAGGTTACTCACAGTTTGCTCCAGAAAGCTATTGCCTTAAAGTCCAAGAAACATCTAGATGTTGTCGCTCAATATACTCCTCTAAATCATGCAATACATACACATTTATACATATCACAACATTGCACAATCATAAGTATTCATTTATACAGATATATGTATATGGAATATGTACAATGCATGTTAAATGACAATCCCAGGTACATTTCCTTAATACTCGTCTCATAACCAATTAAGATGATTTTTGAATCATTCCTTAACACCTAATAAACTTTCCTTACTTTAATAGCTCAATCCAACATTAACTAGGCTCATTCAAGATCACAATCAAGCCTAAATGTCTCATGGCCAAATATTAATAAGTTAATTTTCTATAAATAAACATATCTTGGGACAAAAAGCATAAATTTTTTTGTAGATGTCGGATTAATGTTATTCTAGGATGTTTTCGAAGAGAACTTCGAGATCTACAACTTTTATGAAGACCAAGAAGAGAGATTTTGTTATCTATGAGGTCAAAATTGCAAATTTTTGTAAACGTACTGTAAATGTCCGCTCAACGGACATACATCCCAACAAAACGGACATGAATGGGGCTGGAAAGTTTTTTAGACCCGTGAAGGTCTGTTCAGTGGACCTAAAGTCTGTTTAATGGACATAAACAAGAATGGGAAGTTTTCCAGACCTGAGAAGGTTCGTTTAGCGGACCTAAAGTCCATCCAACAGACATAGAAGAAGCATAACTCCCTCAAGAGCATTCCCAATGGTTTCTACATATATTCTAACATCATTTTCACTCCTAATCTTCCTAAATTAACCTCCTCTAATGCTACATCATTTCATATCAATTCAACCACTAAATTGATTCCATTAAACTCTCAAACCTCAACTTATTTGATTCATCATTTTCACTAAAACTCATCATTCATGAAATCCTATCCTTTTTCTATAACATATCTCATTCATAAGTCTCAAACAATTCATATTCAACATTCATCATTCCATGTTGATAACTTCTTCATGTATACCTCAATTTCAGTTCAATAACATCCACACACAAATCAAAATTCATGTTCGATTATAAACATCAAAATAGGATATATTCTTATACACTTTCATCAAACATCTGCTGCATATATTCAACTTCATTTTTCACCTTCATTTCATTCCTAACGATTACCTTAAATCATCTCAATTTAAGAACATAACTCAACATCTTATTTTGTTAAGTCAAAATGACTTCACGTCTAAATAATTTTGATGAAAATCAAATAATAATAATATTAGAAAGTGATGAA
>JANVCQ010000232.1:41307296-41321886 GCA_025531925.1 Erythroxylum plowmanianum
TTATTTATTATCTGAATAAAAAATAAGGTCTATATACAAAAATTGATAGCTATAATAAACATCATACATAAAAAAAAATAATTGCTTGCCAAATTAAGCTCCATATACACAAACAACTAATCTCAATGTGCATCATATACAAAAATAGCTATTCAAAATTGGTTATAAACTTGATGTACCTAATAGTCTTACTAGGTCCCTAATTACAAAGTTAGAAAACTTTGCAAGCCTTTGAAAGAAGATGCTTTTAGGCTTATCTTAGATCATTATAAGTTAAGATGGCCCCAAGTGGAGATGGGATGAGTTTGGTGTCAACTTAGTGTTTCCTACCTTGTCCATATAGGATTATCAACTTGTTTGACTCTTGGCAATTTATAAATATATAAGTTAAGTTTGTTCACTTTCTTCATTACTATTTAAAGAACTTTAGGATTAAGGTTAGAAAGAATAAGGTTATAAAATAGGTATAATTCATTTATTGCACTTCTTGTACTACACATTGTATTGAACGGATGTTGGAAAGCATAGTAAATGCTAGATATTGATGAAATTGTGAAAAAAAAAAAAGAAAATTGACCAAATTTACATATAGTCATATATGGGTTTTAAATTTGATAAGAAAGGATTTCACCAATAGTAGGCATTTTCTTTGTCCTATCAATATAACATTTGTAACAAATTTCTTATCAGTGTTTTATTTAAATGAAGAAAGAACTGAGATAAATGTTTACAAATGGTAAATGGGTTGTATCTTTGCATCTCAGGTCTAATGTTAGAATGAAGTTTTCTAAGATAATATTTGAAGGTCATAAATTTTAGTCTAAAAGTCAATTTGTTATTCAAATTTATGAGCCTTTGGTAAAATTACTTTGTCTGGTTGATAGTTGATAGTGATAAGAAGGCAACCATTTGTTACTTTTATGATGTCATGGAGAAGGTGAAGGAAGCAATTAAATTCAATTTGAAAAATAAAACTTTCTTGTATATACCTTATATTGTAGTCATTGATGAAAGATGGGAAAGACAACTTTATTCTCTATTGCTTGCTATTAGGCATTTCTAAATCTAAGTATTTATTTAGACCAAGTTTTACACACACACAAAAGTTGAAGCTAAAAGGGAAAATTTATTAACTATCACAATAATTGTTTCATATGGAATGATAGAAAGATCTCCTTAGATTACAAATAGAGGTATACAAGGATGCATGCAGTCATTTTGGGATGCTCGCGCAATACATCAAAAAGACAAACTTAATCCAATTTTTATTTACTTTTGTTACTTGTTTAAAATTAATCATCGCTTTATTTTATTTGTAAGATTACTTTTGTTGTCTTATAGTTACTAATGATGTTCTAGAATTATAAAAGTTTGCAGTTTGAATTCTTAGTTAATGCGTGAGGTATGAAAGAAAATTAGATATATTTGAATTCATCCATTCCAAAAAAAGAAACAATTTGGAGCACAAAAAATTAAATGATTTAGTATTTATTCGATATAATTTGAACCTTCAAGAAAGATTTGTTATTATCATTATTAAATTGAATATAATTTCTTGATTATTTTATTTTACTTTTTATTATGACTCTTAATTTAAAAAAAGTAGTTCTTTATATCCAATTTATCTTCATTATATTAATCTTTTAGAGGATTAAGTATTTGAAGAACTAAGTTTTATAAATAAAAGCAACTTGGAAGATAAATCTTGAATGGTAAAGTATTGATACGTTAATTTGGTGTAATGAGTTTAAATAATATGATGATGAGACTTGATGAGAATTTTATACCAAAAGAAAATTAAGTTAATAAATTTGAGTGAATACAACTATTTTCCTTTAATTTCACTTTGTACATAATCTATATATACACCGTAAACATGGTTTTGAAACCCGGACCAGACCGACCGGTTCGACCGGTGACCGGTAGGCTATCCGGCCCGAGTGATCTCTAAAAACCAGTCTCCAATTGAACCAGTGCGAATCGGTGAGAACCGATCAATTGACCGGTTAAACCGAGACTGGTCGAACCAGCTGACCACTGGTTCAATGAATTTTTTTTGTTTTTTTCTTTCTAAAAAGCTTATGCATTTTTTGATTTTTTTCAAAAGTAAAACCCATCTTTTCTCCAAAAATCTAACAGAAGTACAAAACTCAAAAGACCCAACCGACTATTTATATTTATTTATATTATTTGGTATATTTTTCTATTATTTTTTAATATTATTAATATTATATATAGTTAAATATAATTATTGTGTAATTATAACGTCACACCAGTTCGATCGATGTTCGAACCGGTCGAACTGGTCAAACCGATTACCAGTAAGACCTTCGGTTCGACGTCCGATCCGAATTTCAAAACCTTGACCATAAATATAAAACTTTTAATTGTAAATACCTTACATTTCACTTATACTTTATTGTGTTTTTTTTAATACAAACTCATTATTATACTTGCCAATATTATTCTTATTATATAATATTTTAATGAAAATAATTATAACATTTTAAATACTTTATTATTCTTGGCTTTATATAGAACCAAATCCAATACTAAATTCGATACAATATTCAAAATATTGAAGGAAATACATTAGCTCTTAAGTTTTATTATTGATCTCTTGTTCCGGAAAATGTTTGCTCTTTTCCCCAATGGCTCGTAAATGTACTTTTGGCTGGTTGTGTTTAATGACATAAGGAAAAAATAAAAGAAAAAAAACTAGAGTGATTCAAATAGTTAGAAGAAATTTGTAAAGTTCGAAGGATCTCTCCTGGAGATAGAATCTAAAAGGCCGCTTTTTAAAAATTGGGAGCATTATTAAATTACAATGGCATCACTTTGTCGCGCAAAGCAACCCTCAAAATAACTCGTGTGGACTTCCCGATATCTTGCATCAGGCAGACGCTTGCTAATTCTCCTGCAAGAACAAATATATGAAATAAAAATATTAAGAAACCGATTTCCTTCCTCTGGTTGTTCTTCCACCGACCTGCGTTTGCGTCTCTCCAGTTTTGGATGGGTTTGATGGTTGATCTGGATCTAACTTCTGATCATCTGACTTGCGCTTTCTCCCTCTAGTTTTTGGGGGATTATAATTCAGTTTACTGCTTTTTTGGTTATCCAATTTGCTGCCGATTGCAACCCCACCATAAATCTCTGTCGCAGTTGCATTATACTTGGATGATCCCTCACCTTGGCCTCCGTTATTACGAGCTTCATGTCCTGCTTCAGGCGATGCCTTTTTTGTGTTTGGCTCCGGAGTTCCCTGGGTTGGCTCCACCCATGAAGAATGTTTGTAACTCCAACGAGCATTCCCATACCACTTGTCAACCTGCATTGAGCAACATCTTTCCAGTTACATAAAATAAGTAGCAGATATCTACTAAAGAGGAAAAATAAACAAATAAATAAATATGCATTATGTGCCCACATGTTCATACGTTGCTAAATGAATGACTGATAGCAAAGATGCATAACCTGTTGAAAAGTAATTCCCAGATCGTTGGCCAATCTTTCTTTTGTAGCTCGGTCAGGATACTGATTTTCCTTGAAGGAGTTGTAGAGTGTCTGAATAGCAAAACAACCATAATTTCGTCCATTATTAATTGAAACTACAAAAACAAATAAACTAAAACAATTTTCTATGGCATAGTGAATAAAGAGCCTAAACTGACTTTCATCCATTGATTTATTTCCAAAAACAACCGACCGGACACATAACAATGAATAACTGGAGTCCAAGATAACAATCCAAAAGATGCATGATAAATTATATAATCAAATGTTAACCAATATTACTGCCAGCTTTTCACCTTGATAATACTTGCTTCCACTTTTTCCAAAACAATGAGCTAGGGCGCAGAGCATTTGCAAAAACATGGAAGTTTGTTTTCAATCTTGAAAAAGTTATTCCTCCATGATAAGAAATGAAAACACTAAAACTGCAACTTGACAATCCCAAATCATAGCCTTTAAATTAAGATCAAATTTCTGACCATTTGAGAAAGACTTCAATATTTAATTAATACCAAAGAGATCCAGACTCAAAAAAGAAGACTTGTAAAAGGCTTACCTGTGTCACAGCATCTCCAAGTCTCTTATATGATGATGACCTAACATTTTTTTCACTACAACCAGATGCAGATGATCCCCCGTATATTTTAGCAGGTGACGTAATTGCATTATCTAAGTTAACTTTATGGCATCTTTCTCCCTCATTAGT
Source organism: Erythroxylum plowmanianum (assembly GCA_025531925.1). NCBI lineage: Eukaryota > Viridiplantae > Streptophyta > Magnoliopsida > Malpighiales > Erythroxylaceae > Erythroxylum > Erythroxylum plowmanianum. Next base: position 41,311,519 of record JANVCQ010000232.1, read on the forward strand.
ATTCCCAGTTTCCCCCATAAATTGCTGCAACTTGGAACTCCCGTTCATATTCATGGAAGCAACTCCATTAGCAGAAGCTGAATTATTTTCTTTTGCACTTCTTCTCTTCATTGGTCTGACTCTATCGGTATAATCTTCATCATCACTTGAATCAGACGAAGCATTTGCATATGTTTCCTTCACAAATCACAAGGATGAAAGCTAAGTAAACTACAAAGGGAACAAGAAAACAGACAATAGCAAACATCCAATGCATTAAATATACTATCACAAGATGATCACCTCTAGTATTATATGTACTTGCATTTCTAGCCATCATTGGAACAGTTATACATTGACACAACCTGAGTAGCTTCTTTAATTGCTCCATAGCACAAGCTACTGCCTATTTCCCATGAACACATATGGAGACCTTACCGTCAATTAAGAAGGCAGGGACTGTCATTATTCTTGTTTTCAACAATCGACAAGTAGCTTAAGGCATTGACATATTGCAAGAGTAGAAAGATCATCTCTTACTCCAAATCAAGTTCTTCCAGACACACAGACCAAATAGACAGAGCATAACAGAAAACTACAAATCAAGTTCTTCTAGACACACATACCAAATAGACAGAGCATAACAGAAAACTATTCTAAGTACAAAGGGGGCACATTTTCTTTGTACAGGTTGAACACCTCCATTAACATGGAGATTGAATCGAAGCAAGTTTAATGGACTTGAAATCACTTCTGAGATAAAAGCTTGGCAAATATGACCAGAGGATCGTGAAAAACATGACTAAATAAAGAACTCACATCATACAGCTTTTTGTAATCCAATCTTTCCACATTTCTTTTCTGAGAAACAGATTCAGAACATTCTTGGTTTGCGTTCTGCTCCAATATGGACATAAGCTCACCCTTCAAAGACTCCTTTCGACCAATCCTTGATCTAGGTGCACTATAGTCTTTTTTAAGCGCAAACATATTTTTTTCTTCCCCTGCTAATTCATTGTCATTAAGAGCAGCGCTAAGATCTTCAGAGTCTGATGTAAAATCAGAACTTGAACTTTCTTCCTCCACCGTTTCATCACGATCTGGAGCATCAGGGTCAAAGTCGTCATCATCAGGATCATCAGAAGGAAGCCCCACGTACTGGTCATCTTTATGAGGAGAAGGCAATTCATCAGATGCAGAAGTGAAGTCTGACTCATCTGAGCTTGTTTCAATTTCCTCTCTATTCTTATCTATGTGTGAATCAGAGTTAGATTCATCTCCCTCTCTCTTTACATATATTTCTGGAACATCAGGATCAAAATCATTATCATCAGAGTCATCAGAGGAAAGTCCAAAGTTCTGATCCAGATTTTGTCCAATTGCGGCTTCAGGGAATACCTTCTGCAAATGGGACAGAAGAACAATGAAACTTTTCTATTAAATTTTTAAATAAAATATATTAAATTAGTTCATAATAAACTATTATTGCCACATAATTACCTCCCAGCTGTCCATGACAGAAAGATCCGTTCCTTGGGAGTCATTTAGCATATCAATGCAATCAACTTTACAATCACACCCAGGGCATAGCCAACCCTCATCATCAGGAGGAACTGCATTCCAAGAAGGAGATCAAACGAATAAGAATAATGAAAGCAACTCTGTGAAACAAATATCAAAGTCATTCCACATCTTATCCACCAACTGAATAGAACATTACTATCTTCCTTTAGCAATGGAGGTGTCAAACAGAGCTGGTGGAACCCTCGGTCGCAAATACCATCACACAGAACAATATCGTTATCCATAGTCAAGTCTTTGGATCCACATCTGGCACAAAATATCTGCCAAAAGAGAAGTTGTCTGAAGTGGTTATATTTCAGCATCTCAGTATCAAAAACTGAAGAAATATTTTAGGCTAGAGGAATATGCAGGAAAAAGAATTCTCAACAAGCATGATCAAAAACTTAAGAAATCTCTCACATCCTCACTGCTGATCTGTCCATCAGAATCAAACAAAGAGGTAGGAAACCTTCCTTCAGCACACAATGAATCAATACGGTGAAACAAATCCCTTATTTTCAGTTTACGTTGTAAAATTTCCGCCGTGGCTCGTTGCAGCTCCTTCTCCGGCTTCAACTTTTCAAGGCTGCAGAAATTACATAAATGGAATATTACATACAATCTGTTGGTGGAGAAAATCATTAAACATATAGCGAATGTAACAAGAAGCTACAGATCAAGAGCAAAGGACAGACCAAATTAATTCAGATTCTCTCAAGACTCAAGAAAACAGAATATAAGCTAGCTTATCAAAAAGAATCCAAAAAATTTTCCATACATTTTATATAGCAAAATGCCATTTTTACAGATGTGTAAAAGGGCCATCAATGAAGATACAGAGTCTTTGGGTCCACTATAACACTGTTAAAGTGTTTTTGACAAAATTACTAGTCTTTCACATCTATTGGAGCATGAGGACTAGCACAGACATAAAGGGGCAGTCTTTCATCTTCTTTCCATGTTTCCTCTCTACAATAAATTAAACCAAAGTTTATAGCACAGCAATGATTGGTAAGACTATCAGGTTTGGTTAGCACTTAGTTTCATGCCAGCAAGGAGCTGTGCAGTGCCAAATCTAGATTTGTCCTTCAATTATGTATACGACCACAAAATGGTGATATTGCTCCAGAGTTTATGGCACAGCAGCAATTGGTCAAACTACCATGCTTTGTTAGTAGTTACATTTTCACGTTAGTATAAATCAAGATTCATCCTTCAGTTTTGTACAGAACCACATGTCTAGTTGACACAAAATAATATCATATTCAACTTCTCAATTGGATTCGCATGCTTATTGAGTTTCTGTCATATGATTTTGTGCCTCTTAACCGATCAGCTATTCCTGATAATCATACCTTAGATTAATAATTTCTTGTTCTAGCCATTTTGCTTATTTGAGATATGTGTTTTTACAACTTAGTTGTAGAGCAGGACTAGTTGTGGATATATGTAGCCCAACAAAAACAAATAATACGATTCAACTTCACAGTTTTCGCGGTCAGACTCAAAATTACTTTATAGAAAAGATTAAGATAATGCTACAAAATATAAATTGAAAGGATCTTTGAGATCATTGTACAAACCTCAGTCCTTTCCAGCCCTCTCCAGAATAAGCAATGATCAGGCTTTGCTCATAGTTCATTCGATTCAATAAATATCTTAGATGTGTCTTGATCCTTGAATATTCATCTGCTACAACTCTCTCTTTTATTCTCTTTTTTCTTCTTTGGTTTTTTTTCTCTACATTGGAATTAGAGCTAGCTAAACTACTGCTGGTCTCAGGTGTTTTAAGTTTCCCTTGTGATCTTGACCGCAGAACTCTATCCGTCCCAGTCAAGGATCTCAACATGTATTTTTTCCTGGAAAACTTTGTCGTTTTTTTAACCTTTCCTCCCAATCTGCTGGAGTTATTAACTGCATTCTTTGGTGTTTCAAACTGTTTGACACTTGAATGATTGTCCACATCACTTTGCACTGATCCTAATAGCTCAGTAACAGGAATCAGGGTCTGATTATCAGGAGGTAGACCCAAAAACTGACTACTTGAAATGGATGTAGGAATTTGATCCAAAGATTCATTAGGAACACAAATGGGTGAAGCTCTCGGTTCCTCTATTTTCTTTTGCACCATTTTAGAGTCAACATTTTTTCTCGCCTGCAACGTATCACAATAATTGCTATTCAATGGAAACTCAGGGGCTGGGAAACATGTAGTTTCTTGGTGGAGAGAATTTTTAACACCAACCTGGTTACTTTCGTTTGAATCTTCATGTGGTTGTGCCACAACTTCAGTAAAAGCATAGAGGGAATCAACAGGAAATGCTTGCAATTTTTCTGTCACAATACTGCTTGATGGTGTACCATTGGTTTCCTTGCTTTCATTTGCTATTATTTCAGAGCTAACCAGTCCATTTTCCTTAAATGGACCACTATGTGCACATTCACCACCAAAATCCATGCTTGAGCTTCTAGGAGCTGTGCTCTTCCTAGATGTATGTTCAAGAAGGGGATCTACAACTTCAGTAATTTTGTATACATCTTTGACAGATGATCCCAATGGTTCACTAGCAACATGCCCGGTGATTGCAATACTGTCTCCTGGTCCAGTCTGAACTAATTCTTTCTCGTACTGATCCTCCTGCTCACACCTCGCATTGTATTTTGACTCAGAATCTAACCCATGAGTCTGTTCCACTACAGTTTGCTTAGGACATGGATAATTGTTGGTATGACAACCAAGTTTTGATGGAGAAACACCCATATGTTCTGCCTTGGACATTGAAAGTTGACAGCAATATCTATACAAACTCTCAACTTTTGTCAAGCTTCAAACAATATATATGACTCCAACCCTTATTATAAGAACTGACTGATAGACTGGTAAAAGTGTTCACGTTATAGTAGGCATACAACATAAGGAGCAAGTATTTGCTTCAGAAACTGACCACGAAATCAACAATCTTCACTTGCCAACAGTAGCACATACATTGTCACAACCTCTTCATCAATAATAGTTACCTGAAGGAAGTGATAATAAGAGAAGAGTTAACGAACCAGAACATGTAATCACTTGCCAATATCCCCATCAGATTTCAGAAAAATGGCTCAGACAATTCCACATAAGATGTACAAGGTACCGGCAGGAATTTCCAACTGTAACCTTTCTTGTATATTATGTATAAAGTGAGACTGGTAAAATGGCAAATGTATATATTCAATATTATACAACAGTATGCATATAGTTTCCATGCCATTGAGGAAAATAATTTTATTATTGATGTTATACATTGTTTACAAGCAAGTCTATTCCTGTGACCTATACACTGGTGCATACTCAAACTGTGGAAAGTTTTTAAAAATCACAATCAAGACAGAATAAACTGTACACTCTTCAGTTTAACAGTCAGAACTAATGATTCATCTAATATGCTCATAGCCTCACCATTGATATACTTAAGATTATGCTGAAAATTTAAACAAAATTACACGATGTGGAGCCATATATCTCTATCAATTCTCCTCTAGGTCAATGAAAGTTAAAATTTGAAGAGTCTGATAATAGTTGAGAGAAGCGCATACACATGCTTTACAAAAACGAGTACATTAGTGCTTATCTAGATGCATTAAATTGCTACATTGTAGAAACCTTATAATTTCCACATGCATTTAAATGCTCCAGAAAACCTAGAATGCAAAAGGAGATGCAACATAAATTATATACAAATATCTCAAATCCCTAAATAACAATTTGGAGAAAATGACAAAAGAGAGGGAAAATGAGAGTGGCAACCACCATTCCATTGTTCCTCGCCTCATTTGAGGTCATACCTTGCAAAAAGGGATCTCCCAAACATGGGAAGAAAGCAATGCCCCATGCAAATCGAGAAAGTGTTCTTTATGTTGACTATAGCTAAAAAAGGTAAATAATTCCCATAAATTGCACAGGATTTTGCATCAGATAGTCTCATTCATCATTTACTCCTTAATATGCACCAATGCTTCAAAAACACGCCTTCCTAAATAACTTTCCAAGGAAAATTCACCAATTACGAAGTACCTACCAGGTATTGGATTTTCGTCCAAATTCTGAAGAAGTAATAAGTACAAGTTTTACAACATACAATTAGGCAAGTGATAAAAGCTTATGTGAAAGAATCATGCTGATGGCCTCTAGCTTCCAGTCCTTAATTAGTTCAGGCCATAAAAAAAAAAAAGAAGATCAGAGAACAGTCAAATTATGCAGATGGAAAATAAAGCTGATATGTGCAAGATATACATTATTAAGAATGAAATGATCAAAGAAGGATTTCAGGCAAGTCTTTCGGATATATTTATTATAAAGAGTGAAATGATCTATTGGTCCATAAATGCTTTATTTGTAAACTCACGAACTCCAAAAAAGAATAAAAAGGGTGAACATAACCAGAATATATGCTAGTATCTTGTTTTAACTTAATAGGTCAAAGACTACCATAATTAAATAATGTGTTTCATTTTGTCTTGATAAAAAATATAGACATCAAGAAAAATTTGAAACACTTGGACAACAGCAAGTTATTGGCCTGAAAAGTAGTCCTTCTAAAAGAGCTACGTATTAAAATAAGAGTGTTACTACTACTTGTCTGGATAAAACAAACTAAAGAGATTCGCGAACAGACATTAAAAGCTATCATAGCAAGTTGATTAAACTGAAATTTCAATGCTTAACTACCCCTCATTATCCTCAAGCAGCAACACACGTGTGTCTTCACCAACAGCAGAACTTGGCCGGTGTTACTGACCTCATCCATTGCCTACTCTAAACTCCATTAACCCACAAAGCTCGATAACAAGCATACATATCTTCTCCCCACATATTCCACAAAAATAAAACTACAACGTCCTCACATCAGAAACAAAAAGAAAATTACAGCATACACTTAAGAAAAGTATAAATAAACACTGAACTGTCAAAGATCGTCAACTTTTAAACGCACAGTTAAATAAAAACTACATTCAGGACCCTTTGCACCGGACATTCTTAAGCTCAAAATGTCAAACAAAGAAGCAAATACATAAGCACCTCCAAATACACATTCATCAATCACTCACGACATGAATATTTTAAAGAAATCGAACACAAGCAGACCTCTAACAAACCACATAAAACAGTTCAAACATCTTCGTTCTCTCTTCTCCTCAAGCTCCCCGGCAACGGAACAGACAAATGAGCAGCAACAACAACAACAACAAAAAAAGTAGATTCCGAAACCAAAGTTGAGGCAAACATTTCAAGTTCCGGTAATCGAAACAATCAAACCAAGATTCAAAATAGACTTTCGAAAACCGTCGAACATTCTCGACGATTCTTTTAGCTTTTCCTCTGATACAGTTTTCAAGAGAGAAAAAGAAATGAAAGATTGTGTGCAGGAGTGAGCAGTGACCTTAGCTTTGTTTGTACACGCTAGCGAGAACGGAGTGGTTTTAGGGAGAGTAAGGGCGGTGATTCAGAGTCGAAGCCTCCAAATCTGGACCACCGTTAAAGCTAAAGTAGCAATGCAGCTCTGAGAGATTAAAAAAGAAAAAACTGAAAAGGGCCTCCTCTTATTGCTATTGTGCGCGCCGCGGAATGGCGCCTCCAAATTTGGATGCTTTTATCGTGGGCTGGAGTGTACGGCCTTTTAAAGGTTGAATCAGATTCGGTTCGTTCGTGAGTTTACATGCGGCTTCTCTCTTCTTTTTGGGCTCGTTTAGAAGACGTCGTGTCTAGGCTGAATCTTCCATAACCGAATACCTATAACAGGCCTAGCAGGTAGGAGAATTGTCGGCCTCTGGCTATACTCGTTCTTAAATTACACCTGAGTTAGCGTTTATTTCAAATTTTGATAAAAGGAATTACGTTGGTTTACATTATAAAAAAAAAACTTTTTGCTTTAAATTTGAATACAATTTTACTTACACTTTTGTCATATCTACCAAGCATTATAATAAAGTTCAACTACTTCTAAACAATAACTCCATACTACATGCAAATAAAGCCAAAGAACCTTGCTAGGTAGCTAGCAGACAAAATTTTCACATGATCCATGCTTAATTTAGTTTAATGAATCATTTAATAATCTTCCCAAGTGTCCATGTGCCCATTACCACCTAATATTTGTATGTAGCTGGTCCTTTTCGTCTAACACAACTTACTAAAGTACAAAGGCATGCATAATGGTAATTAAGCTGCTACGAGGACTCGGTAGTATCCACATCAATTTTATGGCTACCGTTATGCCCAAAATTAGAGTCAATTTGGTTTAAATTTTTGGATGACCCCTCACTTAATTATCACTATAAGAGAAGTTGAAATTAGCGACGAAAATTTACCTACAATAAAAAAAACCGTAGACAATTACCGATGAAAATAATATAGACGTCGATAATGTCATTTGGAAATATTAGTTTAGCGGCGATAGAAATTTCCATAGCTAAATTCAAAAGAAATGATCTAGCGATAGATATTATCATCGATAATTATGCCGGTAAAAGTCATTGTCAGTCGTCAGCTTTTAACTCTAAGAAAACAACGTCATTTTTTTGTAAACCAAACAACGTCGTTTTGGTAAACTTAAAACGTTGAAACCTTAACCAACAAAACATCGTTGTTTTGGTTAAAAAAGTTTAAATGTTTATAACTTAACCAAAACGACATCATTTAGTTTGCTGGTAGGGAAGGAGGAGGGCCTCGGGCGTCATTTAAAATAGAACCAAAATGACATCATTTGATTTAAAACCAAACGATGTCATTTTGGTTCTATTTTAAACAACGCTCGAAGCCCTCCCCCTTCCCCACCCGTGCTTGCTGCTTCATCTTCCTCCTTTATCTGCCACCTCTGTCTTCCATCGCTGTCGTGTGGAGCTGCGATGGTGCCATGGAGCTCATGCATCTCCGACGTCGTCTTCTCCAACAATTTAAACTCAAGGTATTCTCCTCTTCTCTGTCCTCTCCTCTTCTCCATGCGATGAGAGGTTCGTGGTTGAATTTTTAGTTGATATGGAGATTGTTTTTGATTTTGGTTGTTAATTACTGATTGTTAATGATGGACTGTGTATTTGTTGGAGATAGATGGAAAAAGATTGAGATTTTGTCTTGAATTAGGGATGAATCGATTAATATATACCAAGTATTTGATAAAATACACTCCTTTGATAAAAAATTGATTTGAAGTCATTTCAATTATTCCCCCAAGTTTATTTTGAGATTACTAGGTTTTCTTTAAATTTCTAAAAAAATTTCCTCTTGATAATTAAAAGGATTTATATATAAAGGATTTCATACATAATGCCCTACATGTAAAAGATTATCAAATGATTAAGTCCTTATTTATGTAAATGACCAAGATTACGTATAATAAAAATTACAATGATTGTTACATAAAGAATAACTTCATTCTTTCTTACTCTTACTCTACTTGACTTGGAAACTTCAACTCTTAAGTCTTTTCATAGATAAAATACACTTTTTTAATAATTTGATTTAAAATAATTTAAAATAATTTAAAAAATTTATGAAAGCTCTTTTAAGATTAATTTTTTAATTTTAAAACAAGTTTTATCTTGATTATGAAAGGACTATTGCCTTATGTTCTGCATATAAATGGTTATGTAATGATTGAACTTTTAATGTATTTAAATTACCAAGGCAAGGTTACAATAAAAATTATAATAATTGTTACACATGCAGATGATTCATTCTTTCATTTGATTAAGTGTTAGATATATTAAGCTACCAATTAACTATATCAATTTTATATTTTCAATGAAAAAAGAAGGAATGAAGTGATTTATTGTAATTAACATAAATTATTACAAAAAAACTAGATTGAGATATTAAACTAAAAAAATGATAATATGAACCAAAGTTCCATCCTTTAACATAAATAAAATTGGAATTAGAAAAGTACTTAATAATATTGCCTTTATTGTAAAATAAAATAAAAAGATATACTATGTTAATATCAACAATTAAATGAGCAACGTATGTTTTGCCAAATGATAGGACATATTTTTATTGTGCCATTTCATTTGCTTTAGGTTGTAATATATTTTTCATGATAAAAACTTGAATATTCTTTTGAATTAGTAAACTAACATTAATCATTAATTGTTCACATCTAATATGTCGATTAAGTACAATATGAAACAATAATGTTAGACTAAGTAAGGTTCGAACATCTAGTTTTAATTATTGAAAAAATATTGTTATTAATAATTTTACTTCAATATGACATTAGTAGCTTTATTACAATGAAATCAAGAAATATGTACAAGATAAAGTTAAACGAAAGGATACATGAATAAATGATCCGCTTGAATTAATTGAATAATCAAAAGTTGAAAAAAAATGAGTAAAATGGAGTACGAATGCAATTGAAGAGAATCATAAGGCAATTCAATTTATTTTGACTAAGTCTAAAGAATAAGTCACACAAGGTCATAACAAAGAAGAAGAAAAAACAAAGATGATTGCTCCTCTAAATCCCTAGAAAAACTTAAGGTAAAAAAACTAACTAAAAATTAGGTTTTGACTCTTTAAATAGGGGGTCCTACGTCATATTTGTAAGAGATACAGTATAGGCCACAATCATGTACTAACACATCAGTCTCTATACTTCTATTGTGGATCACATATCAATTTAAAAAATTAAATTGGATGAGATTTCATATGAATTGAAACAATAAAGAATTATAAAGAATTCATATATTTATAAAATAATATTCATATATTTAATATTCACTACAATTACTCATATAATTCATTTATTATATAGTCAATCATAAATAGTATTTATAGCTTATTTA
>JANVCQ010000232.1:41330814-41355182 GCA_025531925.1 Erythroxylum plowmanianum
AATGTGATGGTGTTTAAATATGAAATTTATGTTTAAGTAGTATTTTCATCGTATGTTGTTTTTATGTATAAAGGCTCAGGACCTGTGAATCGAGGAGCTCACATTAAGGACTATTGAAGTTAAGAGAGGGTATACCTTCTTTTGAGGTGAGTTGGAGAACCATATTTCTCATGTGGAATTAGATCACTCTAAGTCATGTATGATGACTTCTATGTGAATTTTGAACCTAGGTAATGTATGACAGAATTGAATTTCAAATGGATGCTAGCATGTATATGTATTTGATAAATGGCACTATTTTCGAACAACTTTGCATTTAGAGTACATAAGATGGCTTTTATTTTATGAGAAAATATTTGAAATTTACATATGCATAATTGAGTCATGTATGATGCATGTATTTGTTCTCTTTTGGCTTAGTGCCATGGCACAGTTTTATTTCATTGGTTAGACCGATAAATAAAGGCATGGTGCCTTACTTGAGTTTATACTTAATAATTGGACATGATTTGTTTTGTGATTGTTGAGAAAACGATTGGCCAATCGTGTGCTGGGCATACCTGATTATGATTAAGCAACTCCCGTACCCTTGACACTAGTACATGAAAGTCGAGTCGCTGTATCGACACTTTTCTATGGGACTCGCGGGTGATTCCACACCTAGGGTCTGGACACCGACGAGGTCATCACCTAGGGTCATGACGCTCTTATCGACTATTGTCCGGACTCATCACAGATGAAAGTCGAGCCAACACCGAGTATCGATGGGTGTGCACATTAGACTAATGGTGTCACACATGATTGTTTTGGCTTATCCTAATACCGATTTTCCTATCAAGATTTGATTGATATGATGTTTTTTATGCTTTTGTGTACTGAAACTGAGGCCTATGTGTTTTCTATGTGATATATATTCACTACATAGGTTATCTACACTGTCTTGGAATGAATCAATTCTACTTGTGATATATGATTTTCCTACTCATTGAGTACCTAGTGTACTCACCCCCTCTGCTTTTCAACCATGCAGGTTAATTTAGTGAGCTTGAAGCTATATGAAGATCGTGCGGTTTTTTTATATTTTCAGGGTATTTCCGCACGTGGGTAGTCTTCTATTTTGTACTTTTATTGTCTAGTGACTCACGGACTGTGTTTATGTAAATACGTTTTTTTTATTTTGTGAGTTAACTTTTGATTTCCTTGGGTTTTGTAAAAGATTTTATGTATGAACCATTGATACTATTATTGTGATTGCCTGGGGTTGAGATTGTTTTGAGTGGACTAGAGAGTCTGGATGTTATGGCTGGATGGGAATATAGAATATTTTGGGATTTTTTTAAATACAGTCGTTGTGTTGCCCAAATTTTTCAAAAAAAGAGAAGAGATATGCAGTAAACCTTGCATAGTCGGATTAAGGATACTATGAGTATCCTTAGCCCGAGTATGCGGTGGTTATCATGAGCCCGATGTGGTACCGGGTCGTGACACAGTAAGTTACGAATGGTAACATTTTAAGAGTATCTATAAGAAGGAAATCTTCTTAAGATTCTAAAATACCTTCTACTCTAGAGTTTTTTTGAAATACTTTGAAACTGACTTGTTTAGTGCTCTCAACCAAGACGATTCAATACTTTGTTCTAAGCTTCAAGTTCATTTCATCTCATATTCTTACTTTTAGAGACTAACATTGTACTTTGAACGAAATACTTTTGTGTGTTTAGTTTCTATTTGGTACAGATTACAAATGGAGCAATCACTTATCTATGGGAGACACATTGATTTCAAATCATTGAAGGAAAATCAGATGGACATTGAACCAGAGATTGAAGCAGTTGGCTGGAAAAACTTCTTCAAGGTTCGTAAAAAGGTCTATTTGAATAAGATATATGAGTTTTGGAAGAATGCAAAGTTGGTAGACAATACCTTAGTATCAATGGTAGATGGTTTGTCGGTTATCGTGATAGAAGATACTATCGAGAGGGTCAGTGGGTTTCCTAGTATTGGAGTAAAGCTGTTTAACAATACAAAATGGATTACTCGAGGTTGTGTAGATAGAATGCACATTAATTGACAACTCTATGGAAGTAGTGATCCTGAAGTTAAGATGGCAGCAACCTTTGTTCCGAAGGCTAGGGTTCTACATTCACCGCTTCTTCATTGTATTATACCAAGATTAAGCTCGAAGGACCTTGTGACAATGAACGATGAACATTGTCTGTATCACCTACTGAATCACCAACCCATTAATCTTCCATACTTGATTTTGAAGTACATGATGAAGTCAATAGGGGATTTTAGCTCTTTACCGTATGTAATGTTGTTGACAAGGATATTTAGAGAATCTACAGTCTTTCTTGACAGAGGTAATAGGGTAAAAATAGATGTGAAGAATATTATTAATGCCACAATTATTCACAAAATGGGGATAAAGTTAGATGATGAGGTAGATATAGGTTCTACACCCAAAGCATGGTTTGAGGGGGAGCTTATAGTAAGAAGGGGTAGAAGTGAACATGGTATGTCTGCAAGAAAAACAAAACCTCGATTAATAGGAAAAACGTTTGTAGAAGAAAAGACTGAGAAATCGTCTGATGCACCAATAAAACCTAAGACGATTCTACAGAAAGAGGAAAGCCGAGTTCAACAATCATTGCAACAAGTGTCATTAAAGAGAAAGGCGGAGACACTTCAATCAAAAAAATCCAAGCAGTCAAGAAGGTCACCAAGACTATTGACCTTATGACAACATGAACAGAAGAAGAGGAAATCTCTGATTCTTGATGGAGATTCTGAAAAGCAAGAGAAAAGACAGCAGCCTACCAAATCAATTGTCTCTATTTTGCAAAGCTAATTAACAAAATCATCTGGAGAGGCAGAAATTAAAAGGAAGTTGGTATTTGAGAGGAAGAAGCCTCAATAACAACTTTCTTATAAACCGACAGAAGAACAAAAGAAGGTGAAGCCTAGTCAGAAGAAGGTTTCTTCATCTGATGTTTAACAGAAGGCAAAAATAGTTGAACACCAATTGGAACCTTACAATCATTCTCAACTAATCAACAAAAATGATTTAAGAATGAAGATTATAGAAGAATCAGTACCTGTTCGAAAAAGTCAGTCAAGGTACTAGTCGAACCGATACTGATTAATGATCAGATAATACATCTTCTAATTCATGAAGAACAAAGATTATATGGTATTCTACGAGATGAGAAGGCAAAACCATATCCATTGAAGATTTCAAAGGATCATTATACAATCTATCTGATTACGAGCAAAACATTAATAAAAATTATGCCAGACATATAACCAAGATGCTCAACCCTTGTGAGAAACAAAGAAAAAGGGAAAAAGAAGATATTTTCTGAGGGAAATAAAGATGATCTTACAAAAGAGCAGATTCAAGTAACTGTGAAGAACATAGATGATGCATGCAATATTGCTCAACCTGAAGGTATCTATGTTTCACACCACATTTCAAAAGCATTAGGAAGTAAATTTGGAGTTTCAACTACCGATGAAAACTTCAAGGTAGTTGGCAAAGTGAAAGAAGGATAATACAGAAGTATCATAGTTGAAGGTATTAATTTCAACTTAGAAATTGTGCATTTAGTCATGCATTTTAGACCTTTAGGTTTCATACCTTTAGTCAAAGATGTGTTACACCTTTTTGGGCAATCAATTCTGAAACTACCTAGACCTGATGATCTTGGTCTCCTAGAAGGAAAACAAACCTTCAGTCTACCCTCTATAAAAAATGTAAAGTTAGACGTTTTACCTTCAGAACCATCTGCTATGGAAAACCTTCATCCACTTAGTGAAATACAATAAGATCCTACTGATAATCCACAGTTCTTAAAGCATTTCATAAATTGGACGGAAGCAAGTCACAGTCAGAAGGAAGTTCAGGAAGTATTAGCAAAAGAAATATAGGAAGTTCATACTAAGGTTGATGAACTCGCTGACTCAATGGGTGATCTTCATGAGGAAGTAGCACTACTACGGGTTATTATTGAACAAGACCTCAAGACGATCCACATTGACATGCAACATATATTTTTTGAAGTTTTGAAGCGTCTACGATGTGCAATCTTTGTGATTAATAACAAATAGGGGGAGAAGGAGAAAAAGAGGACAACGAGAAGAGAAGATAGAAAGTAGATAGAAAGCATTGTATATATCTTGTATGCAATTCTTTTCTTAGGTTTTTGCTTTATTATTCATCGGAATACTATTCGTCTATTAGTCTATAAATATCATTGTATCTTCCAAAAATTACGATTATTTGTTATCATTAAAAAGGGGGAGATTGTTGAGTTAAGAGGACTTCACTTCTATTAATTTTGATGACAATCAAATAATAATAATCTTATAAATGTATGAACTATTTTGATAAATTTGTTAGAACAATGTAAGTAACACTTAGTCAACTTAGAAGGTGCGCGGTCAACTTCAGACGAAGCGCTAACACTAGACGAACCGCAACACCAAACGAAGCGCGACATTAGACAAAGCACAACAACAGACGAAGCGATATAATAGATGAAGCGGAATACCAAACGAAACGTAGTAAAAGAAGAAGCATTATTCCAGACGATACAAAAGGAAGATATTCTAAAACATCAGACAATTAGTTAGTTAGAGTTAATTTCAGGACTCAACTAATGACCGTTTCTAGAAGATTCTAGAAGCAGTTGTCAAGAAGACAGTTGGAGACTTAGGCTATAAACACTAGTTCTAATTGACGACTAAAATAACGAATGCTTTTACATTAGCAAAAGTTTTGTATTCAAAGTGTAAAAGAAGTGAGCAAATATAGTTGTAACCTAAAGCTCAAAAATACTTTTCTTAGAGAGAGAAAGGAAGGCTAGAGCCTAGAGAGGCTAATACAGTTGATAAAGAATATTTTGTGAGAGAGACCTGAAGAGGCTCTACAAGTGTAGAAAGAATACTTGTAAAGTTGGAAGAGTATAGTAAAATCTCAGACTAACTCTGAGGACTAGACGTAGCCCAAGGTTTGGAGTGAACAAGTATAAAATCACATCATCTATTTTCTAACCCTTATCTTTTAATTTTCTTGTTGTTAGACGAGTAGATAATATTACTTGCGATTGCATTACTTATTAACTTTAACAAATTGTTTTAGTAATCATTTGAATTTTCGTAAATAAATTCAAGAAATCTCAAAAGATTAATATTTTCAAAAAAAATTACACAATTCAACCCGCTTTTTGTGTAGTTTACATATCATATTGGATTTCTCTATAAATAAGTGATTTACTTCAGTTATTTTATTGATTCTTATTCTGTCGTGATTAGCTTCTCTTTACTTTTCATGTACGAATTTTTACACGCATCTTTTAAAAACTAGCTATATGTTAAAATAATTTATTAAAATAAGTATTCATATTTTTATGAATACTTATTATATTTGGCACTAGTAAATATTTAATATAGGACTTTTAATATTAACAATCTTCTAACATATATGATTACAAACATACATGTTTGATCTTCAGGATAGGTTCGTTTTTTAGATTTGAACCCATAAATCTTAACCCATAACTCGTGATGATTACTCCTGTAAGGCTTATCGGTAAAAAATACGAGGACCTTAGGAGTCACAACGAGAACTTGTTATCTTGATTCACAAGTCTTATCTTAGATGTGAAGTAATATTTGGTGAATATGAATGATACTAACTCATGATTCACTATTTTAAGTTAACAGTTTTGCATAAATAAGTTATGTTGATAAATCTTGGAAGTATAGACTATTAACACCTGATGGTTACATTAATTCTGAATTTGTTGCCGGAGTTGAAGCTTTTATTCATTATGCATGTTCTTAACCTGCATATATGGATAGACCAAAGATCAAATGTCCATGTAAAAAGTGCAAACATGAATGTTTCCTTCATATTGGTGAAGTTAATGGGCATTTGCTGAGAAAAGGGTTTGTCCCTAATTATTTTGAGTGAACATGACATGGGGAACCCAGCATTTGTAGCAACTCAAAGCGTAATCAAGCAAAATCATCTGGCAACTTCAATGAGTTTGAAGGGGGGATTCCATTAAGAACAAATTATCTAGATGGATTTGAAAATCGATACATGCAAATGGTTTATGATGCAAGCGATAATAACTTTGAGGAAAATATGAAAAATCTTGAAGAAGAACCTAATCCATATGCAAAACAGTTTTTTGACTTACTATAGTCAGCAGACCAACGATTATGGCCAAATTGTGAGACAATGACCCAATTGTCTTCAATTACTCGAATGTTGAACATAAAGTCTGAAGGACATATTTCAGACCGTCGTTTTGATAAAATTCTTAAGTGGTATAAGGAATAATTGCCTCCTTTTACATATATTATGTAAAATATTGGATTCAAATTCAAATTCTTATATTTCTACAAAATTCAATAAACAAAGAATTTCATGTAGAAATATGGGACTAAAGAGATAACGTGATGTAATGCGACGGCTCAGAGGCATGTTCAGAGGGACTTATTGTGAGGGTGGACCATCATAGTCTCCGGCTCCAACTGAATCACCACTTCCACCTCCAGGGCCTACAGTTGCAGATGAAGCATCACCTGCTGCTCCTGGTGCTTCACCATCCACCACGCATACATCATCCACTACCCCTATAGCAGATGAAAAAGATGACCGCTAGCCTAGAGCTGAGGGACCTGCTGGAAGAAACTATATAAAAATAGTCAATAATCTATAAGTGAAATCGTATAAATCACTATATATGTTTATAATTAAGTTATAGGTTTAAATTTTTACAAATGATATAAAATTATTTGTTCTTATATTAGGTTGATTCCGTTTGGACCATGTTTCAGGCATATGACATCTACATTTAAGAAGAGGATTGATCCTGAGGGTTATGTATGGAAGAAGATCTCTAAGGCCACAAAGGCATTTTATTTTCAGGAGTTTGAGGTACAATATGCAAATAATTCTTTTTTCATTTATTTGTATACATTAATTACATAAATATTATTAGATTATAAGTTATCAAATTTATTCCTTTTAATTTCATAAACAATTTTACTGGAATTCTGGTATTGATGGGGTCATACATAGTGTATGGGAGAGGCAAGCTCGTACACATTATCACGACTTTATTGGTGCGATACACAAGGCTGGTGTACCACCACGTTATATTTCTGAAGGAATATGGAGTTATTGGCAGGAGTATTAGACATCACCTGAGGCAATGTTCATCTTAAAGCATAACTCGACCAACAAACGTAGAGGCCCAAGGGGAGACAGTCTTCCCGTTCATACAGAAGGATCAATTACCTACCACGAGCATGCAGAAAGACTTGTAAGTATCTAAATATTACACTTATATTCTAATTTTTTACTTTGTTGTATTTCAATTTAAATTGATGTGTGAATGTTGGAATGAAAATATGTGTATTATGAATAATGATCATGATATAAACGTCTGGTGTTGTATATGGTTGTGTTGAGTTTTTTTTTGTTTAACAGGGGGTAATATCATAAAAATAGAGGAGACTCTGTCGAAATTTTTATAAATTATAGTTTAACTTATAACATTTTATTGTTATGCAGGAAAAGTCTATGGATATAAGGCCTACACCTCGTCAGTTGTTTTTGCATACTCACACTAAGAAGCATAACGGTGTGACATTTGTCAACAGTCGATGTAGAGAACTGAATGTATGTGAAATTTATGTTTTAATATTCATTCTTAATAATTATCACTTACTAATATAAGCATTGCCTCCTAATAGGACTAAATACAAGAAACAATTTAAAGACAGTCTCAAGAAGAACAAGCTATTGATAAGAGTCAGGCATATTTTGATGTAGTGGGTGATAGGGACAGTCGTTGAAGGATCTTCGAGCTAGGCTTATTTGTGAACACATGTTATTCGCACTCCTCGACGTCTAGTACTGTAGCATCAACTAGACGACTGACAATGGAACATATCCATCAGCTTGAGAGTACAGTGCAGACATTGGCAAGTCAGTTGCAACAGACAATGGAGTACATAACTAAGCTCCAAAATGACATAGAGCAATTGAAGGGGAGGGCTAAAGACTCAGACCATCCACACTCACCAGGACAATAGGATTGTTGTAGTCATTTGGTTTGAATTTATGTACAATTTAACGTTTTTATTATCAATGAAGAAAATTTTAACTTTATATGATCAATTAATTTTTTTAAACAAATTAAATATATAAACAAATAAAAAATTATACACAGATAATTTATAGCTGTTGAAATTATCCATTAACAATAAGATTGTGAAATAAAATTTAATGTCGGGATTTTAAAAAAGAAAATTTAATACCTTTATGGTAGAGTCATTACCAACAGTTTGATAAATCGTCGCTAAATATTTATGGTACTTACTGACGGAATTTTAGTGTTTGTCGGTAAATTGAGTTATATTTACCTACGGTTGGTCAAGAAATTGTCAGAAAAATGCACATATTCACCTTAGACTCACCGATGTAATTTTAATTGTCCGTCGGTATATTGAGCCATATTTATTGACGATTTGTGATAAACCATCGAAATTTTTTTACATTTTTATTGTAGATTCACCGACGGATTGACATAACAGTCTGTATATATACAAATGGTAACAATTTTTTCTATCGATAGATACACCGATGGAAAGTCTCTTCCGTCAGCATTTTTCCTGATGGATAAGAGTTTCCGTCCGCAAATTTACTAACAGATAATTTCACGACACATTTTTTTGTAGGTGAATACCATCGCTAAATTAAATTACCGATGGTTTGTTAACATTGTCCGTCGGTAATTTTCGTCAATAAACATCCTTTTTTTGTAGTGTATATTAAAATCTATTATGTGATGCCCAATTAAAATAGAAAGCTATATACTCGTTTAAGGCAGGTGTTGACTAATTCATTTTAACTAATAGAATGGTATTTACCTATGGAATTATTGGCTTTAATCAATAAATTAGTACCAGCCTAATTTCACTTTGGTCAACATATTGATATCTACTTTATTTTAGCTGCGATTAATTGTATTCATGCACCGTCATACTTTTAGGGACTTAAATCATATAGTCAGTAATACTCATTCATTTACACACCATGCGTGCATGCGTATAATACAAACCATCGAGGGGATTAGTTACTGAGCTCGCCAGTGGCTCTCGACCAAAAAAAATAAGGCATCGACTAAGAGAAATGCATCCACAATTTATTACACATAACTATGGATACATATCGACACCAAAAATAATAATCCATATATCTATTTGTTTATAAATTATGCAATTTCACTTAACTCAATCCTTCAGAGTTATTAATTTGAAGAAAACCTAATTCAACTTAATATCTTAATTAGGTTCTTCCCTAATCTACTTGAAAATGAAAATTAAAAGATGCAAATAGCTAATTAACACCCAATAAAATAAATACTATGGGCAAACAATAAAATAACAAAACTAAAAAACTTCAATTGGTATATATACTGCTAACTAATTTTGTAGTTGTGAATTCATTCCCGTTACAAAATTGAATCATCCTCTAACTGAATCTCTCTTATAATCATCTAATATTATATCTATATGTCTTTTTAAGAATTATAATTCTTAAATATTATTATAAACAATTATGACCCAAATATCAAATAACATTTGCACAATATACTTTCATTAAAATTTCTTATTTATATTCATTATAAGTTCCTTATTCTTATCAAAATACTAAACAATGCTTAATGGTGATATCAAATTAAACTAACATGTCTTTTCATCAATTTTTCTTAAGTGATATCGTTACAACTAATCAATGTTATACCTTTTAAGTATCAAATAACTTCAACTTGTACTTCTATCAAACGTTATTCTCAAATACTGCTCAGTGGTGAAATTAAAATAAATTAAGAAGAATTTTCAATAAAACCTCTCTTCTTACTTTGTTATCACTGCAATTAATCGATCCAATACTTTATAAATATACAATAGAATTTAAATTTTATAAAATTTTAGAGTTTCTTATATTATAATTTTTTAGTAATTTAAAATAATAAAGAGAAACTTTGAAAATTTTGAACTATACAAGAGGGTTTTTTTTTTCTTTTACATGAAAATAAATGAAGGCCCTGCTAGAAAAACGTTTGGCACAGGGCTAACTGCCATTACTCTCGTTATCCATTATAGCTGTTAATACTAAGCACATGGTAATTAGAAGTTTCTTGGAATGTTAAAACTTAAAAGCAATAGCCTTTTAGAAAAGTAATTAAAGAATAAGTTATAATTAGGTGAAATGATTGACAGCTGATAAGAAATGGGACCACTTATTTTCAAAGTTTGCTGTGCCAAAAAGCAGGAAGCTCCAAAGAATGGTCCCATGCTGGTTGCTCTTGCTACAGTACACACCAGGCAAGCCTACTTAAATATGCACACCAATAAGACAACGATTCTTAAGAAAGTGAAACCAGTCATAATGGAGACAATGGTGGAACTCAACCAGCTACTGGGATTAGGAAGTATTTCGATCTCAATAAATTCGACCGTGCCAATTGCTTAGAATTGACCCAACACTATTTGGGATTTTGATATGATATGTAGCCCTCTCACCAAATGAACAAAAAGTCCCTAAAGAACGTTGCAGTTGATCTAATTATATGGCATTTATTGTGGAAACAGCTATCAACCAGCATGATAGATGGAAAAAAATTTACGAGAATTTAATTTTGAAAGGAAAACAAAAGACAAGATAAACACAGATAACTTCATTGTCGTCCAGGCTCTTCACTCAACTTAATTGCATCCAAATGACTCGTATGGAGATAAGCCTGACGATTTACCCGAAATGACCGTACAAGTGAAGTGTCTTATAGTCCATTGGAGGGTCAGCATCAATATTTTTTAAGTATAACAATCGTGATCCTTAACTTTCAAGGCAAAAGTAAATTTAATACTAAAAGCATTTTTAGTCTTATCTAAGCACCTGCTTAGATAAACTTTTAAGAGGTTGATAAGCTCTTTTCTTTATCATAAAAGTCTTTTCTACAAAAAAATGAGCTTTTGGTTGTATAATAAAAAATACTTCTTTAATAAATATGACTTCTTTGGTAGTCAAAATAAAACTTTTTAAGAAGTTATAATAGTTTTTTCAAATAAATTTTTCAGATCAATTAATAAGTTTATTTTTAGCCACTTTTGCCCTTATTATTTACAAATAATTATCATAATACCCACAAATCACCCATTTGCTCCTTCACGTGTATAATCATCCAGAAAATCCCTATTTTGCAAAGCTCTAATCATAATCGACGTCTCCATAGCCGTGATCCACCGCCAACGTTTCTCACAAATCGATGTGGTGAGCCACCACAGAAAGCTACAGAGTTGTTTGCTGGCAAGTCTACTTTTATTTTCATTTTTTATTTTTTCTTTTTATTAATAGCTGTTCAGATCTCTAAAACCGATTTTCTTTTTTTTTTGTCAGAGCATTGATCGAAGCTCTCTAGCTTTCTCTCCCTCTAAATAATTTTAGGAGTCACACATTGAGGTATTTTTTTAATTCTTTTGCATTATTATTTTGGCCATAATATATAAGCATTGAGCATTAATCTGGGTTTTTTTGTTTAATTTTGTGCTTTCATTTTCGTTTTGTTCGATTGATTTTATTTGTAAGTTTTTATATAATCATTGATTTGTTTTCAATTTTCATTCTTTTTTTTTCATTATGTGTTTGATTTTTGTATCCTAGGAGCTAGTTTTGATTTTGTGTGATATGATTCTTGATCCATTCAAAATATACAAGTCCTTTCATAAAATTTTAAAAATAAAAAAATCTCTTAAAAAGAAAGAAACATATTAGCATTAGATCTACTGGTTATTACCTCAAGTGCTCCATTAAAATTTTTTGACAAAGTTAAGAAGAAATATTGTGATAAAATTTTGATTATTTTATATTTGTTGGATTCATTGTTATCGTCAGGATGTTTTGTTTCATTGTCAAATTTTAATCCTCAAAAGCTATTTGTCTATATGTCATGCTTATTATGCCTTTGTCTACATCATTCTTGTTATGCTTTTATATTTTCTTGTACTTGCTAATTTCATTGTTATGTGTAGAGGGGTTTTTGTTTTCTAGATCATGTGTTGTTGATAGCTGTTAGTATTTTTTTAATGAGGTTAAAACATATCTTGTTATTGCAATTAAATGGTGAATCAATTTCCTTTTGTTAATATTATACTTTTTTATTAGAAAATGTCAAATCCAAGTCAAGAAATTCAAGGGGGATAAATTGAAAAAAAGGGCTAAAGTCGAGTGGAATGATAGAACTTTTGAAACTATAATTAAAATTTTTGTGAAAGAGACATTAGTTGAAATCGACCAAATACCCATTTTAACAAGATTGGATGGGAAAATATAGTTTCAAAGTTTGCTCATGCAACTAAGAAGAATTATGAATGCAAACAATTTAAGAAAAATGGGATGGATTAAAAAAGGATTGACAACTTTGGACACATTTAGTAGGTAAAGAAACGGGACTAGGATGAGATCCTATTAATCAAACTATTGATGCAAGTAACGAATGGTGGGAAAAGAAATTGAAGGTAAGCATTTAAGCTTTAGATTTATAATTTTCTAATGTTACTTGATAGTTTAATAACTTAAACAATATTATTGTAGGAAAATCCTGACACTGCCAAATTCCGAACTAAAGGTTTGAAACATATTGAATAGTTGAACATTTTATTTAAAGATGTTGTAGCTACAAAAGAAGGAGCTTGGGCACTTTCTTCAGGTTTTACGCCAAATGATGCTTATGTGCTATTTAGAGAAAGCCTAGTTGATACCAATCTTGATGATAACTTTTTGGAAGACTTTACTGTTAATGAAGAAATTGAAAATATTAACAATGAAATTGGTTCATCAACTCCAACTCTAGGAACTTTACACAAGGAAAAGGAAAAAAAAGAAAAAAACATGATATTAAAACAGGGGCAACAGAAAGGTTATGTAAACATTTGAACTGTATATGTGATGTAATAGAGAGTAGAACTGCAGTAACATCTATTAAAGAGATGAACCTAGTTGTATCATTTTTGAGGTGAAGGACATCTTATGAAGTATGAATGAAATAGAAAAAGGAGGTGAACTGTTTATGTTAGCTACCAAATTCTTTTTGAAGAAAGAAAATAGAGAGATGTTTGTTGCGCTTAAAAATGTTGATCTTCAAATCAAATAGCTTAAGCAAATGAAATGATTGTGATTTTTGTAATAAATTAGACATGTATTTGGTTACTAATATTGAACTACTTGTAATGTGTTGTATTGGCATTCGCTATTTGTAATGCATTGTATTGGATTTTTATTTGGTTAATTTTGTTCTAATGAATTAAATTGAACTTTATGATTATTGCGTCTTAATTATTGCTATATTACCTTGTTATATAATAAGCTTATTATATATATATATATATTAATTCAGATATCATCTTTTGATAATGATTTTGATAATGATCATAAATATAATGAAGAGATTGAAGAAGAAATTTTGCATATGGTTCAAACTGGAGTAGCATTAACCATAGCCCATTTCATTAAATATTATATTAAAAAGCCATATAGAACATTCCCGCACACTGAATCGATATTTGTAATAGAAATACTTAATGACCATAAAGATAGATGTCATCAACAATTTAGAATGGAAAATAATGTTTTTATCAAATTATGTAAGTAGTTGAATGAGTTATATGGATTAAAGAAATGTACAAAAGTAATAATAAAAGAGGCTGTAGCTATGTTTTTGATCACTTTAGGTCATGAAATAAAATGGTTTAAGAAAGATTTCAACATTATGGTGAAACAATTTCTAGATGGTTTGAAATAGTACTAGAGATCATTTCATATATGTCGATTAATTTCATAAAACCAAAAGATCTAGTTTTTAGAGAAATTTCAAGCAAAATTAAAGGTGACAGAGGTATTGGCTTTATTTTAAAGACTGCATTAGAGCAATTGAGGGAAGGCATATATCATTTGTAGTTCCAAGGTCCAATCATATAAAATATATTGGTAATGACTACATGTGATTTTGATATGTGTTTTACTTTTGCTTAGGTTGATTGGGAAGACATAATACATGATGCAAAAATTTTATGGAGGCTTTACATAATAATAGATTACACTTCCCTCATTCACCTAGAGGCTTGTGAATTAAAACTTTATACAATTTATTTTATTTATTTATTATTAATAATTCATTACTTTTTTTTATGTATTTATTTTTTAATTTGGAATGTAGGAAAATATTACTTGGTAGATGCAGGATATCCTCAAATGCAAGGTTATTTAGGACCATAGAAATATGAGAGATATCATATTCATAATTTTTGACGTGCTGGTCTTTCAAGAGAAAAGAAGGAAATATTCAATCATGCACATTTTTCTTTAAGATGCACAATCGAAAGAATATTCATCTGAAAAAAATAGGTAAATTTTTTTACGTCAAATGCTCAATTTTTCTTTTCCAAAGCAGGTTAAAATTGTAATTGCTTCATTGGCTATTCATTATTTTATAAGGTTAAATGCTCAAAAGGATGAAGAGTTTTCTCGTTATGATGAAAATAATGAATTACTTCCTACAAATAAGGAAATCAATTAAAATAAAGATGTTGAAGAAAATCATTTAGACGAGCTACAAAATAATGAGATGAATGATGTGAGAGAACATATTGCAAATCTTCTTGTATTATAATAAAATACATAATTTATTATATATTTAATTATTTACTCAATTTGAATATTTATTTTGAGATTTATATAATATTATTATGCTATTTTAATATGTTTTAATATTTATTTTGATATCAATTTTACTTATGTTATAATGCATATAAAATATTTAGTTAGATATATTTTTATATATATTTCATATGTTTTAAAATTATATAATAATTAATATATTGTGCTTTGTATATTGTTTAATATACTTTTAAATATATATATATATAAATAATTTTTATTACAAAATAAAATGTAGTTAAAATTAAAAGCGATTTTTATTTTTATGTTGCTAAATAGTCTACCATATGAAGTTTTTTTCAAAATTTTTTTAAATGACAATTAAACAGTCAACTGGCTTTTTAGAAAAGCTCTTCTTATAAAAAATCTACAAAAAAAATTCTACTAATAAAAATTTTGCTGATATAAATCTAACCAAACTTAAGGTAACTATCTCAGTTTCACCTTGGAGCTTATCATGAGTTGTATTAAAATGTGGAAAATCATCAATCTGAATTAAATCAGATAGAACGATAGAAGCCACGTGATTCCATTTTCATTGCATAATAATTCAGCCACCTTTCTCTATTATCTTTTACTTGTTGACCTCAAAGACAGTGAAATGATTCAGAAAATTCTCCTATGTACACAGTTATACAACATCTCATCAATACTCTTTCATTCTATCCGTTACTTAATGCTGTTCTTTCTGATCCCTTAATATTGCTGAAAAGCGTGTGGTCGCCATAGTCTCTTTTTCTCAAAGTGTCGACAAAATCCACTATGGCATTGACAAAATCATTATTGGAAAGATAAAAAAGAAGAATTTTTTTTTTTGAAACAAAAAAAAAAAAGAAAAAAAAAGAAGAATTTAAAGGCATGAAAATACGCTCATCGCAGTTTCACTGAAAGAAACATTGCATTAGATATATATGTCATGATGTCACAGTCCTTTCCAAAGGTAAACTCAACCACAATACAAAGCCTTATCCTGAGAAGTCCTAATCAAACATACACTTTTAACCTTTTTCTTGTAAAGCTAAGAAAATCACTCGACAAAAAGCTAAAAAGAAAAAAACAGACAATACATCAAGAGTCTATTGGTTTTCTTTTCTGCATTGCCAACTCCATTGAACTAAATTTTGGTTGGTTGACTCAGGAAGTCACCGTCTTCTTTCCGCTGTCCAATGAGGCAAAGCTTGGCTGAAATGGGTCGTTACCATCCTGGAATCAAGCAACTCGACAATTGGTGTGAAGTTCACACACCTTGGAACTTTGTACTGATTAATGGACGCTCCTCTTGATATTGCGTAGTCCATGAGCTCCTCAAATGTGCCATTTTTAACCACTCTTATCTCTAGTGGACCTATGGAGTTGTCCGCAACACGGCCTTGCCTATAAACTGAGTTCAATGATTCTTCCATGGCAAGGCAACACTGATTCAGTACCTGCATAGTGGGCGAGTTGGCGGAGTTTTTCACTAGTAATTCCCAGTAAATTACGTAGTGACCCGGAATCGTTTTTGTCTCGGCATAACTCGTGTATTCAACAACGCTAGTGTTGAATTCACGTAAGAGTTTGGACGCGTTCTCCACCGCTTTCTGTAACTCTGCCTCGTCGGTCTTGTCCGAGTCAATACTGAGTAGCACGTTTTTTCTTCTTACAAAATGGAAGTGAGGTGCTGAGTTGTGAAACCCGGTGACTCTGAGAATGTCACCAACTCGGTACCTATATAAACCTGCATAGGTTGTGATCACGAGTTCGTATTCTTTTCCCACTTCAACGTCGACAAGGTCAACGAGTTTTGGTGGCGAGTCACGGGAGGTCCAAGTCTTGCTCGGCTCGTGGGGTAAAAACTCGAAGTATGCCATGTTTGGCATGATTGTATAGGAGACCTCTGATGGTTTACACATGGGGTTCAGGTTTAAACCGAAGTAACATTCTGACGAAGCATACATGGTGCATGCCAACGGTAACCCTCCACTATAGTAATCCAGGGTTGGGATGTACTGTGCCATAGCTCCCGTTACGATCACATCAAGATATTTGGTGTTGGGCCAAATTCTGGTGATGATCCCATCCCATTTCTCCTTTGAACACTCCATTCTGATAACCTCTGCGATTGTTGGGTTAGGTTTTAGGATCTTAGTTATGCAGTCTCTGAGAGAAGGGTCGGTGATTTTGCTGTTTAGAGTTCCGGATTCTATATCATAAGCAAGTTCTTGCCAATGAAATTGGAGAAACCTGATGGCACGGAGCAGACCGGAGGCAAAGATTGCGCCAACACGGAGCACTTGTTCCCGCTCCTGGAGACCACAGATCATCTGTGTGTACATGCTCTGGAAAGAGTCGGAGCAAAGAATGGCCTCGTTAGGGCTCGTGTAGACGTTGTAGGGGTCGTAGGGACGAGTCTTGAAGTGGTCGCTATTGTAGTAGCTTGTGAGCACTGGGCGAGCCAAGAGACCACCAGGAGTTTTGGTCTCAGATTTCACGAACATAAAGTAGAGACCTTTGCCTTTATCCAAGCCAGGGACGTAACTGTTGCACATAAAGCGCGTCTTTATCAGAAAAAAAGATTATTTCTTTGCATGTGAGAGCACAGTTGACTCGAACGCAACTATCGGAACTTACAGATTCATCACTGGCATGAGCAGACTATATAATAATTGCCGACGATCCAGCTCTTCTTGAATTGTTGGCATCAGCTTTCTTTCACCGGCAGATGTCCCGGAACTGGGGTTTTAATTTTTAAAGAAAACGAAATTAATAGGATAATATATAATTGAAGTCCTCTAACTAAATATTTACAATCAGCTTGTAGCTAGTAAAAAAAAGTAGAACAAAGAGCTAATAATTAAAACACACCTGGTAAGAAACTCGGAGATGGGGTGAGAAGACAAGATGGCGGAGCGGTCGCCGTTAGCTATACGTTGAATTTCAGGCTGAAGATCGTCGTAAGTGATCATAGGGAGTTTGGACTTAAAAGTCTGGCGATCAATAGCACCATTAAGTTTGAACCTTTTCAAGTACTCGACCTGAGCGTTACGGCTCAGGATTTCAGCCAAAACTTTTTCCTGAACGAAGTCAGCATTTCTAGTCATTTCCTTGATAAATTGAAGGGCTTTTGCATCTTTCTCGCATGCTGGAGGACCCAAAGGAGATGAGAAGGCATCTTCAACAGCCATTTCAGCCAGGAAAATGAGAAGAAAAACAAAAATATGCTCTTATCTAAATTTTATTTTTACGATCGAGTTCAGAGTTTTGAAGAGATTTTGAGTAAGAAAGAACTTGGTAAAAGTGTTTATGCTGTGAGCATAACAGGTTGCCAGATTGCTGTTTATATAGTGGAGGGAGGGAAGTCCCCGGCTTTCAGCAAGTGACACGTCATCCGCCACATAGGAAGGGAGCCCATAGAGGACGTTGGGAAGGAAGGAAGGAAGCTGAGGGAGGACCAATGTAGGCGAGTAATGGTGGTAGAAAGTGAAAAAACAAAATGAAAAACCAAATGAAAATGTTGTCTTAATAAGAGTAGGGCAAAGGGGGGACAAAGCTGGTCCACAACACGTAGACATGGCAAGACGCGACGGAGGCAAAGAAAAAGAGAGAAGACATCATTTTTGCTAGATAAGATGGCATTTCAATTCATTTTCTCAAATACATGTATATTAGAATTATTATGAACTAAAATTTGACTTAATTTAACCTAAATTGTGTACGTCTCTTTCTATTCTTATTGATAAAAATATAAAATAATTATTTATTAAACATGTATTAAATAGATTATATAATATATAAAATATTTTATACATATATAGAGTGTACATAAATTAGTAAATATAGATCAAACTAATCTCACTAGAGGGATTTGAACCTTGTTACTAGCAATGTGTTTTAGGGATCCAACCTCGGATCACTTGACCATCTCCTCAGTTACTTAAATATTTTAATAATTTTCATATTATAATTAATTATTAAATAAAGGACGTTGATTTGGTCAATCAATTTTATGTATAACTTTGTAAACAAATAAAGTGATGGAGGACCAGGTGGGCTGGTATTGGGGCGAGCTTGTTGGGGATTGATGGGGATGGGCTGCCGGCGTGCGAGGCAGCTTTCATTGTTTGCTACAGCCTCTTCCACGTGAGACATGCACCTAAACTATAACTTTGGGACCCCTTCCTTCCTGAGTTTCTGTTTTTGTGTTTTCTGATCTCCGCTATCTGCCTATTGCCTAACAAACAAACACTTCGGTCGGATGGTACAAGTAAAGTATAATTATGTAATTACAAATTTTCAGATATGTACTGAAGGGGTTGAATTTATACAAATCAATCCGTACCAAACTCGTTATTAACAACTTTGCTTTCATTTGA
The DNA here is from genome assembly GCA_025531925.1 of Erythroxylum plowmanianum. NCBI lineage: Eukaryota > Viridiplantae > Streptophyta > Magnoliopsida > Malpighiales > Erythroxylaceae > Erythroxylum > Erythroxylum plowmanianum. The sequence continues at coordinate 41,349,967 of JANVCQ010000232.1, forward strand.
TAGACAGCGGCTGCATGTATAATCAGGCAGCACTTTCCATGGTTTTCTTTTTGAACTGTCGTTTCTAAAATTTGAGTTGTGGCCTGAAAAGAGTAGAGAATTGCTGATAACAATACTTTTCGTATTTTTGTGTGTGTTACGTAATGACATAACAAACTAACTTGTCATATGTTGATTAGTCCAATTTTTAAAAACATTTTAATATATATTTGTTATCCAATTTAAGAAAATGCGTCTCCTCAAGGTTGAATGATATTTTAATTTTTGTAAAAATAACTGGATCGCTATTACAATTATTCCAAATTTATTGGAACTTGTTTTAATTATATTGACGTAGGTGGTTACACACTCAATGAATGAATTGCTAATTTACCTTTTCGATACTTTTCCTAGAAGGGAAAAATATTGTTTAAATTAATTCTAATTGGATGAGCTTCTTCGCTCAACATTCGCCATTTCCAAGGGTAGAATAATGCCAAGTAGTATGTGTTGGGAGTAGAGTAGAGAGAGCTCTTAACAAAAAAAGTGCAATGCCATTATTTATGTGGTAAAAAAGAAGTGGAATAATACCCAAAATAATTGGTTTGATAGTCTACCTGAATGACTAGAAACGTCTCGGGGGCTTATAAAAACACAAGCCCTCAAGTACATTACGCTTAATAACAAAAGGAAGGATATAGATGCATACACCCTGGCTGCTGCTCGGTGAAAGAGACTTCCAACTACAAAAGAAACATGGGGCTCTTTTCATGAACACATGAATTCTGTCGCTCGTGGAAGAACTTAATTATATATTCTAATGGTAATGGACCATCTATTCTTATATTTTTATGAATGTGACATCCAACCTGCCCCTTAGTAGATGAAGCTAAACACAATGTTACTCAACTCTTATTTTCTTCTCTTCTTTTATGTTTTATGTTTTACTCCAATTATGAGGATTTTGCACTTCAAAATCTCCTTTTGCTTTAATCCTGTGTAAGCTAATTAGTATCTATATATGTTCCATTTTCCTTCTGAAAAAATGGTTTAAATTGAGAACAGCAAGAATAATTAGTATATCCCTTTAGGTAGTTTTTGGCTGCAATTACAATGAGAGTGAAGAAAGGAAACATATGGTCCAACGATTGAAAACGGCATCAAAAAATGGAAAATAACACTTGAAATAGATAAGCACCTAAAAGATCAAGTATATTAATTAACAGATCGTTGGGTAGGAAGTCTAGCAACAGTAAGTGAAATGCATTATTTGCTCATGACCTGTATCTTAATTGGGATCGAATTTAGCAATAGATGCTAAAATCAAACTTTGCAATTATAGTTTTGTCTGTCAGCTTGCCCTGAAAAGCTGGAGGATCAAGAATGATGAGGCACATCATCTTCCATGCATATCTTGCTCCTAAGTTCCATGGAATGAATTTGATCGAGTACTTGGTATTTTCTAACCTATACAATTATTACAGCAACTGCCTTACAATGGGAACTCTAATTAGACCAGAAAAATTAGTGAAAATTTATTGTTCTTTACAAGTTTATTCTTGTATGTTCGTTTATTTATTATCTTATAATTTGTTTAAATTGGGTTTGTTTAGTTCTTTTGGTAATTTGATAAAAATACGGGATTCCTTCAACTTGAAATTTTAACCCTAGATACTTGATAGAGTGTAACTCAGCCTTCATATATATTTCTTCTTCTCTTCTCTGGGTAGACTTAGATAAGAGAATTTTTTGATAAAGCGGTGAGTTATTCCTTAATCGGTTTTCTAAAATTAGCTTACCAGTTTTATTAGTTATACAACTGCTACAATAAAGACAGGAAGATTGTTATAGTAACCATCTTCGTAATACATATAATAGTCACTAACAAGAATCTAAGTTTATAAACACCAGCGAACCGACACAGTCAGTGTCATCTAATAACAATAAAATTGATGTTTGGTAGTGAGGTCACCGTACAACCTAGCTAACTCTCATCAATTCATGTTCTTCCAATCTATGCCTTGCTCATATTTCTAATCACGTCAACTCCTCCTGTTTTTTTATATTCAATTTCACTTATGTTGGAATGACTAAACTATAACGAACTCTTAATCTTATATCAACTTGCTATAGTACGACACGTAATAATGGAACCGTGCTTTGCAAAAGACAGGTACAAAACCAATTCTCGCGGACTATTCCATCACTTAGTGACAAAAATTACAAGAAAAATATATATTAACTATGTCGTAACGTGTCAGCTACATAAAATTTCTTTCCGTTTTGGAAGAGTGTGATATATATAATTAAGGTCAAAATTTGGAGTCATTTGATGCTTTCTCCAACACAAATTCAGATTAGTCAACTGCGGGGTTTGAACTTTGAAGGTTATGGATTAGGCAAGTGAATAGTCGATTTTTTATTTGGGAAGAAAATGAAAGATCATCAATATGCGTAGATAATCTTGGCAACTTTTGTACTAGTGCCTAACAGAACATTGGGGGGACATGTAAAGTCTCCCTCCTTTTTGTTTGCTCTTTCTTGTGTGGTCGAGTGGACCACTCATCTAATGACAGAATTTGTAGGTTAGTAATTAAATTAGGTTAAAGTTATACCTCACATCACCATTCCATGATTCAGATGTAGATTTTTATAGTAATCCCTTGCTGTGAAATGATTAGATATTGGATAAGATCAGTCTTTCATTACGTATTACACAATTCTTTCTTGCTGTGCTCTTTGATGAATAGAAAATTGAGAGGGCAACTTCATCAACAATATAAGCAAATCATCTATAATTCATTTGGTTACTTTTTCGGGACTTACATAATCAACTTAGTATTTGAGTTGGCGTATCAAGTGTCAATATTAACTCAAGTTAATAATTAAGATGAGGATTCTAAGAATAAGAATTAGTTACTTTTTATTTGTATGGTGAAATAGCTCTCTTTTCCGAACTTTTTTTTCTTTCCTTTCCATGTTTTGTTATTATATGATCATTACAATAATTAGGGGAAGAATAATCAGCAGTGCGATGGGAACAAAATTTTAAAAATTACTGACCTTAATAGGAACAAAGTTTCATTGTTACTAAATGTATAATAGTTGTTAGCCAAGGTATCTTTTGTCTTATATTCTTGCCTCCGCTGGATCCAAGTATCTCCGGCCGGCTTTGTCAATAGCAGTTGTTTCACGTTTTAAATTAAAAAACCGTGATTGCAATTTAATGAGGTGGTAATCATCTAGAAGAGAAACAAAATTTTGGAGCTTCTCCCCCCTTGGAAAGAAGCGAATTAAAAGTACGTATAAAACTAGGAAAGGAAAGAGTTTGGATAGATGTCACATGCACAGCAGCCGACGATGAGTCTATTCTTGTTTAGAGTGTATTTATAAACTTCGAATTGCTTGAATGATACTTCATGTACATCTGTTGATAAATTAATATAACACGAGCTGCAAAAACACATTAACAGATCGTGAGGAAAAAAATCCGGAAGAAGAGTAAGAGTTTGAAAACAATATAAAGAGTGGAAACACTAGACAAGGAAAAGATATGTCACCTTCATGGACAACCAAAAAATCCAACCTACTTTTAGGTTATCACGAAATGTATACACATGATCATTTCAGTCCCATTATTTTCTCCTAGGTATGTACCCACACAGTTGCTTACAGTCCGAGCTAAGTTACAGATCAGAGATATTGTACCCTGTTATCTGGCCATATGGGGCTTTCCATACTAATATCTGCAACTTGGAGATTAGGAAGGAATTGACAACTTTATGGAATGTACATGGAAAAGACTTATCACTGCGGCTCTTTAACAACAGAAATCCATTTTTTTCCTATCGCAATGTTGTTATCATACGAGTACCCGTTCGCATATTTGCATGTCTATATCTACCAAGTGAGTCGTTCACTTATTTAGAGAATTATAGGCTATGAGGGATAATGAAAAGTGGACCAAACATGAAAGGGAGGAAAGGGGTTGGAAAGTGAAAACCACAAATGGTCTTTGGGCTAGAAGTCAAAAGTCCATTTGGGGACAAAAGAGGTGATGAGTTCTGGCCATTTATTATAATGCTAAAGAAAACTTTTCCACGTGAAGAGCAATAAGAGACAGACCAGAGGTTCGAGGATGGTTCCTGCCTAGGTTTCCTTTGTTTAGCAATTTCACGTGGGAAGTTATAACAAACGTAAGAGAAGGGATTCCTATAACGTGCGCATTAGTTTATGCATTCGACACTTTCCGGTCAATTGCTACCATATTTGATTTATATTTTCTATGTGTTGTTGGTACTGGTGGTGGTTCGGGTGAGTCCCTTTTTTTGACAATTCGATGACTTAAAAGCATTCTTTTACTTCCACTTTTCCTTTGGATTATTGCCATGAAGTTTCTTTACTTTGAGTGGGGTTGAAAATTGGCCTGAAGTGTTCATTTTCATTGAAAAATTTCTTTACTTTCACGGAGGACAATGGTAATTCAGTCGGTTTTTTATTCATTTCATTTGGTTTTTGAACATGGTATTTCGCATATAACGCTTATATTAAGTACCATATATATATATATATATATATATGATGTGTGTGTATGTCCATATTAGCTTAGAATATTAGAATATGGTACTTAAAAAGGTCTAATCTTAAAAATTGCAAATCTTAAAATGGTGACAGCCATTGTTGATTAGTACGAGTAGACTTTCAGAGTTTGGACCTGACTTAGTTAGTAAAATGTTTCAAATTGGACGCAAGGTTACTTTCCCATCCCACCAACATTGACCCTTCGTTTTCCTCCATATAATTATGTGCCTCTTGATACTATAAAGTAGACCTTCAAGACTTCAAAAACACTAACATCATTAGGTCTTTGGACAACACAAGACCTGATTTTATCTAGACATTAGAATAAAATAGTTTCCACTTTTAAAAGTTAACTTTGATGTATAGTATATTGAAAGTTAGTTTTGTTAAGATATGTGTTATGACATTTTGAACATTATTTGTAATTGGACATTTTTGCTAATTTGTAGAATTTTACTATGACGAGTATTCTACTTTATGTGAGATTCTTTGAAGATGAGGTTTATTTGAGATAAACATTCTAGTCATGATAAGATTTAATTGAAATCAAATCACTATATCTTGACTAAGACACTACAAGAAAATTTGGTTTCAGCAACCAAATTCTCAGCAACCATAGTAAAATGGTTGCTAATTATATATATTTTGCAACCAAA